>JAGXJF010000259.1:600000-1060305 GCA_019208055.1 Stipa capillata
GAATGTTTGAAGTGTTCTGCTGAGGTGCCTGACTTCACTTGGTGGGTCCAGGGACATACCTTTAGTCACCCTTTGAAAGTTTTGGAGTTAGGTGGGTATGATGGAGTGTTAGGAATGGATTGGTTGGCTCGCTATAGTCCTATGCAGTGCAACTAGGCAGATAAATGGGTGGCATTCCACCATAACCAGCAACTCATTCGGCTACAGGGCGATCTGGAACTAGATAATAATGTCTTACAATCTATTACCATTGATCAAATTGCGAAGTGTTCCAAAGGTAATGCATTGTGGGCTGTAGCATGGGTGGAACCTCCTGTTAGTGCATCTGTTCCTGCAGTGCCTCCTCCTGTGCACGACTTGCTGATTCGGTATCAACAGGTTTTTGCTGAGCCCAACTGTCTTCCACCACATAGAAGCTTTGATCATGCTATCACTTTGTTTCCCAACACTATTCCCGTAAATTCTCGACCCTATAGGTATTCTCCGTTGCAAAAGGATGAAATTGAATGGCAAGTGACTGCTATGGTTCAGGCCGGCACAGTGATTCCGAGTTTTAGCCCTTTTGCTTCTCCTGTGTTGCTGGTGAAGAAAAAAGATGGGAGTTGGCGGTTTTGTGTGGACTATAGAAGGCTCAATGCCGTCACAGTTAAGAGTAAGTTTCCAATTCCCATTGTGGATGAACTTCTCGATGAGCTTGCGGGTACCAAGTTTTTCTCAAAATTGGATTTAAGCAGTGGCTATCATCAGATACGCATGTTGGAACAAGATGAAGAGAAAACTGCTTTAAGACTCATCATGGCCACTTCCAATTCCGATTGATGCCATTCGGTTTGACCAATGCTCCGGCTACATTCCAATGTCTCATGAATTCAGTATTTGCACCTTACATGAGGAAGTTTGTGTTGGTGTTTATGGATGACATACTTGTTTATAGTCAGTCCTTGCCTGAACATTTGCATCACCTTGAGCTGGTCTTTCAAATCCTATGCCAGCATCAACTTTTTGCTAAAAAAAAAGTAAGTGCATCTTTGCTGCCACTCAGTTGGAGTATTTAGGCCACATTATATCCGATGCTGGTGTAGCAATTGGCCCCGCTAAAACACTTGCTATGACTCAATGGCCGATACCTTCTAATGTCACTGAGCTGAGGGGTTTTTTGGGTCTCACAGGCTACTATAGGAAATTTGTCAAGGGCTATGGGATGTTGGCAAAGCCACTGACTATGTTACTGCAGAAGACTGCACACTTTCATTGGGGTGCCGTGGAACAGGCTGCTTTTGACGGGTTGAAACACGCAATGTCCACCACACCTGTGTTAGCTTTACTGGATTTTGAGACAGATGCCTGTGCTACCGGGGTTGGTGCTGTTTTGCTCCAGGATGACCACCCCATAGCTTATTGGTACAATACAACTTATCACTCCACTTTGGGTTGTACTCCTTTCAAGGCTTTATATGGTACAGACCCTCACTATGCAATGGTTCCTCAGCTAGCTGTTACTAAATCGGTTGAAGCTGCAGAATTGGTTCAGGAAAGAGAGTTATATTCTGATTTTTTGCAACAGCAGTTAGCTAAGGCTCAGTTGAGGATGAAGCAGTATGCTGATTTTGGCCGATCCCCACGCACGTTTCAGGTTGGTGAACAGTTGTACTTGAAACTGCAGCCGTATGCTCAACAATCGGTGGTTAATCGGCCATTTCCAAAAATTTCTTTCAAATATTTTGGGCCCTTCAAGGTTCTGGAGAAAGTTGGTCCTCTGGCTTATCGCCTGGAGTTACCTGTTGACAGTCAGGTCCACCCTGTGTTTCATGTATCCCAACTGAAATAGCATTTGCCTGATTACACACCGGTGTTTTCGGATTTGCCACCTCCGGTCGAATTGGATAAACTCGATGTTCGGCCCGAGGAGATACTGGACCGTCGTTTGGTGAAGCGTGGGAATTCAGCCTTGCTGCAGGTGTTGGTTAAGTGGAGTTCTTTGCCTGCTACGTTGGCCACCTAGGAAGATCACTCTGTGCTGCAGGCCCGTTTTCCTTCTGCTCCAGCTTGGGGACAAGCTGACTCTCAAGGGGGCGGCATTGTCATGCCGGTCATGCCTGACGGTGTGCCATCCGAAGATGTGCCCCTGGAGATGGCGGAGAGCCAGATGACGCCTTCGACGTAGACGGCCAGCAAGGGAAGTGTGACAAGGGCTAAGTTATGTATGCGTGTGTGAGTGGCGTGGGGGTGCCGGGTTATTTAACCAAGTCTCGCGTTTGTAACAGACATTAACGAGAAAAAGGAAACAAGTTCTGAACTCATCTCTTGCGTCTCTGCTTGTCTTTCTTCTCACCCTGATTCTCCTGGATCAACACCAGTGCTTGTTCTGTTGGATCTAATCCTATCACCGATTGGGTCATAACAGTGCCGCAAGGAACCCCCTTTTCTCCGTTCAGGTTTTGCCTGCGTAGGATCTGGGTAGCCTAATGTTGGATTGTGAATGGCCTTAGAGCCGATTAGAGTGAGCGATCATATGATATTGTGCAAATTAAATTTTGCACCGAAAGGTATTACCAAATTGTTCGGTCGATATTACCAACATAGATACCTGTTGCTTACATTGGACTATTTTATATGGTTCATTTGTGAATCCTTCATGACTGTAAAAATCAAACTGTCCTGTTACGGTTGCTGTTAATTCATTGTATTGATGCCCAAAGATTTGTTGCCCTGGTGACGATAAATCTGCTATTCTTGAACAAACTCATGTCTTTCATCTGTTGGTAAAATATACTCCGGACTGTAGACCATGTCTTATGTTCTTCTTGATGCCAGTTATCCGGAAAAAACTGTACCATCAATAACACCTGTGTTTAAACTTCAAATGTACAGTGTTTAGTTGGATCTAAGGTTCTCCAAAAAGTTGTTGCTTGAACTGTCATGTTACAGTTGGTATTAATTCATTGTATTGATGGCTAAATATTTGTCGTCCTGGCGTTGATGCTTGTTATACAGAACAATCTTTTCCATCAAGTAGCACTGTGTTTAAGCTTCAAATGTACAGTGTTTAGGCCGTGTTTGGCATTGAGATGGATTATGATAATCCCGTTTAGTTAACCGCTTTTTTGTATTTTACCGTTTGGCTAACTGATTTTGGTATAGTGCACAGAGAAAGAGTTTAAAATCCCGCTCTGGTTAATAGAAAAATAGGAAAGATATATCCAACTACATACTGCAATAGCTCAGCAACTACAAACTAAGTCTTAGTTGGATCTAATCATCTGAGGTTCTCCACAAACTGGTTTTTCTCAGTCTTCTGTGTTTGCATACGATAAATGTATGATCATAGTAGTATATCATGTCCTATCATGTTGAAGAGAAGCAGATGATATCTAATACTTTGTGACGTTGCACTTTGGATACTAACTGTTGGGAATACGACATTGTTAATTACTTTTACTTTGCATTACAGTATATGTCTTCACTTTTCTTCAGGTACTGTGGAAAGGAAGGCATGGCACAGCCATTGATGAGGAAGGCAATAGGGTGAGCCGCAATTACTGTGGAAAGGTGGTTTGTTCATACAACCGTCTGGAGCACCATTTAGCAGGCATCAGGGGGGAATGTTTGTCCGTGCAACCTAGTACCTGACAGTGTCAGGGCAAGCTTAAGGACTTCACTTGTGGATCGCAAGAAAAACAGGATGCTCAGAAAAATGGACAAACTGAAACAGTCTGAGGTTCCTCTGATAAAAACTCCATCCGCTCCATCTGCTCAAGGCCACCAACCACTTCTGCAGCCAATTGTGTTCAATAACCGCTGCTGTCTTCAGTACATACCGAATTTGATGCAGCCCATGGAAACCAGACAGGTAAACGCCAATGATGTTTCCTACGATGCAAGTTCTTATCAGCTGGGAGGCCAGACTTTAGAAGCCACTTGCCTCAACATCAAAACCCCTATCCCATGAATAAGCAATCAGAAATATCTTCAGGGCAGGGAATTAATTCATGTAGTTGCTCTGTGGACATCTCTTCTTTGTCGCAGATGCAACAACCGAAACACTCAATGGAGGCAAACAATTACTTGGATTATCTGGCAGCAAAATCAATAGGCAAGTTCATCTTTGAAGTTGGACTCGAGCCTGGTTTTCTCTACTTGTCATCTTTCAACGAGGTGGTTGATGTGCTTGCCCATGGAGCTCGTGTTGCAATGCCCACCTATGAATTTATTCTGCAGGAGCAACTAAGAGAAACTGAGCACCGTGCAAGGGAACTCAAGCAACAATGGGAAAGAAGTGGTTGCAGTGTAATTTTGGATAGTTGGAAGGGCCAGTGTGGCAAAAGCTTTATAAGTGTCTTGGTGCATTGCAGCAAAGGTATGTTGTTCCTCAGATCCATGGATGTTTCTGCAATCATTGATGACGTGGATGAGCTAGCTTCAATGCTTTCTCGTGTGGTTGATGATGTTGGTGCCCACAACATTGTTCAGATTGTCACGAATGATGCATCGCCATATATGCAGGCTGCAGAGCATGCAGTGCTAAAGAAACATGACCATTCGTTGTTCTTCGCACTATGTGCTGACCATTGCATCAAGCTTCTGCTTGAGAAAATAGCAGCATTTGTTCATGTCAGTGAAGTCCTAATGAAGGCAAGGGAAATTACAAGGTTTATATATAGCCATGCACTGCCAACGGAATTGAAAGGAAGATATATTCAGGAGGAGATTCTGAGCAGTTCTTATTTGAAATTTGTTGCAGTGTTCATCACATTAGACAGGTTAGTTTCTGAGAGAGTAAAATTATTGCAGATGTTTAGCTCGCCTGAATGGGCTTCCTCTGGTTGGGCTTCTAAAAGCTTGTTCAGACATATCTGTGGCATAGTAAAGACAGACGATACATTTTGGTGTGCTGCTGCTGACGTTTTGAAGGTTACAAATCCACTTGTCAGTGTGTTGTATAAATTAGAATCTGATAATTGTCCAATGGATATCTTGTATGATGTCATGGATAGTGCAAAAGAAGACATAAAGCACAATCTTGGAGATAAACATGGTGATTATTGGCATTTGGTTGACAAGATATGGGATAATTACTTGCATACCCCACTCCATGCTGCTGGTTATATTTTAAATCCAAGGATTTTTTACACAGACCGATTCCGTCATGATACTGAGACCAGCAGCGGGATCACGGCCTGCATAATTCAATCCAAGGAAAGTGGCCGCACAGATGGAAGTATATCATAGAAAATCGGGTTCTTTTGATTCAGATTCAGCAACTCAGCAAATAATGGAAAAACCACAAGGTAACGTACAAACTAGTCTCTTATTAAATGTTCCCTTGTTAACAAGTTGCTCTTAGCATAGTGCCAATCCTGTGTCATGTGTATTCGATTTTCCAGTCTTTAGGAGCAGCAAGCTGGAATAGTATCACGAGGTCCTCCACAAATCTGACATGTGCATTTGCGTAGTGGATCAACATATTTAGTATGTGAACATGGCACAGATATACCATGTCATACTGTGCTTATATGAAACGTCAGAATGTTCCATCTGTGTAAAATGACTTTTTATTAGTCTAACTTGTCGACATAGATATTTAGTTTTTTATACAAAATAAATAATAAAAATAAAAAAGGAATACGAACAAATTATTCGGGGGAGTTTGGGTGTCCCCTTTGATGTTGCTTGTTGCAAACTGATATATACGACTTGTCCGAATCGTAGTGGAACCCATCGAGATCATTATCATTTTGTTCATATTAAAAGAATGGAATTACGTTCTTAGCTTGTTTTACATGAAATCGCAGTACTTTGGTGGTCGGCACATGGGACTGGCACGCGTGATCTGCAAACCTTTGCGATCCGGATCTTAAGCCAAACATGCTTCGGGGTTTCCAGATACAACATTGACAGGAGCTTATCTGAGCAGCTGCATGTTGTGCAGAGGACCTATATTGCACAAGAGAGGTTCCGCAAAATGGAGTACATCCACTACAATCTCCGTTTCGCCCGTGCCGTGCCATGCCTGCGCGGTTCTTCTCAGCTGTCTGCTCAACTGGATGATTGGATCTCAGCACCGCAACAGCACTATTGATCACCATTGACGGTGCACATCTGGAGCAATGCTTTCATCTCCTCTTTTGTTATGTCCCCCGTGTAATGCCTCATCGAAGTCTTGACTTGGTGGTTGTCTGCAGCAATCTGTTGAGTGCCACCAGTGGCAGATCTTAGTGCTATTGTAATCTGTTGAATTACCAAGTTATTATGTGACAGAAATAGTATACTTTACTGTGGATCAGCTAGAGCTTTCTTGTTTTTGGTAGCTGAAATATGAAATGGGCCTGAGCCGGCAACTTGTAATACCATGGGCCGTAGCGGGAAAACATGTGCTGCTGGATTCACTGTTAGCATTGTTCTTTGAGGTAATTGATGATATGTCCCTTTTTTTTACTGCACTTGATTATATGCTCTGTTTTTGTTTGCAATTGATCATATGTCCCTTTTTCTTTTGTCTCTTTGATCATACTTCCTCCGTCCGCGATTATTAGGCCAGCGAGCAACTAAGGCCCATCCGGGATTATTAGGCCGTGGTAATTAATTCGCATGCGGAGACTCAGCAACTCAGCTGTTGCATGCGGTCAGCTGTTGCATGCGGCGGGAACCAACCACTGCATGCGCTTCTCTTTTCTTCCGATTGGCCATGCAGGCGTCCGTGCGCACGCGAGTAATTAGCGTTCCTTGGTCCTGCCGATTTTTGCCTCCAACCAACACGTTCCTTGGTCCTGCCGATTTGGCCGGCCGGCCTAATAATCCCGGACGGAGGAAGTATTTCCCATCTCTATTATTTTAATAATTTTCTTGATGATAAAAAATGTGCTGATCTGGACAAAGAAGGCTGACTGGACCCTCCAACTGCCTCTCCCCTTGTTCCCCTTCGTCCCTCCTCTCATGGCCGCACCACCCAATCTCCCTAACGCCCCGTCACTCGATCGATTCATGGCTTCCTGCCTTAGCCATTTTGCCCACCTCAGCTTCCCCGCTGGCGGCCGCACCGCCACCTCGACCCTCCGGTCGACCAGACCGGCCGTCGCCACTCCTCCCAACTTCTGCACCTTCGCGACCCTCTGGCCGACCAGACCGGCCGTCGCCACACTCCTCCCAACTTCTGCACCTTCACGACCCTCTGGCCGACCAGACCGGCCGTCGCCACTCCCAAGCCTGACAGAACCAACCCGGAGGGGCACTCGGGGAAGGCGGCCTCGAGCGCGGCCGTGACAGGCGCCTAGGCGGGCTCACTCGGCGGCGAGCACCCTAGCTCCGGCATCTTCTCAAACCACTCCTTGGTGTTCTCCACAAACCAGTGGAGCACGAGCACGGCGAGTGACGGGGTTGTCAGCGACCGTGTCGAGCACGATGGCGGCGTCCTGCTCAGAGGGGTGCTCCGAGATCTCGAGTGCGGCGGCGACGAGCGCCTTAGCGAGCTCGCACACACCTGAGCGCCGCTGCTGCAGCGGCAATGCGGGCATCTTGCTCGGCAACGGGTGCCTCGGCGGGGTTGCACGCGCCGAGCGCTACTGCTGCCGCGGCGAGGTGGGCGCGGGGGCTGGACCCGGCGCGCTTGCGGGCGACGCTAGGGCATATGGCGGTGAGGACCTGGGGCTATCAGAGGGAGGCGCCGGTCCTGGGGTGGCGAGGGCGTGTCCTGGATGAAGACGTGGGAGGTGGCCGGAGAGGAGGGGGGAAAAAGGCGTACTTGGCCCCCCGCCGAGTTCTAATGGCAAAAATAGGTCCCCATCGTAGAGAAGAGCAAAACTGTCCCCGCGACGCGCCGGGCACGTGACGCGTGGCTAAATCGCGCCGGGGGCCCGCGATCGCGCGTCCGACCCGCGATGGAGTCCGGCGCCTCTGGCCCGCGAAGGAGGCCGGGCCGCGCACCAGACCCGCGACGCGGCCAGCGTCGCGCCCCAGGCCCGCGACAGGCTAGTTTGCCCCTCAGCCCACAGCAAAAAGTTTTTCAGTTTATCGCTTGTTATTTCTCGATTTTTTAAAATCATGTATAAGTTCCAAAAAAATCTAAAAAAATTCATACCGGTTTATAATGGAATGAAGTATACACACGTAAATTTTTGTAAAATAATATGCATTTTGTGACCTGTGTAAAAAACACAAATGCGAATAGGAAAAAAATTAAACCGCTACAGTATATGTGTCGCACTGTAGAAGTGCGACGTATACACTGTAGCGCACTGTAGCACACACATGCACTGTAGCACAGTTTAATTTTTTTGGTTCGCATTTGTTTTTTTTACACAGGTCACAAAAATGCATATTATTTTACAAAAATTTACGTGTGTATACTTCATTCCATTATAAACCGGTATGAATTTTTTTAGATTTTTTTGGAACTTATACATGATTTTAAAAAATCGAGAAATAACAAGCGATAAACTGAAAAACTTTTTGCTGTCTGAGGGGCAAACTAGCCCGTCGCGGGTCTGGTGCGCGGCCCGGCCTCCTTCGCGGGCCAGAAGCGCGGCCAGACTCCATCGCGGGTCGGACGCGCGATCGCGGGCCCCTGGCGCGATTTAGCCACGCGTCACGTGCCCGGCGCGTCGCGGGGACAGTTTTGCTCTTCTCTGCGATGGGGGGCTATTTTTGCCATTAGAACTCGGCGGGGGGCCAAATACGCCTTTTTCCCGGAGAGGAGGTGGTAGACGAAGATGCGGGAGACGTAGGCGTCCAGTCAACCTTCTTTGTCCAAATCAGCACACTATCTGTCCTAATCATCATGAAAATCATTAAAATAATAGAGTTATGGCATATGATCAAAGAGACAAAGAAAAACAGAACATATGATCAATTACAAACAAAAACAGAACATATAATCAGTGTAGTCTAAAAACAGAACATATCATCAATTATCTCTTATTCTTTCTCCTTAGTAAAGCACAGCCACTAGTCAAAGAACTTCGTGTGCTTTTGACCCATGACCTCAAGGTGAGCACGAGGCTGCGAGTTCCGCTCAAAAAAACAATTTCTCGTGTTTTCAGAAAATCTTAAAAGGTTCACATATGTAAAAGATTAAGTATTACATGCAGCTGTAAAATTTCGTGTAAAAAGTTCGCATTTTGTTGGCCCGTGCAAAAATAATAAAATTAGAGCGTATAAAGATGCTTTCTTTTTCTTCTATGCTTTAAAAAATATAAACTAGTATAATGTTCCGTGCAATTGCGTGGGAATTTTTTTAATTAGCTTTATTTTTTGACAAGATATTAGATTAGTACTAAAAATAAAAATTTAGATTGCGAGCGGCCGCTAGTTGTTGTATTAATCCGTTTATTTAGATACAATTATAATGATCTATCAGATGTGATCTATTTAAGTACAATTATGATGATTTATCGGTTGTGGCCCACTAATAATAAAAAGGTCCACCAAATTAATCATGAGATGTTTTGCTTTCTGTGGGAATTTCTAATTTTTGTCTATCTTTTATTGTATTGTACTTTTAATATATACCCCCTCCGTCCACAAATGTAAGGCATGCACGGAATTTAAGGTCTAACTTTGACCAACAATTAAACCAATACTATTGACTTATATGACATAGTAGTAGTATTATTGGATTCATATTTAAACGTATTTTCAAATGATATCACTTTTGTTTATATAATTCAATATTATTAGCTTAATTATTGGTCAAAATTAGACCTTAAATTCTGTACACACCTTACATTTGTGGACGGAGGGAGCAATAGATAGATTACAAATTAATTCATTCTTTCATGAAAAAATTGTAAATGCATAGGTCATTCTAATATCTACATGTGAGGTTTTTTTTTGAAATGTTATTGAAACTTCAAAACCTATTTAAAATAATAAAAAAAGACGTGTGCTCGGGTATATAAAAGCCATGTCCTTGAATGCTTTTTGACCATTCATTGGCGATAGTAGGAAGAGCTGCTTTTTGGGCAACACGGCCGGTCGTTCCGAGGTTGCTTTACGGTCGGGTCGGTCCACACATCCGGTCGCATTGAATTTAGGAGTGAATGAACTGGGGCTGGGCCGGGCCCTCGCCGACACTTGTCAGAGCATGTACGTGGTGCAGTAGTGCTTGCACATTGCTATGAGTAGCAGCAATAGTAGTACTCCTGACCTCGATTCGTCCATGGGTAGTACGATCACGAGTATGACTTTTTTCTTGTGATTTTTGTGTCTACGGGGAGGGTATCCAAGTATCCAAGTTTGAACTAGGCTATGATGGATCCGTGATTACGGTGCGATCGATCTCGTATGATCCCATCGGGCTCCGGGCCGGTGCGTCGTCGGGTACCGTGCGGAGGAGGCGAAAGCTGGCGACCACCAGGCGACGGTAACAATAAACAAGCCGCAGAAGAAGGGAACAACCGCGCCGGACAAAGCAAAGTCTCCTCGAATCAAATTACTCCACTTCTCAGTTCACCGTAAGTACAGAGCAAAATAAACACTAAGTTTAAAAGAAATTAAAAAACAACTATATACATATATTTGTTGCTAATAGCACAACTTAAGAGTGAAATTTGCAATATCATCGATGAATAAATATTTTAAAATAAATTATCTCGAGACTAAAAACATATTTAAGTGATGTATGTAGTGAAAGGGAGGGAGTATCTTCATCTTGTCTGGCTCACGCGGATCACGCCGTCCGCCACCAGACGAGAGGGAAGTTCGGCTGGTCTTGTCGCGCCCGCCTCGAGTCGCGAGTT
Organism: Stipa capillata; assembly: GCA_019208055.1. Classification (NCBI taxonomy): domain Eukaryota; kingdom Viridiplantae; phylum Streptophyta; class Magnoliopsida; order Poales; family Poaceae; genus Stipa; species Stipa capillata. The sequence goes on from JAGXJF010000259.1 coordinate 610,734, forward strand.
GGCACCCACTCAGCCTCAGCTTCCCCTGTCTCCTCCACACCGCGAAGGCGCAGGTGGACGACGGCAACCGACCATGCCGCTGCCGCTCGCCAAGGCGAGGATAGGCTTCTCGTCCTCCTCCTCCTCCAGGTCGCGGCTCCAGGAGGACGTAGCGACGCTGCAGAGGGCGCTGCAGGAGGAGACTGCGCTGCACGCGGTCCTCGAGAGCGCGCTCGACCACGCCGCTGTCACCCTCTCCGACATGTCCTACCTCCCCACCGACGTACGTAAGCACGCCGCACGTTCGCCGCCACCGGGGTGGGTGCATCCTGTCCACTGCGATGGATCTAACTGGTTTGTATATGTGCCTGTTGTTTTCTCTGCAGGCGCAGGAGCTGCTCTCCAGCATCTCCGTCATGGAGACCGCCGTGTCCAAGCTGGAGGAGGACATGGTCTCCCTGCATTTCCAGCTCACCCAGGAACGCAACGAGAGGAGGCTCGTCGAGTACCGCTCAAGCACGCGCCGTCGCGGTCCGTCTGCTCCCGCCACTCCGCCGATTCGGAATCACACGTACGTACGCACGCGCGCCTCCTCCTCCTCTTCTCGTACTGCTCACCATACACGCCATTCTCGCTGAACAACCTGTGTGCTGTGAAATTTTGTCATCGTGAAGAACGAATCATTAACAATATACTCATGCTTCCAACTGCGATTCATGGTGCTACCAGGACGCGGCGATCGAGAAAATGTAGCCAAGGGAATAACCAGGTTTATCCTTATGCTGTCCTTCATGACTCGGCAACGAAAGTGCAGAGGCAGCTTCAGTTAAGAGCTTTGGCCCTGGCAATCCTAACCAGCTGTCGGAGGACATCGTCTGCTGCATGAAGAACATCTTCATCTCCTTGTCAGATTCCTGCAGGGAGGGCTCGAGGACTAATCCCTCGGTGGGAAAACCAGCACTCAGTTCCATCTCCTAGCGGGATCTCTGCGTTCTGGTCTCTGTCGGAACCATCTTCCGTATCTTCCTGGGTGCAGAGCCCTCAGGTCGATCTGAACCACAACACAATTGCTAGCTTCGGAGACAGTTTTTGATCCGTATAAAGCCGTGAGAAGCTTAGCTGGGCTGACATCGGGAGCTACGGCGCAGCGGCTGAAGTTTCATGGATGTCAGCTGGGAAGAAACAGCTCGAGTATGCTGCAGAATCACTTCGGAAGTTCAGGTATCATGTCCAACAATTTTTTATAGCCAGAGTCTACTAGTTACTACTAATTGGTGTACCACCAAAACATGACGAGAAGTTTCCGCATTCATGATTTTTTTTTCTTCTCGATGTTAGGATTCACTCATCAGTACTAATGGCTACTTGTTAGAGTGCAGGTTGCTAATTGAGCAGTTGGCAGAAGTAAACCCTGTTCACCTCAATGACGATGCGAGGTTGGCGTTTTGGATCAATTTATACAACGCACTATTGATGCACGTACGTTGATTTGGCAAAAACACTTTAGTAGTGTAGTTTTTCTGGTTAAAATTATAGAGTTGATAGTTGATGTGAGTGAAGATTTCACGCAGGAAATTAACGACAATACTTTATCCATTTCCAGGCTTATCTCGCTTATGGTGTTCCACGAAGTGATATGAAACTGTTTTCACTAATGCAAAAGGTTTGCTAGAGAACTTGATTCTTCTTCATAACAATTGCTAGTCATGTCACTGAGTTTTATTTTCAATACATCTGGTGCTTCATTGGCTGTGTGCATCCATCGATGCAAAGGCCGGGGGAGCAATAAAACTCACTCTTTTCTAACAACTAGCAACCATACATGTGCAATGCACGTTTTTTCACAACATATAGTTTCTAGAATATATACTTACATATGAGGAAACAATATTTGAAACATAAGTTGACCTAAACTTGTTTCTCCCATAAACCACTCGAAGCAAAAAAAAATGTATTACACATACATTAAACTGTGAGCCACAAGTTTGCAATTAAGAGGTAAATGGAGTAATTAGGAGGCAATTAATATAAGTGATTAGGGGTGAGTCTAACTTTTGCCAACAACCATTGGATTGAGATACATATATAATTGAATTAAGGATTTACGGACGGTTTAGATCGAAAGTATCCCATCCTAACTCATACTTTTTATAAGTAGTATAGATATAGAAAATAAAATAAAAAAAATCTAGTGCTTCATGTCTAATATTGGTGTACTTCGTCTTATTGTAGGCTGCGTATACAATTGGAGGGCATTCATTCAGTGCAGCATTCATTGAATATGTGATCTTGAAGATGAAACCACCAAATCACAGGCCGCAGATGGTATGCGAATTGCCAGGCATCTTGCTGAGACAGCTGCTTGTTCGATCGCCCTTTGTTCACCAAAATGCAAAGTGCTGATAGTTTCTTCTGTCTTTTTGTTTAAAGGCTCTGCTTCTTGCGCTTCAAAAGATAAAGGTGCCCGAGGAGCAGAAAAAGTTCTGCATTGGGGCACCTGAGCCGCTTTTGACGTTTGCTCTTAGCTGTGGGATGTACTCGTCTCCTGCGGTAAGCTTAGATCACTCACTTTGTGGTTCTTAATATATGTGGCACGAATATTTTTAGGACTAAGTAGCATGCGTAGAAGATCTTAATGTACAGCAACGTTCTTGTACTGAACCAAGGGCTGATTATTACTGCAGGTGAAGATATACACAGCCAGCAATGTAAGGGAAGAGCTTCAGGACGCACAGCGTGATTTTATCAGAGCCTCAGTAGGAGTGAGTCGAAAGGGGAAGCTTCTAATCCCTAAAATGCTGCTCTGTTTCGCACGAGGGTTTGTCGATGACAACAGCTTCCCTATCTGGATATCGCATTTTCTACCTCAGCAGCAAGCTACTTTCGTCGAGCATTGCGTGTCTCGACGGCGGCAAAGCTTCCTGGGCACTCGGACTTTTGGCATCGTTCCATTGATTCTCGGTTTCGCTATCTCTTCCTGCCTGATATGGGATGATTAAACTGATTGTGCCATCATATGCTTACTCATCCTGAGAACATTGACGGTAAACTACACTAATCATGAACGTTTATTCTTTTTCATTCTGAAGGCTTATGCAACAGCAAATGTATTTCCACGTCTACGACTGACACATGTGCATGTTGTAACAGCTTGATAGGAGAAAACAACAAGCAAGCCTATTTTGTTGGCAGTTGAACCTAGCTGATTCAGCAAGTGCACAAGTCTTTTCGGATTACAAGTGTATATCCAGTGGTCATGGGAGTGCATGCAGGTTCCTCGGATGCCAGATGTAAATCTTCAGCCTGTCTTATCGCCTCGACTTCTTGTCGAATTCAGTGAAGATGTTGTATATGATGTCTACTAGCAAATAAACCTGAAGTTCCTAATTGGAGGCATTGACTCATAGTGTTGTATGTCTATGCTCATGGTCCTGACAGAAATGTATTGGGTCCGCCTGCAACGACCTGCTGGGTCACGTACAAGTGTAAGCAAGAAAACAAAAAGTAAAGAAATTCCACGACATGGTGAGAGATGCTTCATTCCATGAGCAGTTCTCTTATGGAATGATCTAGCAATGCTGCATTAGAACCTATATATGAATTCTGTACCGCATCAGCCTGGCATTCCTTTGGAATTCCCACTGAACTCTACTCCGGGAGCATCCTAGCAAGGGCGCGCTCGGTTTGCTGAGGAAAATTCAGTCATCAACTAGCCCTGAATGTACCTGCTGCTTCTGCCAGGCAAAACTTTTCTCAGGGCCCATCCTCTCCATCCTTGACGAGTACGTTGAGCTCATTACCTCCACTCTGGCAGGTTGATCAATCGCGCAACAAACACATCAGAGTACGTTGAGCTCATTACTCATCAGTATAACTCATCGATTGCCTCTAATAATACGTAAGTGTTGCTGCTGCATGAAAGTTGAAAGGACAAGAGAGCCGGTGCAGTTTACCAGTACCGCCGGCTTCGGAATTGCTCCTTGAACACCACGAGGGGTCTGCATATACCGTGAATCGAACGTGAGAATTACTAGTACGCAACCAACTGGATCGCTGAAAAGTGTCAGGAGATTTGGTTAGTTACCTCCTGATGTTGAGGGGGCCGTCGCCGGCCGCCGCGGATGCAGGTGGCGACGCACTTGGACGTGCACTGCAGCGCCTTGGCAGACTTTGGGTGCTTGATCCTCACCTGCGCCTTGTCGTCCCCTACTCGCCTTGATCAACAGCGTGTAAATACCTCATGTCGTGCGGATGGGTGGGTGTGCTCAGGGTGGCCTACCGGAGAGTGTGGGCGGGATGTTGGAGAAGGTCTACGGCTGCGGGGGCGGCGTGGAGAGGATGGTGGCCGCCAGCGCCAGCGCCACCATGGCCGGCGCCGGCGCGAGGCTGAACCCCGCCATCCCCGTACCAGTTACCCGAGGCGAGGCGAGACAACACCGACACCGACACCGGCGGCAGACACCAGCGGCGTGGTCACTGGCCAGCCACTCAGGCTCACTGGACACTGTAGCTGCAGGTCCGTTCTTTTCGGCTTAAGCTTGTGTAGAAAACGGCTTAAACTTAACTGTCCACGGAAATTTCAGTAGGAGAAAGCTCTAATAAACTCTGATTCCTTTCTTTTCAACTTCTGAGAAGAGGAGAAGAGAGGGAGGTTGGGCGGCGGCCTCAGGATCGGCGAGAGATCTGGGACGCGAGGTTGAGTGGTGGCGCGGTGACCTCGGGAGTGGTAGCAGGGGGAGCAGGAGCGGCGGGGGAGGACAAGGGAGCGCCAGCGGCGGGGGACGTTAGGGACGGGGACTGGTCTTGGCGGAGAGAGGGCGCGGGATGGGAATCGGGTATGGAGTGGAGGGGGGCTGCACTCGAGCAGGGGTGGGGGATGGGTGTGGGTTTTGCTGGGTGGTAATTTTTTATAATTAACTAATCAAGTTCGAGGATAATTTTAAATTTCTTCTATAATAAGTTGGGGAAGCTGCTGGAGGACAGCTTCTTAGTACCAACGGTAATATAAGTTTGCTTATTTCTATTACGAGGTCTTCTTTTCCAATAAGCCCAAAAGAAGGGCCTGTATGTGTTGCGTGGTTACGGCGCGTTTCCTTCTCGTCGGAACGTCCCGCCGGCCCATGAGCCCACCCATCGGAATCAAACGGCCATGCGCTTCGTTGAGCCAGCCCACACTGACAAAAACGCGCGCCACCCCGACCCCGCGGCCCAGCGATCTCCACTGCTTCAACTCCGGCTCCGACCGCCAAGGCAAACCCGCCGCCTCGTGCTGCGTCGCGTCCACGCTGACTCCGTGGCGGTGGAACTGCGGAAGGAAGGGACGGGCGGTAGTGCCAGGCGGCGGGGAGCGGGTGGGACGCAGCAATAGTGAGGCCTCAAAAACCCTAGAGACGAGCCGCCCCGGCGCCGCTGCCGAATCGATCCCCTTTTCCCGGCGATGAACCGGCGGCAGGACCTCTGCAGGAACTTCCAGCGCGGCAGGTAACCGGTTTTGGCTGTTGATTCGATTCGTTTCTCTTTTCATCCTAGCTCCGAGGGATTCGTGCTGTGAATTGTAATGCTGGTTCTGGATGATGCGTGCAGCTGCAAGTACGGGGCGCAGTGCAGGTACGAGCATGCCTCCTCTCACCAGCAGCAGCAGGCGAAGCCCAATCCCTTTGGATTTGGAGCCTCGAGCAGGCAGCAGCAGCGGCCGTTCGGTGGGCAGTTCCAACAGCAGCAGCAGAAGCCCAATCCTTTCGGGTTCGGGGTGCAAGGCAGTGCCTCCCAGCCACGAGACGCTCCTGGCCCGGCAAAGGTTCGTGGTCGCCAATGGGGCAGAGATTTTCCTCTACATGATTCTTCAGCAATCGCAACAATTTCCTGTTCTCGCCGATGGCTGTGTCTAACTAGTGAATTCTTGTATCAGCCTTTTCAAAATAAGTGGGTGAGGGATCCCTCAGCCCCGACGAAGCAGGCGGAGGCGCAGCCACCACCGCAGGCGGCCCACACGTGAGTCTTGATGATGCAATGCTATAATACTTTTGATCTTGCTTAATTATTCCTGCTTCTGGGCGAGTCAGTGACGTTGCGAGTTGTTTCCCAGATCCTGTACAGACCCTGAGTCCTGCAGGCAACAGATTTCTGATGATTTTAAGAACGAGGCTCCGCTCTGGAAGCTTACTTGTTATGCCCATCTCAGAAAGTAAATCACTCCTTATGCTTCAACAGTCGCTCCAGGCCTTGTCGAATGTTTATGCACTTAATTAATATTTTGTTTTATGTTCACACATAGTGGTCCTTGTGACATTACGGGGGATATTAGCTATGAGGAGCTGAGAGCTAAAGCATATGAAGAGGGCAAGCAAGGGCATCCTCTGCAGTCAATAGTAAGCTTACCAGCGCTACCACCCCCCTCTTTATCCCGTTCCATGATTTTTTTTTGGTGCTTTGAACTGTGTGGTCAAAAATTACTTCAACTGCATTGTGTTCTGATCTCAAAGGGACTAGTGCAATGATATGTATCATAATTTTTTTATGGAACTGTATGTTACATTAACAAATGGTAGAGGTAAGCTGTCCTTGTGGACAAAATGTTGTAACATACGGACTTCTAACTGTGGATTTTGCACCCAAAAAAAAAGTTTCACCTTTGTAGACTGGTCACTATAAATGTGGTTATTTGTTTCTGAATTTCTCAAGAACAAACTCTAATTCTTTGTTTTTTCTTTCTTCAGGTTGAGGGAGAAAGAAATCTACAAAATGCAAAGTTAATGGAGTTTACTAATTTGCTGAACAATACACGTGCATCACAAACTCCAAGCTTTCCAACTGTGGGCTCCTTCCCTGAAGTGAAAAATAACTCATCATTTGGGGGTTCTCAAACTAATGGACCACCTGTGTTTACTAGTTTCAATCAAATTGGAGCGGCAACTAATTTTGGATCTGGCTCAAGGTAATACTGTCGTGATGGTCTTGAATAAACTACTGATTCTGTTAGAAGTCATTGCTTTCAAAATAATCTGACCAGAAATTGTCCTGAACATGATTGGTCATGTTTATTGTGCGCTTTTATGTATGATTTGAAGGAATGCATCTTATGCAGAACCACCGCACAAGGAGTGCCAACCAATACCCTTTTTGGTCAGTCCACCCAGCCTACTTTTGGTCAGTCTACACAGTCTACCCCATCGTTTGCTGCGCCTACTTCTGGTGGTGCTGGAATGAGATTTGGAGTTCCAGGTATGTTTCTTAATTGATATACGCAATCATGCGTCTAGTTCTTTATCCTTCCAAGTTCCAACTAGCTTCATGATCCTGTTGTTGATATAATGGTTAATGAATAATTTGTTTGGAAATATAGTTTAATATACGCTGAGCCTAGAAATTGTACTTTTTTTCCTCTTCTGCTTGTTGGTGTTCCCACTTAACTGTCATGAATGTTTGCATCTGTTGACCACATGCAAACGGATACAGTCAAAAGATCAAGATGCGAGTGTTGTTGAAGGAAAATGCAAAGAAAATATTTGCATTTGGAAAAAAAATGCAAGTTTTGTCCTTTACCTTTTGATTTACCATTTGTCAGAAATTTTCACTTTTTTGTTACTCTTAGCATGGAATGAATTTGAACTCGAAATTTATGCACAGCTACAGTAAATTGACAAGTATACTGGGGGTGGGCGGGGATTTTTAATTTTAATTTGGTACTTAGACCAAAAGTCACTGCATGAATGCATCACAATGGGTGATTCCATAGGATATGTTGCCCAAGATAAATCAGATTACTTGTAACTGTTTGTATCTTGCCTGTGTCTAGATGCTGTTCATTGATTCTGATTTCTGACCGTTGGTTAATTTTTTTGGCACATGCTGATAAATGACTGTTATACTTACGACAATCACTTCTGGTAAGTTGCTAAAGTATGTTTGCTTCATGTGTATGTGCACCAAGAGGAACCAGGACGTGGGCATGGTAAATCTGTATGTACATATTTCTTGTCCTGTACTGGTGCATGACGAAACTCTTTTGAACATGATATATACAAAGGGTTAAGTTTCATAGCATTGCCACAATTATTATGCCATACCCAGGATTCGTACTGTTACATGAAAGAGGGTCGTGTATTGGCATGCATCAAGTGAAACTATGAGCAGTTGACCACTGGATAGAGATATGCATTGGAATAAATACATTGCACCTGTTCAAAAGTTCTGTCTGTTCTTGCACATTAAGCATTTAAAAATCTTGTTTGAAATAGATCCTATCCTTTTCTCCTCCCTCTTATGTTTATCGAAATGTTTTTGTTACCCTGGAAATATGCAGACATTGTTGTTTTGGGTGCTATTTTAATTTTTGGAAATTTGCAGGTGCATTTGGAAGCCAGACGTCAAAGCAACCATTTGGGAATTTGCAAGGCTCGAGCATGTCCAGCACCAGCAATTTTCCAAAGTCTCCTGCCTCTGCCTATCACAGAGACATTGATAGGCAGTCACTAGAGTTACTTAATGGGATGATAGCTCGTACAAGTGCCATGGACCAGGCACCTGTTGAGTAAGTTCTGTGACAATTCTAATTTATAAATGTACAGTAGGCAAGAGTTGTAGCCTGCTGATGAGAAATCACTGAACACAGCCTTTTAGATGATGCAGTGAATATGTTTTGATTTTCTTAATGTTCATACAAGTTTCAATCAATATTTATACTACTTTCATTAACAAAACATTATGCTCCTTGCTAACATAAAGTCTTTTAGGAACATATAGCTAAAATCATATTAGATTTGGCTGTTAACAACATTATAATATATCTTGTTAGTTTTGTTGGTTTTGATTACTGAATTTGTAAATTATCATTCTGTTTCAGTGTGAAGTTTAACTACTTGTGCTTTTCTCTGACTTATGTTTATTCATTCAACAGAGACAATAAAAATGAAAATCAGGATGATAGTATCTGGCTGAAGGAAAAATGGGCAATTGGAGAGGTGTGAAATACTTTCCTTCTATACCTCTTTATGGTTTTATTTCTTAAAAATGTTTGGTCACAGACAATTGTCTTTCCTGGTGGTAAATTTCAAGTTGTACCTGTACATTTCTCTTGACGTTTTAGGCAAGCTCATTCAGTTTTTTCTATTATCGACAAGCTGTGGCATGTGTGCATATTTCTGTCCAATCTGTATGTTATCTCTAGCATCTAAATTGATCACATGTACAAGATATTGCTGCTTCTTTTTTCAAGGCATGATATTTTAGTTCTTAGGAATTTATGTCTGCGCATCCTATCTCCTATCTGTTTGCTTACAGTATCTAATATTCCAGTCCTGCTTTATCTTTTATCAAATATATGGAACAGATACACACATTTGTCATGTCTGGATACTTAGGCATTTCTCGTGGAAGTCTGAACAAAGTGTGGGACTTCTGTTAGGAGATATACTAAGTTCTGCATTCTTCACGAGAACTGCCCTAGAATAAAATGTTCATGCACAGCGGGTTTTATATTAGCAAGTTTGTGGCATTTGATTTACATGAAACTCCTTTTCAGATACCGCTGGATGAACCGCCACAGAGGCACATTAGCCATGTCTTATAAGAATTCAAGGTATTTTGCGTTAGGGAGGCATGATCCAGTCAACTTTAATGGTCTCTTCCATGCAGTTCAGATGTCATCAGTTGTTTATAGTTTTCTCCTCCGAGGTATATACGTTTACCATTTTGCTCTTTCTCCTTCAACAAATTCTTGTATGTCACTTGTCACAGCATATTGATTCTGACAAAAAATGAAAGAAACAAGCTGGAGAATGTACAAAGTAAATGAAAGCTGATCAATCGATCCAGTTTTTGACACCACTTATTCAGTCCAGTACTTTTGCCCCCACACGCCTTTTGGAACTTTGATCTAGACAAACTAAAGCTAGAAGCAACCAATTAACATCACGTATTTCTTACATACCTGATTTAGAAGTGATGGATGGAGGAATCAGAAGTAAACCGAAACATCACATTGTGGAATCATAAGGCTTGTGCCTATGAAGCTGAACGTTGAAGTCTGGAAGGTCAAGTATCACACTAGCTGAATGTTGCATACCTGGTTTGAAACAGGAATTGGTATGTTGTGCAAGTCGCAAAAGATCAGCACGTACGATGCAATGTGCACAAGTGATAGACCTCGTTATTTCTTCCTCACCTACCGCCATCCCTGCCATTACTAGCCGTCTTGGAGCTGCCGAAAGGACGGCATTCTTCTAGGCTCCACTTCACGGAATTAGTCCGACATGTAGACAGCTCTACTGTGACAAATTATTGGACGGGAGAAGGAACGAGGGTATTGTCTTCTCACTCTCTCTCTCTCTCTCCTCATTCTCTCTCCCTCTTCCGCCATTTGCCAAGGTTGGCAACCATGAGACAGTACCAGCTACTAGCATATTTGGCCCAGGCATGTCTGAATCCTTTCTCCGTTTTTACATGCGTATTATTACTGCGTTGAAAGTATCTTTAGTTATAGTCTCGAGTTCGAGGATAATTTCTTGCCAAGTGTGTGCATGCTCCTGTTGCTTTCACAGGGATCGCACACTCGGTTTTCCTAAAAGATGTGCTTTCATTCTTTCTTTAACAGAAATGAAAAGAAAGTGAGTGAGCAAGAAAGAAAGGAACTGGTGGAACTCCCAGATCCACCGCTATATATCAATATATGTCCCTTTCAGCTGATTCCATGGAACACTTTGGACAAATTCCATGGAAAAAATGTGCACCCTAGTATGCTGCAAAAGATGGGAGCAACGAGAACAGTAGTTCAAAAAAGAGAAAGGAAGAGAAACAAGCACGTGTAAGAGACCATGCACTTAGTGTTAGATTGAGAGGCTGGGCCATGGCAAGTGGGGCCAGGCACCGACCTGAATGATCAAGCTCCAAGTTTATGCTACGCCGTCTACTATTGGCGCTGGTCTGGTCGGATCATTCCATGGTCCCTTGACATGATCCAATAGTACAATCCGTTGCTTATTTGCTTGCCATGATCCAACAATGCCAAGTGGCCTGGGCTACAGGACAGGGATCCAAATCTCATTATAACGTGCTGAAAATAAACTACATCAAGGATGAAGGGTAACTGATGAACATCACGCAACCTATTGATGTGTCTATATTCATGCTTGGTGAAGAGCTTTCGAACTACGGATTTCAAGTAATAGAGTAGATCGAAACTTCTGAGTTGTTACCTCACTAGTTGTTAATAACCATTTCTTTGTTACTGCGTCGACACATGCTCATGAACTGCATGCATATATGGGAGGTGGACGATCGAGCGAGGGAAGCTTCAGTTCAGTTCGAATGGTTGAACAAGGCGTCGAGCTGTGCCTTGAAATCCTCAAATCCACGAGTATGGTGCACACTAATACAGAACCCATCAATTAGTTCAGAGAGTATTTTAGTACTGTGTGATCATTGATCGAAGAGCCTGGCTTAGATCTGGTCCAAACCATCTCCATCGATCGATCACACTTGGTGAAAATTAACACTGATGATAACAAAGCGAGATTCGTGATAGATAATGGTCATTTTAAGACGAGAGGCCCCTGAAATTCACACTCTAATGTCGGCGTGGAATATACAGTATATATGCACGCAAAAGCAGAAGTAAAGATCGTCGCAGAAAATACAACGGGCACCTTCTTCCCGTCAACGGCGACAGCGACGGCGACGGCGACGGCGACGGCCCGTCAACCCGCACCGGCCCGGCCCAGGGCTCCTTCTCCCTCTGCACTGCCTCGACTCTCTCGCTCCGCGTTAACCCTCCCCATGTGACCACCGGCCAACGCAGCTGCCACCATTCACTCCCTCACTCTCACCACCCCCACTCCCCCAGCTAAACCTCGCCACCGCCAGGCCATGACCGGCCCTCTCGCCTCCGGAGGGGCGGTCCTGGCTCTCCTCCTCCTCCTCGCGCTCGCCTCTTCGACCCCGCCGGCCGCGGCCCAGCCGCCGTCGTGGACTTTCCCGAACCCGCGCCTGCGCGCCGCCTACGTCGCGCTGCAGGCGTTTCGGCGCACGGCCATCTTCTCCGACCCGGCCAACTTCACCGCCAACTGGGTCGGCCCCGACGTGTGCGCCTACAACGGCGTCTACTGCGCACCGCACCCGAACGGCAGCGGCGCGGTCGTCGTCGCCGGCCTCGACCTCAACCGGGCCGACATCGCCGGATACCTCCCGGACACGCTCCCCGCGGGGCTCCCCGACCTCGCGCTCCTCCACCTCGGCTCCAACCGCTTCTGCGGCGTCCTCCCGGACACCTTCCTCCACCTCCGCCTCCTCCACGAGCTCGACCTCAGCAACAACCGCTTCGTCGGCGCCTTCCCCGCCGTCGTGCTCTCGCTGCCCTCGCTCAGGTACCTCGACCTCAGGTTCAACGACTTCGAGGGGCCCATCCCGCCGGCGCTCTTCGACCGCCCGCTCGACGCTATCTTCCTCAACTCCAACCGCCTCACGCGGCCCATCCCGGCCAACCTCGGCAACTCGCCGGTCTCCGTGCTCGTGCTCGCGCACAACAGGCTCGGAGGTTGCATCCCGCCATCGATTGGGAGGATGGCCGAGACGCTCAACGAGATCGTGCTCATCGACGACGAGCTCACCGGCTGCGTTCCGCCGCAGGTGGGGCTGCTCAGGAAGGTGACGGTGTTCGACGTCAGCGGCAACCGCCTCCAGGGCCCGCTCCCGGGGAGCGTCGCCGGGATGGCAGCCGTCCAGGAGCTCAACGTGGCCGGGAACCTCCTCCAGGGACCGGTGCCGGCGGGCGTATGCGGACTGCAGAGCCTCAAGAACTTCACCTACGAGGATAGCTTCTTCACTTGGCGACCGAGCTGCCCGGCGGCGACGGCGGACGGCCAGTGGAACTGTATCCCTGGCGCTCCCGCCCAGCGGCCGCCGGCACAGTGCGCCGCGGCAGCTGCCCGCCCGTCCGACTGCAGCAGGGCGCAATGCCAGGCAGCGCCGGACAATCCCTCGGGTCAGGGCCGGCGCGGAAACGGCCGCGGGCCGCCCACTCCGAGGGGTGCGCCGGCGAGGGGCTCCGCTGCTCCGTCACACCCCTCGCCGCCTCCCGGCTCGGCTACTCCATCGTCGCCGTCGCCGCCGGGGAGCTCCGCATCGCCAGGAATGGCGCCGCCGACGCCGGGCTCGGCTACTCCATCGTACCCGTCCCCGCCGGGGAGCTCCCCAACGCCAGGAACGGCGGCGCCGCCGCCGACCTACAGCGACAGCCCCAAGCACTCAATGCCGCCTACAACTGCACCACCATCTCACGGCTCACCTCCGTCCTCCGGCGACCAGCCGCCGTCCTCGTCCTCGCCGTCAGGTCAACCCACGGCATCGCCCCCCACAGAGCACCCCGGGTACGTCCCGCCGCCACTCACGCCGCCGGCTCCCACCAGACCAGCATCGCCACTACCGCTGCCAGGCTACCACCCTCCCGGCCCGGGAACACCACCTTCTCCAGGCTCTTCTTGGTCACCGCCACCTCAAAGCGGCGACGGCGACCACGGCAACCAGCACGGACCACCAACATCTTCTCCACCTGGCGGAAGCCTGCCGTTCCCGCCGGTGCACGGCGTGCCATACTCATCACCGCCGCCGCCACCATCAGAGAAGCTGCCTTTCCCGCCGGTCTACGGGGTGTCGTACGCGTCGCCGCCGCCGCCAACGACGCCGTTCTAACTAGCTAGCTTAGCTTAGCCGTGGTTGATAGGTCGGTCGCCACCTCCACGCCCGGAAGACGTCAGCCCCGTTCAGTCAGTCGTCATCAGTACATCTTTCACTGTAGTTTCTTCTTCTTCCATGTTTTTGTTTCTATTTCTCTGTTGTTTATGACGTTATTTGATCAGATTGAATTCGATGGCTCTGTGGATTCTTTCTTTCTTTAGTTTTTCGCTCTCTGACCACTCTTGTCTGCAAGTGGTCATTGCTCTGTAATTACTGTTTTAGCATCTTAATTTGGGTAAAAATAAACGCGGATTAGCTCTGGGGAGCAGAGTAATTGCAGGGTGCTGCAACATCACAAAGGCCTGCTCCATTTTTTCTTTTGAGCAGAAAAGATCAAGCTTTTCATTTATTAGATGCCCTAGCCAAATCGCTGAGGCGGGCTCCAATTTGAGGGTGAAAAGAGTCTGAAACCTGCAACTGCAAGCAATTCGATGGGCCAGGAGAGGAAGACGAAGCATGCATGCATTGCATCGATCAGATATATGCCACGACGCGACAGAAAGGTGCAGCCAAATTGCTTGCAACGGCGCCACCACCCTGACACTGTCAGCATGAATGGTGATGAGCCGATCACACCATGAAAACGAGCAACGCATACGAGATGCTTCTTGTTCTCGAGTCCTTTACCAACACACCATGCCGACGATCAGAGCCGATCACAGCATGAAACGAGTACTAGTAAATTGTTAGAGCAGTTGGCCGCTGCGTTCTGAGGTCTCTCTCTCTCTCTCTCGCCATTTACTCGAGAGCCTCGAGAGATGCAGTGAATCTTGATCTACGACTACGAGTAGTAGTAGTATGACCTGGGAGCCATTACCTTTTAGTTATCTTTCGAGGCCCGTGTACGTTTCACGTGACAGGAGAGGGGCCTAGTAAATAGTAACTGCTGCCTGCTCCATGTTCCTCTGCAAATGCAAATGCAAATGCAATTTGCAGTTGGCAGCCCGCCACTTGCCAATCCGGCGCCCATCAGAGCTTACCAGTACTAGTCACAACGTGTGTAACTCGAGATCCGATGAGTGCCTCTACCTCTTGCTTGCACATTACTGCTGCTGCTGCGATCTACTGTTGGGGCCTGTGCTGCTGTGCTGCACCATCGTTTCTTAATTACTGCCCGGTAAAATGCCCGTGTTAGTTTGGCCATTAATAAAGTCCTACGAATGATATGACGAGGCGTTTTATCAAAAATCAAACTAAAACGGTATATTTATCAATTGTTTCCAAGAATTATAGCTACCATCATGTGAGGCTGCTCGCTTAAGATGCACTCATCATCGCTCAAATAATCTACTAGTTCATGGACCAGCTTTGCTCGCTTCCATGATTCAGTGATGGTGCGTGAGAGTGAGGTGCAGCAGATTAATCAACAACAAAGGAGACCGCTAACCAGTAATGACGTGTTTATTGGGCGAAAATTACGGATTATTGAAGGCCTTTGAGTCAAAAAAGAATCAGAAGTCAAAACCTAGTATGCAGTAGCATGAGCTCCTCAACTTTACAGGGTTGACCTACTTCACTTGTATGATCTCATGCCGCAGAGGACGGTGGCGGCCTGACGGGCGAAGTAGGTCAGGATGACGTCTGCGCCGGCTCGCCGGAGGCACATGAGCGACTCCATCATCACCTTCTCCTCGTCGATCATGTTCAGTGCCCCGCCAGCTTTGATCATCGAGTACTCACCAGAGACCTGAAAAATGATGCTTTGAGCTTAAGAGTGTACCAACAATTTAACATCTCAGGAATAATGGCTATTGATGGTAACAAGATGATGTTTTGAGAAGTTGCTACATACTCATCATGATCCATAAGATGAATAATAGATGAACTAGGAGTACTTTAGTAGCGTAATGTTCGAAATTACTCTCGACTGATGGAGTTCTAGTTGAAGGGAAAAATAAACATGAAGCAATACATACGACTCAAGAGTCTCAGATATTAATAAGAGAAGAGAAAGGTTCTCGTGGGGGCAGGAAGTATGAACTAGTGAGGTGTGCAGCAATTGGGTAAACTGAATTATGATATGCAGTATAGTGCTAAGGCTAAAATGACGTCATTGATGGCATTGCATGCACATAGTAAACAAGTAACATCTTTTTAAAAAAATTCGAAAATAGAAATGGTAAAGATGAGGAGGGACAGAAAATCACAGCTTCACAGCAGTGTGGATCGTCCAATGAACTAACCTGGTATGCAGCAATTGGCAATGCTGAATTATCCCGAAGAAGTCGGATGATATCCAAGTATGGCAATCCAGGTTTCACCTGTCAAATGGGAACCATGATTATAGACCAGCCAATACGAACGAGTTATCTTGGTAATATGCCACTGTATATAAAGCAAGAGAATTACTAGAAGAATATCAGCCCCTTCTGCCTCATCTGCTGCAGTTTCTAGAAGAGCTTCTCTGTAGTTAGCTGGGTTCATCTGATAGCTTAAGAACGGAAAGAAAGAACATAATTAATAGATAATAAGCAACTGAATTGCACGCTGGATGGAAACAGTAGCTTCAGTGTCAGCTCCATACGTTTTCTTGTCCCCAAATCGTGGATTTGAATCTAAAGCTTCTCGGAATGGACCGTAAAATGAACTGGCATACCTGCAAAAACATATATTGAAGATGCATCATTCAAATAATTAGAAGCTACAATAGAAATAGGATAATGGAAATGATATGATGCCATGAGTAAATGAATACATACTTTGCAGTATAGGACATAATGGAGACATCATGGAAACCCTCCGCATCCAAAGCAGCACGGATTGCTCCAACACGACCATCCATCATGTCACTAGGGCTGACTACATCAGCACCAGCGCGTGCCTGTTTGTTCAGGAAACATTTTTATTTTATTGAACTACTACACATATGAAGATACTGAACCATCAAGAAAACATAATATCAAGAGAAGAGTGGACCTGTGAGACTGCCTGCTTGCACAACTGATAAACTGTTTCATCGTTCATAATTACTCCTGATAAAATGGAAACAAACCAACAATTAGGTGAGCTACATAAGTTCTTATTTGTATACTTGTTCACCTGTCAAAAACATCTAAGTCTCTCAATTACTTGACCAGAAAATAGAAACAAAAATGCTTGCACTGTAACTCAAATTTCTAAACTCAAACATCATCATCCAACTGGCAAACTCATAACTTTAGCAGTAGTTATGACCAGGGTTACAAAAACCTGTTGGAACCGACCGGTTCCAGGTTTTGGCACCAAAAATGGACCTTTTCAATGTTTGATTTTTGGCTAATTTTTCATGATTCAGGAAGTATTCAACGAGATATGTTTTTTGAGTAACAGTTGTACAAAATTCTAAGCAAATTTGGAAAGATTCAAATTTAAAGAAATTTGGACTGGCTAACCAATGGCCGTGGGGGGGGGGCTGGAAAAATTTGAAAAAATGGTTCTTTCATGAAGAGTAGGAAGAGCAGTAAAGACTAATTTCAATGTTTTAATTTTTGGCAAATTTTTCATGATTCAGGAAGTATTGAATGGGATATGTTTTTTGAGTAAAGGTTGTAGAAAATTCATAAAATTAGGAATGACTGGCTGGCCAATGCTAGAGGTTGGGAAAAGTTGAAAATACGGTTCTTTTGTCAAGAGTAGGAAGATCGGTGAAGACTATTTTACTTTAATCAGACATAAAGCTCAGAGAACTGTTAGCCAACTACCGCTGATAACAAATTTTCTGAAAACTACATCATTTAGGACAAGGCAATAAGGCCTTTTAAGGATTAGTAGCTCCTGTTTAAGGTCCTTTTAAGGATTAGTTGCTCCTATTTAAGGTTTACTGCCAACGATTTATGCAGATTCTAGCTCAATTCCATTCCATTCTTGCATACAACTACACTGCGTGCAGCATCTTTGAGGAAAATGAGGAAATTCTAGTTTCACTGCAGTGGCCAAAACTGATCACTTGGCTGAGTTGTTGACCATTCAGATTCTAAACAATAGTATCTCAGGCTCCTAGCCTATTACCAATTAGATGCTACCAGTAATCGCCCAGAGCTACAATATTACTTGCTTGGCTATATGCCTGTATCCAATTTTGTACCAGCTTTAGAAAATCCAATCAGGACATGCGGTGATGTCTTGAAACCAGGAGTTCTACAGATTCGACATAATAGCATCTCAGGCTCCTAGCCAGCTAAACTGGATGCTACCAATAGTCACCGAGAACTAGAATACTAGTTGTTTGGCGATATTCCTGTGCCCAGTAGTACGGTACAAGTTTTAGAAACTCCAATAAAAACATGTATGGATATGTCTTGAAACCAGGAGATCTGCAACAAATTTTTTTTGGAAGTAGCTAGCATATTTCTCATGCTATCAACAATTCAGCGTGCAAGTAGATCACATATCATGTATCTCTGACTCTCTCAGCAGTGTTCCCCACCCGGAAAAAAAAAGACTATCAAGAGTGCAAGATCAAAAGGTGATCATTTTCCTTACCATCTTCCCTCACAATGCCATCATGGCCATCAGATGAATAAGGGTCCAAAGCAACATCCGTGTAGATAACCTAAATCAATCAAATGATTATAAGCAAAGATATTAGCAACAACGATGCAAGACACAATCTACTACGAATGAGGGACGCAAACTTACAATATCAGGGAACTTATCCTTGAGCAGGCGAATTGTTCGTGGAACCAAACCATTATCATTGTATGCCTCATCTCCTGTTGGAGACTGGAGGAACAAAGAGTATTGAGTCATTCCAGGGCACAGATTCAAGTATGCGACAGATAATTAATTATAATGTCAAATACCTTCAATGCATCAGGAACTTTTGGAAAGAGCACAAAGCTGTTAACACCGACATCGCATGACTTGTAGACCTGCATATAGTGGTTGTATGGATACTATTACATCACGTCTGTCTGAATACTGATAGCTACTTGAGACTATTGATCCAAGTGACAACGAAATAGATACACATCCCAACAAATTCATCAAAACGTACATGATACATACAATCCTGATCTCAGAAAATTAGCTAACTCCTCGTAATCTCCGTACCTCATCAAGAAGCCCATGCTGCCACCCAAGCCTAAAGCACCCCGGCATGGCACCAATAGGAGCATCCTCTTCCCCTGCAGACCATCACCAAAAAAGCTTGATATATAAAATCTCAAATTGTCCACAATTCATATCAGTAAACTTCACTACCACCTTCATGGATAAACAGTGGGAGCACCAAATTAGCAGGCGATATGCTCGTCTCCTGGAATGCAGCCCTAAGAGCCGGCGATCTGCGGTTGCGACGAGGGCGCTTTGCCATGTCCTGAACACATATCAAATAGGTCTGTAAGTCAGCCTTTTGCAACGGCATTGTAAAAGACAACAGACATTGCAAATCCAATTGGAGCTTACAAGAGGCCTGATCTCCGGGGTTCCCTCGGGGGCCTTCGGTCTAACCAACGGCGGGGCAGCGGGGAATCTCCCGGCGACGGCATCGGCCTCGCACTCCTCGATGCTCCTTCCCGACGGCGCCCGGACGGCGGCGGCCGCCTCCCGCTCGCTGCTGACCCTAACGGCCGCGGAACGCAGCCTTGGCCCGCCTGTTCTTGGAACGGCGAAACAGCTACCGAAGGCCGCATGGCCGTGGCAGTTCGTAGCCTGGAGCATCTGAACGTTGGCGGGGGAGAAGGAGACGGTGGAAGCCATGACCTAGATGCAAGAAAATGGATTTCGCAGACATGGTTAACAATTGCAAACTATCTTGGCTACCAACGCATTGGAATTTGGTCAGAATTGACGTGTAGACTCCGAGAAACTGGTAAAAGACGGATCTTGGCGAGTGCAAGACGCGGGGCGGCTGGATTGAGTTGAGCTTGGGCTTTGGATTGACCATTTAAGAGGAGATTGGAGATCGAATTTAGCTTGACAGGTTCAAGGGAGGTGCAAATCTTGGAAATAGGAGGAGAAGGAGGAGGAAGAGGAGACGTACCTGGAGGGAGCGTGGAGGATGAGGAGAAGACGCTGTGGCCTCAATCCTCTCCGATGGCAACGCCCACCTACTAACTAGACTCTGTCTTGCGTTTCTCTGTCTCTATCCTTCCTTCTCTCGTTTTTGTATACGGTGTAAATTGCACATCACACCACCTGAATAGACACGAGTTACGCAGAACACCTAAATTCCTACTGTCATTACGTTGTTTTCGTGTTGCTGGTGTTAGAATTAATGGGCCTAAAGCCCAGGTTCCAATTAATTCCTGGAAAATCTCAAAGGCCCATTTGGTTGGATGGCATGAGTGGAAGTTTAGTCCCATATTGCTAGTGGAGGTGGGGGGAGACCAACTTATAAGGAGTTGTGTTGCCCACCTCCTTGAGGCTTGAGAAGAGGACTAGTTCATGCGCACTCCTCCTCCGCCGCCCGCCTCGCCACGTCGCGCGCGCGTCGTGTTTCGTGATCAAGCCGAGCTAAATCTATGCGTGAATTTTTTGCCACTCGGGACAGAGTTTTTGCATGAGTTGTTAACGGACGCGTTACCCGTGCTTATCGGAACGTGGGACTGTTACTGACTCGAACGTGGAGTCGTGTGTCCCACGTCCTAACCCCGAGCGGCTATATGAGGAGGAGCTGCAACCCTAGCCGTCACGCTCAGATTGCATCTGCTTCCTCGTGCACACTTTCCACAGCTGCCGTCTCCGTTCCTTTTGCTGCCGCTGTTTACAGGTCTCTCCCATCCCGGCGACCACGTACACGGCCGCACGGGAGAGCAGGCCTCTGGAACCCCGCCTCTCGAGAACCTGTACCGGGTGAGGGGCGATAAGGTTTTTGGGGAGCGTCTCGGCGCGACTGCTCACGATCTGCTTCCTCGTCTACGTCGGCGACCGCACGGCTATCTCGACCGGTTTGCTTCCTCGACGACCGCACGGCTGCTTCGACTACTTCCTCGTCGTCGGACGACTACTTCGACTACGAGGGCTTCATCACCATGGCTTCTGACGCCAACACTGCATCGTACGCCGCGGCTATCCCGACGTACGTTTTCTTGAGTTTATGCTTTGCTTTTGATGCAAATGAGATAGGGGTTTTAGCCTCCTGTTTACCTCTGAGTAGCGTATCTAGTGCGCCTGAGTTGGCTCATTCTGTTTATGGCTATGTCATGATATGTTTTTGCATTAGGTTAATTCAAAAATTGCTAATTATTTCAACAGCTGGTTCTTAACGCTGATGCAAAATGATACTGAGTAAATTTCAGAAGTATGGCGAAATCTGGCACCATAGTGGTAAAGTTTTACAGGGTACATTTCAAAAGTTTGGCGAAATCTGGTACCATAGTGGTAAAGTTTGGGGAAATCCAGTGTTCTGTTCAGATGTAACTAATGTCGATCTAAGTGTCGCGGCGTACAATTTACTCTACGTAGTGTTACGGCTACAAACTGAGTTAAAAAAAAAGAGAAAAAGTTCATCGCTCACACGAATTCCCTGCAGCAACCAAGAGAGATCATAGCACCGAAGCTTTAGTTGCGCACCATCAGGTGCTGTGCTGAAAGAGCAGCCAGACAAGCAGAACGACAGAAACCAACTTTCCCAGGGGAAGGGTGATCCTGACAAGTGACAACTGATGCTAAAAAGGAAGAAACAAGATCGCACGGCTGTAGAAGTGGTAGAATTTTGCAATTGCAGGAATTATGAGATCATTACAGTCATCGAATCTGTTTTCTGAAGTCAATCTGCTGATGATCTTTACAAAAAAAAAGGGGGGCCAAAAAGGCTTTTTCATGTGATTTCGACAAGGCTTCTATGAGAAAAATGTATGGCTTTACAAGAGGAAAATTATACACATTAGGCGACCTGTATATGACACAAATCTGAGTTTAAGACCTATAAATCAAGTGTTTTTCTCTAGAACCGATAATGCCGGTGTAAGATAGTTGTTAGCCTTGTCTGGCAAATGAGCCACCTGCAAGAAAACATTCGGTGTTTTAGCAAACATGAAAAAAAATGAAGAAAACTCTTGATTGGAACAAGATGATCCATCCATTGTAGTTTCAGCTAGAACTTACAAGTTCATACAGTTCGTTCCCTTGCTCAGCAACATACTCATAGCATACCTAAGTAAATAAGCAGTAACAAGTTATTTATTGCACCACCACTGAAGATTATTATCAGTTCGAAGGCATCACCGTATAGAAGAAAATGGGTGAACAAATCTTACATCAAAACTTTTGTTTCTTGCAGTGGAATCATGCAATGCTTTGACACAGATATCTGCTACATCGGCACAGCTGATAGCCTACATTACAAGGTAAACATTAGTGTTCCATATAACATATACCTACGTGTTATGGCACTCAAGCAAGCACCTATGGTTCATGATATTTCACCTGAGAGATTCTGTTCCCTTGATCAAAGATCAATGCACGCTGACCACCAGGTTCTTCCTGCAATGAAAAAGTCAAATGATCATGTTGAAACCAGTTTTAAAGTCAAATAAGCAGTAGCTGTAGCAGTAGCTTCAGCCTGTGCTGCTACGATTTTGCTTTAGTCCTTAGTTCTTAGCTTCTTTGTAGCTTTTTTATTCTTTTGTATATATTTGTTCTGTCTTGTTTTGGTTTTGGTCTATGTATACTTTGCGCCGTCTCGGTGTTCTTCTAATACCAAAAGACGAGCATTCAGATGCATGTTTGAAAAAAAAAGTTTTAACGTTGATAACACTTCGAAAGTAACAAGCATCTGCTTTCACAATCCTACTTGAGATGGTATGATCCAACACACCGTTTATTATGTTATTGAACATAAGGTGGAAATGGCATGCTACTTGACTAATACATATAATACAAGCAGAATGTAATTTTTTTTCTCCATTGGCTTAGAGCTCAGCTCCTTGATTGGCTTATTTCTTTGGGTAATGTGCCTTGATTCCCTCCCCTCCACACACATCCTTTTGTACAGTCTCTTGTAAATATCCCTTCCTTTTTTAATAAAGCTTATATACTGTAGGAGCCTCTCCTACAGCATTTTTTCACCAAGAGGAATGTAAAAATCACGAGGTCAAAATGGATTGCTAGATTTCTGTCAGTAGGTGTATTAGTATGCCATACCTGCAGCGGACCGGGACGTACAATTGTATATCCAAGGCCTGACCTCCTCAACGCATCTTCTCCAGCCTAGAAGAATACCAAGGACATTAACGGCTTAATGAGAATTTGAATTAGATAAGTACAGTCTGCACAAATGCGTTAAACAGTTACAAAAGGTAGAACCTTCTTTGCTTTGAGGACTTGTTCTCTTCTGTTAGGTTCAATTCCAGAACCTGTGCATGAGACCAGTATGAAGTCTGTTTCTTGACCAGTCTGCAAAGAATCAAAAGAGATATGATTACGAATACACTGATAGAGAGCGATTCAGTTCTGACAACACATGAAATCATATTACCCTAATAAATAATCAGAGGGAAAGAAGATTGGTAAAACAAGAATTTGAAAGAAAAAGGGAAGGAGAGTGTCTGGCAGACTTTACTCAACCAAAAATATGTACAGGATAAGACCTTAAGTCAGGTTGAGCGGAAACCGGGTGCTTCTCATTTCTGGCCGAGTTAATGAGAGTAAAAGCCACTTTTCTTCGTCATGGGCCATTCCAAATTTATGACAGTTCCCAAGTGCGATTTTAGGAGGATCAGTGGTTAGGTCCCATGACCTTAGCGGCACAGTACCCCCCATCTTTACAATATTGTACACCACAAACAGGCTACAGCTGCTTAGGTGCTATGGACTAACCCACAATTAAATCTCTCCTTTCATCGAGGATTAGTTGGATGAAATCTGGTTGACTTATTCATTTTATCACAACGTGTGGCTCCCATCACTTTGATTGACGAACGAGACACCTTCCGCTGGAACTTGCTTCCGTCAGGCATATTCTCGGTCAATTCACTGTACACTTTCTAACCAAGGAGTGCCGATTGCTAACAGACAAATCTGGAGGCTCAAAATTCCTCTAGAACGTCAAATTATTTCTTTGGTACCATTGTAAAGGAGTAGTTCTCACTAGGATAATTTACAAAGAAGACATTGGGAGGGCAGTACCAAATGTTGTTTTTGTGATCATGATGAATCAATACAACATATACTTATTCACTGTCCTATAGCACATTTCGTTTGGCTTACGATCCAAGCGGCCACGGGTGTTCGCCCCCCGACTAGTATAGCGGATTTGTTTGGTCCGTGGGTTCTTGGGCTTAGCAAAGCTATGTGAGCTGTTGCTCTTGGGGGAGCGGCTGCTATTTCTTTGTCTATTTGGCTAAGTAGAAATGATGTGATATTTAATAAGAACAGACTTTATACTTCTTTGTAGGTTGTTTACAGGTGTTCAAACTCGTTGTGATCTTGGTCTATCTTACACCGTCCGAAACATCAGGACTTGGTCCTTACAGCTTGCCGATCTCTCAATCTTGTCCTGCGGGAGTTGTTCTCCACCTACGGGTGGGGGTTTAGTCACAGGCTTTACACTCCATAGTTGGTCACTCTATGTCTTTGATTTATATTTATTGGTCTCTTTTAGTCTGTGTGGTTTTTGGATTTTGGTTGTGTGCTATTGGTCGCAGAAGCCGGAAGTACTCTGTTCGTTGTATCATCTCAATGTTTCAATCTGAGTAATAGAACTTCCTTTATCTAAAAAGAAAGAAAGAAAGAAAAAGGGAAAGGGGGTAGCTAAGCCATAGGGCAGCTAAACATCTAGGAACAACTTACAGGTAAAGCTTTGATGTATTCCAGTATTAGCTCAAAATTTCTGGGGTCAGTAGCACCTTGGGATCCATCACCAGGTCTCTGCACAACGCATTAATAGCTAAGCCATCAATTTTATGCTATAAATAACAGTTTTACATTTGGTGATAATAATTCATCATATTGTACTTACCTGCCTTTTTGGTTCAAACCTAATGGTTAGTGTATGCACAAGAAAAGGGTCTAGGGGAGGATCTTCTGGTTTTACTGGACGAAAAGCTGAAAATGGCACTCTTACCTGCAGAAAACAAACATAACACAAAAAAAAAGGAGATCAAATTCTACATCTTCGATTGCTAGCAGGCAGCAGAATCAGGTCATATAGCTAAATTATTGCACAGTACTTACCCTACAAAAGCCTACTTTTGTAGTCATCCGAGCAAAATACTGCTTACTCTGCGAGGTATCAGCCAGTGGACCAGTCTCAAGAATAATAACATATGATCTTCCATTTCCACCCACCGAAAGAAGCAAGCCATCATACCTTTGTACGAATGACAGAATTGACATGCCACAGAGTTCAGTGTGATGCATCAAGAACTGTCGACATTGGAAAAGCTGTTAAGCAAAATATAAGACCTCCTAATACCTGTCTAGGGTGGAACCCAGAGGAAGAGAGAGCCTCTTTGATATCTCGACATATCCGCCTCTTGTGAAAACAAATCCTGAAAAAAATAGAGGTTTCGTTAGCTAAGAGATAAGAACAAAATCAGCATATCCAGGTAAATCAGTACATTTGCTGAGAAGCATGTCCCAACGCTACATAGCGGAAGGTATTACCTGCGAAAACGGCCTGGCCAGCTTGTGAAAATTCGAATGATGCATCGATACCTTCATCGAACCTAGAACCAGAAGCGAAGGTATTTGGAAAGTAAGATCCCTGGTGCACCTGCCAGCCATTCAGAGACTTAGCAGATTTAAATTTTGCTATCAAAAGTTTGCTCTTGCTGCTTTTACCAGCCCTGAGCTGAGCCAACTCATTGTAGTAATCCTGCAGAACAAAGCATATCTCAGTGAAGCTCTTTATCAACAAGGCAAGATGATTCTCCAAATCATCAACGCTTGAAGTTGGTAAGATGAGAAAACCAGGGTTAGAAGGAATACCTGGAAAGCCTTGCTGACATTCCTGACTCCTTGATCGTCCACCCTGTTTAGGTCCCCGGTAATGGTCGAGCGTGCGGTCGCACAGTAGATTACCTTGCTGCAACCTGATACAGCTGATTGCACAGTTGAAGGATCACCAACATCACCAACAACGATATCCACCGACCTCGGAAGCATGTCTATCACTTCAGCATCGTCCCTTCTAACTAAAGCCTGCTAATTGCAATGGTGAAGTTATGTCCAAATTTCCCTAGTTTCTCATCCCAAACAAGAAAGATAAGAAGCCTGATCTTATAAGATAAGATGCTGCTACATTATAGATCAATGAACACATGATTATGGCAGTGGTGTGGGTGGGTGACCTTCACATTGTAGCCTCGGAGCATGAGCTTGCGGACGACGATGCGGCCGATGCGGCTGGTGGCGCCGACGACGAGGACGGTGGTGTCCTGGGCGCCGGGGACGGTGAACTCGCACATGGGACCGCCGCGGATGAGCACGGCCTGCTCCTCCTCGGCCAGGGCGGTGGAGGAGGCGCTGGACATCTGCCCGAGTCGCGAGAACTTGCGCCACACCTCGTCGAACAGCTGCCGCGACCGCCGCCCCAGCCCCACCGGGTTCACCGCCATCACCTCGTCCAGGTCCAGCCCCGCGGCCGCCGCCACCCGGCTCTCCTCCTCCGCCGCCTTCTTCTTCCTCGCCGCCGCCGCGGCCTCCTCCTCCTTCTTCTTCGCTTCCTCCTCCTCCTCGAGCTGCAGCGCCGCGGCGGACTTCTTGCCCTTTCTGTACCGGCGCTTCCTCCGCGGCGGCTTCGCGTCTGCGTCCGTGGAGGTGGCATTGGCCGCCGGCTCCTGCTGATCCGGCTCGGCAGCCACGGCCGCCGGCGTGGGCTTCACGGCGAAGCAGCACGTGCCGCCGTGGTGGTACCGCCTGGACACCACGGCGCCGGCGTTGTTGGGGCTGGCCGCCAGCGGGAGCGCGCGGGACGGGGACGCGCAGTGGTTGTTGTGGAACGAGGAGATGATCGTGGTCGCGCTAAGGGCCGCCGCCCCGGCAGCGCCGGGAGGAGACACGGCAGCAACCATGGCTTCTGGTTCGAGGGAGAAGCAGAGCTCTGCTTATTGTGTTTGTATTTTTTCTCAAATATGCCGAGAGCACCCCTCACCAGCGAGCAGGCAGATAAAGCAGGGGGAGTGGCTGCGGTTGCGAGCTCGGCCGCGGCGGCTGGTTGGTGGGGCATGGGGAGTATCGCCGTCGCCGTCGCGGGTGACTGGCGCCCACGCTTTTTACTTATTTGGTAGTGGATAGGAGGAGGAGGAGAGGATGGAGGCGTGGCCGCGTGGTGGCGGCTGGCGCTGCGCGACGACGTGTTTATGCTGGGTTCACTTGTCTCGCCTCTTCCGTGTGGGACTATTTTTTCAGTCAGAACATCCAGTGGAGTGGATATATATGAAGACGAGGACTGCATGGCGTGGACAAGGTAAGTCCAGGAATCTGGATAATCCTGAGCTTGGAAAATCCTGCACCTGCTGTATACTTCTTCCTATTGCTTCACCAGGTGTCATGACACCCATATAGGCATGTCAAAAAAATGTTTTGCCGATCCGACATGGAAGGCGGAAACCGGTAACCAGAAACATGCAATGTCACAGGTTAATTGTTCTTTGATATATTTGAAATGAGTAATGATCCGTCCTACACAGATTGCAAAATGTAGGGACTGGAATTAACAAATGAAATGTCTGATCAATACCATCCTTTTTCCTTTCCTATAGCCCTCCCTGAATTGAGAGGAGAGGGAATCAACTATGACTTAGTTTTCCTTTCTGATGACAACTACGCCTCATTTCACACATGAATAGGCACAGTCCATAATCCTTGCAAAACAAGACCAGCACCACATACAACATAAATTACCGAAAGAATCATCCTCGAGGGTTTGGAGCGACCACCGTTTGCGACTTTCAGACAGGTGAGGTCGAAGTGCCCACGATATTTCATCTCCAGTGTAATTCATCTTTCGCTGAAGCTGTTGCTAAGCAGTATCCTCTCAATTTGCCCATCCCGAACTTGTCTTTTGTGCTTGAGAAGAGGTGTACTATTCATATGTACTTGTTATCTTTCTTTCTATAGAAGTATACCTGTATACTTTGCTTTACTAATTAATTCCCAGCAACTTCTGCAGCTCTTTGCCTCATCATCTCATTTACGGCAGCCCTCCTCCTGGATTCGGATTGCTGTTGTGATCTTCTTAGGTGGTCTTTCAGATCCCAGTGTCCAAGCAACCCAATATTATTCCACACGGTAATGGCATAGGAGTGAAAATTGCATAGGTACATAAGGGTGGGAGGGACGGGGAGGGGTGTTATTACCTGCATCTTGGTACACGACATTTTGATTCTTTGCAAGCTCGGGCATGGAACTGAAGCACGCCCCACATTTTCTGACACAGTTTACAACCTCCAGATGCACGCATTTGGCACTTCTTCGTATGACAGGAGAGTCCCTTAACTCTTCGGCAATCAGGATACTGGCAACCAGGAGCACCGCATGATGACGCATTCACCAAAAGTTCAAGCATTCTCCGTGCCTGCAGAACCATGAAAAAAGCATCATAAATTAGTTAAGACTAATTCCTTCATGGATTAATCTAGAAGGTGGATAAAACAAACAATGAATTCGAAATTTTTCCACAAAGACACAGTTTACTGGGAAACTTCATTGCTAACCTAGCTCATAGAGTAAAATGCAAATCGCAACCTCAGCACCAGCACCAGCACCAGCAACACATAAGCTGTCTATAATGCAGAAAGGATAACATATAATTAGCCTCTTTGGAATGAAGGACTCTAAAATATAGGACTAGAAAAAACGTAAGATTAAGATGTCATGACTTACTGAATCCTATATGAAACAGAAAGATAGAAATTTACAAAACTATTGGAAAACTGGCTCTTTGGATGCTTCACAAGAATTTTACAACAATCTGAATAAAGAGATGGTTCATGCAACAAAACAAAGAACTTTTTTCATGAGGTCCAAACTCATGTTAGAATTTCTCCAAAATTCCTATAGATTGGGTCATTCCATAGGAATTTCATAGGATTCTGACAATATCATTCATGTGATCCAAAGGGAATCTATAGGAAAATTTCCTGTGGATTGAAATCCTATAAAATTTCTTTGAAAATCCTTCAATCCAAGGGGCCCTTATCACGTCGGTAGTCGGAACGGGAACGGGTGGAGCCAGGTAAAATTCTATGTTTCCTCCCAAATTTGTAGTAGTAGGCCTCTTTACCAGAGTTTATCAAAATTTAACTCTAAATTATGTGTCACCAATGAGAACTGTATAGACAGGGTGAAATGTTACTTAGGGCGGCTTCGCCTGTAGGGTTCATCAAAGTTGAACTCTAAATTCAGTGTCACCGATGAATAGCAGCGTGAGTAGGTTCAAATGGTAACTAGCCATGGGGGTGATGCCTAGTTACTAGGGTTTAAAGAGAAGGGGAGCGCCATCACCGAGTGCATGTAGTAAGGTTATGATAGTATAGAGAGTAGTTGTGGTGCCGTTAGTGATGTTGTGGTGGTGGTGGCGGCACGTGATACTTGTTAAGAAAGCAATGACAACTAATAGTTATCGAGATAGACAGTGATTACAAATAGTCCGTGCACAAATATTCACTTCCACACACACGGTTCATCTTTCTATTTTTGGCTCTTATCTATCACGACACGCTCTTTCCGTTTTCCCCTCTAAGTCCCTATGAGTCGATAACCCGTGGCAAAGGATTATGTATTGGAAAGCAAAAAATGCAATCATTTACAAAAGAAAAATTAGAGTAAACTGCAACATAATTTAAAAGCAAATTGGTCTCAACCCTCTTGCAGCCGCCACACCCGCGCCAACCCTCCAACCGATGCATCCTACTGCCACTTCTCCCCTAGCCTTTTGTAGAGTCTACTCACAGACGTCAACCATTGTGTGCGGCCACAATGACAAATTGACCAACCTACAAGGTCCAAATCAAATGAGCCAAGAGGGGGGGAGGGGCGGCGGTTATAGACAGAGTCACAGTGGTTTCGCTACAAAGGGAGGCATTGGAGTATAAGATCGGGACGCAAATGGAGATGTGGAGGGGACAATCCATGTCTAAAATGAGCTTGCAACTTGATCATGCATCCAAATGTTAGCACAACGTCTGGGTAATAAGGCATGCATGACCAAGTCTTTTCGTTATAACGATACAAGAACCAACAATCTAGTTTTTATATGCTCCAAGAAATCGCAGTTCTAATAAGGACATACATATTTCTAAATACTTATAAAATAACCCTAAGGAGTAACTAGTTCCGTAGACCACTCGAATGTTATGAATTTTATACTTTTATACACATTTTTAATACACTTTGATGTAAAGGGCTTGGTGAAGAAATCATTTGAAGGTAAATATAAAGCATAAGATGATAGCTGAGCTACATGTGCTTGAACAATCCAAACAAATAGGAATGTGAAAGGACTAGGTTTTTAGAAAAGGTAGAGCGTAGAGTAACCGACTGAGTGTTAGGATTCTTAACTGGATCATTGAGAATAATTTATAACTGAGTGTCATGTAACTATTAAGTTCATTCATATTAGCAGCGGAATTAATGCAAAAGCTGAATCACTCAACTCACTTCTCTCTTGATTGTTTCACACAACTCACGCAAGAATAATGGACGCACAGGAATTTTGGTGACGTGCTGTTTCTCACAGCCGACGTCTTTTCTTTCCTCTATTGCCTTGATCAATAAACACACTGATTACAATGCTTTAAGTAGCACACACGCTGGGGCTAAACAACTTGCCAGCTACTCCTAAACTCAAGCCACGATCTAACTAAAAGATAACATGCGTGTGAGGCAATGCACAGCTCAACGTGGCTGCCGTAACTCACGCCATGATCCATGCAAGACCCGGCCACTACTCAACTACGAATTCATTCATGCACTAAGGCCATGTACAATGCAGGGTGCTTATAGCCCGGTGCTTAAAGAGAGAGAGTAGCGTGGCGTCTCAAAAAAATATGTGATTTACAATGCAGAGTGCTTCATATGGGTGCTTAAGTTGCTTTAATATTCGTGTAGCACCTACTCTAGCATCTGTTGTCTCCAATGCAGCGCTGCATTGTGTGGAGTATTATTTGTGCTTCTTGGAGTACTATTTGTTAGGCACCGGTTAAAACACCTGTCACTTATGTCACCCTAAGCACCAGCCTAGCACCGGGTGCTTAACTTTGCTTCTGTCGCCCTTTCTAAGCACCTGTCTAAGCACCTCTCACAAAAAAAAACCAGATTTTTTTCCTGAGGCACCTGTCTAAGCACCTGCATTGTACAGGGTCTAACTAACACTACGACCTCTCTCAAGGCCACTAACTAACGTGACTTGACTACACATGCAAGCACTCACTTGACCGAATCACTCGGCCTAATGGCTCGACTAACACAATGCCTACCAGCTCATGCAGCCCATTGGTTTCACAGCTCGCCTGCAACGCCGCTTCACACGGCAACATCCGCTTCACACGGCACGTCGGCACCTTGCCATGCACAGGCTTCCAGCTGAGACCACACCTGCTTTGTACGCCTCACACGTACACAACTCCTGCTAGTATGTCACCTACACAAGCACCCAACTACATGCATAGCAAATAATAAACATGCAGATACAAAATATATCAAGATTAGTTCCAACAATTAACACCTACAAGTGTACCTTAGGATGAAAACAGAGTAGATGTTGCTCATTCTATATTTCATTCCACATTTTTTTTCCCGCATTTAGAAGCAATATTGGGCGAATTTGGAGTACTCCGTGATACCGCCACGGAACGAATCCACGACAGACTTATACGGGCAATTGGTAATCGATATACTGAAACATAATACAATATAAGGACGAGATGTATCCTTGTTTTTTTCTTTTAGCTTAAGATATCTTTGCTAACAGAGCAAACTATCCAACGAACTTTATAATCACTCTATCATACATACTTAACCACATAAATATATGCTCCAAGACATTGCAGTTCTAATAAGGTGCTTACGTATTTCTAGATATTAATAAAATAATCTTAAAAGTGAGTAGTTTCATTTATATGAGTTTTATACTTTTATACAAAATTTTAATTAATCTTGATGTGAAAGGCTTGGTGAAGAAATTAGTTGAAGGTAAATTATAAAGTATGAGATGATAGCTGAGCTACATGTGCTCGAACAATCCAAACAAATAGGAATGTGAAAGTAGGTTTTCAGAAAAGGTAGAGCGTAGAGTAACTCAGTGACTCCATAGTTAGCGTAAGGATTCTTAACTGGATCATTGAGGCAATAATTTATAACCGAGTGTTATTGTAACTATTAAGTTCATTTATATCAGCGGCGGAATTAACACCTATAACTATTACAAGTCATCCGTAGATATAGGGGGAAGTGTAACATTAGGGTGAAAACTGATCATACATTGATGGATGTTTCTCATTCTACTAGTAGGGTGTCCGTGCGTTGCTATGGAGCTATTAAAATATGTAGAATTTTTTTGCGAACGCTGGATCGTCAAGTAGTCAACACATGCTATGAAACAATAATACACACGACGAATATAATATAGTAAGACAAATAAAACTTTTTAACCATAATATGTCCCTAGTACAATGTTTTTTTATATAAATAAGCATATGTTAATGCCTCTACATGAAGTTTCTGTTATTTTCTAGTTGTAGCACCAAGAGTTGATGGAGAGAGTGATGCCATTCTTCTAATCGTAACACCCGTGTTTGATTGAGCCATTGGAGGACTCGAAACATTATTGCTTTTCATTCTCTGACAACAAAAGAAAAAGTTAGATATGTACAAGACCTCGATGGTTCAGCTGCAAGCAAATTTAAAGTAGTGAGTATTTCAATAGAAACATACCAATCAACAGTGAAGGAGTTTCAAAATGATAAGTTGCAAGTGTATATAATTTTGGTATATCTAGTGGTAGCTAAAAAACATGCAATATATGTATACTCACAATATCATATGATTTATGGAGAAAATAATAAATTTTATCTTAACATAAATTTTACATATATACCCGGTGCCTCAATGGAGAGCATTGTAATCACAACACCATGTCGTGATGTAGCAGCATGCTTCAAACGACTTATCTCCCAGACCAAATGTGGATTATTCAGAAGAATAAAGATATGTTGACCTCTGAAAGTAGGTACAACAAATGTTAAAATTAATAAATAAATTTAAATTAACATGATTCGATCGAATGCAACTATATGTATTGAAAAAACACTTACGTTGAGAGTGCAGGCTTTAGGCGTGCGAAGGGTTCAGCCGAAGTACTTAAATCTAATCTTCCTCATAGATGACTATGACAGTATTACATGACAACACAGAGCCAGCAACATCTTCACATGTGAAGAAAACACATCAAACTCGATAAAAAAATATTGACAAGTTATTATTTATGGAACATGTAAAAATGGTCTTACCTAAGTAACTGGCTTGTCCAGAATACATAATTTCTATGGGATTAAGAAAAAGACCTCACAGCTGATTCTCTCTTTCTTCTAACATATAACATAGCAGCCACTCTGTTGCTCTCTTTCTTCTCCACGTAGCACAGCAGTAGCAAGCCACCGCCCCTAATTTCCCTTTTCTCCCCTTCCCTATTTTCTTTTTTTTCTCTTCTGCCAATTTCACCAAGGCAGCAAGCCGCCACCTCTCTAGGTCTCGCCGCCGCCCTTGGCTTCCTCATCAACGCCGGCGCCTCCCTCAAGACCGGCGTGCTAGGTCCCACCTCCTCTTCCCCAACGTCGCACCGCCGCCGCGAGGCACCCCTCCCCCATCCATACCTCCGAGCTCTCCCTCAAGGCCGGCGTGCCAGGTCCCGCCTCACGCCCGCACCACGCGCCGCCGCCCTCCCTCTGGTCCTCTCCTTCCCAGCGCCGCCTCGACGGGGCTGGTCATTCCGCAGCCGAGGCCGATGGGCCCAAGCCCGCCGCCCCATCCGCTCGCCTCCGAGCACCCCCTGCGCCGGTGCCGGACCACGCCACCCCCTCTGGTCTTTGCCGATGGTGAGCCGCTGCCCGCCGACCCAAACTCCGCGTCGTCGCCCCTTGCTTCTCCTGCTGCCACACCACTCTCCGCCCCATTACTCCCTCCTCGTCCGGTAAGTCCTTCCCCAAATCCCCTTCTCTCTGTCTTCTCTATTCTAGGGTTCTTCCATGAATGGTCCGATTGGGTTCGGTTGAGGCTTAATGTTCTTAAGGCTTCAGTCATACTCTGATACAAGATGATCATGCTATATTTGATGCATGTCTGTAGTTGGCTAAAGCTGAACTAATGTATGAGTTATTGGTGCATATACTGGTTAGGAAGGTGATCCCATAATAATAATTGCAGAGTTATTTTCCATGCAAATTCCTCCTCGAGATCATGTGTTATAGCAGTCACGTTATCTATACCCAGATAAAGCAGTCACGTTATCTATACCCAGGTAATGTGTGATAGCACCTGTGCTGATGCATAGCGAGGGAAGACAATATCATCTCATAGGTTGCTAAGAGGAATAATGTACTTTGAATTGTGCCCATTATATTACAAAGAAAAAACTCGAGGTGGACTCTAGACATTATTACAAAGAAAAAACTCAAAGTGGACTCTAGTCATTATGCCATTATGACATTATTAGAGAAGAACAAATTTCGACCTCAAAATCAAAGTGGATTTCAACCGAAGCCGTGTTCGAGACTACCAATCCGTGGTTCATTGTGCTTTACAGCCTCCCAAGTCGAAGGTTGGCGTCGCCTCGAACCGCCTTCCTTTGTCGTACAACCACTCTGACCTGCCTCCGTATGGACCATCGAGCTGGGACTAGCGTTGCACGATAAGTGGCTAGCTCATAAGCCTGCTAATTGTTTGGCTCGAAGACAATATGGCTCTCGTATATTGTTTTCAAACCCCCTACATACAACATTTAAAAAACAATCTAAATGTTACATTACATTGCAGTGTCAACAGTCTAGAAAAGTCACATTTACACAAGGACGCACCTTCTGCCGTGCTGACCTCAAGGAGGGTGGCAGCTAAAGTCCATATTTCCCGTTCCGCACGTCGCCACCATGTCATGTGGCGTGCCACATGTTGGTCCCAGACGCGCAGAAAGATGAACTCCCGCCTGGTTAAGTAACAGAACTTCAGCCCATAATCAATCAGAAGTAGTAGAAATATGAGGTTATTTTCTCAAACCTAATGTTCATGAGAGTGACATCTCGGCATGGCGTGCTACGCTGGAATGACCCTTGGTACATTACGGGGCCGACATGCACCACCATCCCAATGACATCTAGAAAATATAGCATGAGAAAATAACTTCAAGTCTGAAATGGCATAAAGGCTGAATCAATCAATATAAAATAATATGCACCTGCGAGCATTTTGTTTCTGAATCTGTTCACATCCACGAAATTCATGAATTGCGGAGGCAGCCTAGGGATGAAAATGTTAGGCACAACAAGACGAATTTCGGTCCGAGCGTGCAGGACGACGTAATAGCCGGCTGGTATGGTCAATGCAATTGGTGGTGGCATGTCAGCCATTTCGAACCCCACATTCATGAATAAGTATACCTCGCCGGGCCGTAGGCTGTCGTTGAAACGATATGCTTGCTGCTCATACGCTACTGCCTCCATTTTGCCCCCCTTCAAAATAGCCAAGGTTGATTGAGCAAGTACTTAAACTGTGTCATCTAAACAGATATTTTGTTGTTTCTGCTTGAGCAAGTACTAAAGATGTTATTGCTTGCGCTATAGATGAAGGCTGTTATTTGCATGTAGTTCCTATGCATATCAGTTTGCCAAAAATGTTAAGTTTGCTACTGGTGATGAAGTGGTTTATCAATGAAGATGTTGTAAGGGGTAGGCTATATGAAAAGAATATTCTCACAGCTAGGTCGGCGAGGATGGCACGGTAGATTACATCTCCACTTATAGTTTCTTTGATTTGACCAAAAGGAATTTTTGCCGTTGTCTCCCAGGATCTGCTGTATACGTGCATGGTTTCAACATCGTGGAATCTAACATCCCCACTTTGGTTAAAGGAGAAACATGAAAAACATGATTATCCATGCATCAGGCAACATGATTATCTATTGGCTAATGTGCTATTAACAAAAGACTTTGATGCAAGAAATGGAACAAGTTGCCTGTTGATCGGAGGAGGCCAGACGACGAGAGCCGGGACCGGTGGTGGTGCCATCACCCTCTTCGAGCCGTGGCGACCGAGACTGTATCGGGTCGCCATGGCGTTAGCTTGAAGACGGGGTCCAGGTCAGCTCGAAGGATAAAGGCGGGGTCTGGGTCAGCTCGAAGGGGACAGAAGTACACCTTATATGCCATGGGGCAGGCGGGAAGCACCAACGATTGTAATTTTGGTTTTGGCGCCTTCATATTTTGGTAGGCTGGAAAAAGGTAGCTAATTTACGGTGTGATTCATGGTAGGGTGGAAAAAGGAAGGCAAATTATGGTGATTGATAATGCTAAACTTGCCAAACCGGCGGAGGAGGGACGTGCGGGAGGGAGGGCGGACGAAGGGTGGGCAAAACGCACTCTGCCGGCAGGAAAGGGAACGCTACTCTTTTTTTAAGTAGTAGAGATATTTCATTCGACATTTTTTTCCCCTGCATTTAGAAGGAATATTGGTAAGCTAGATGCATATACGAATTTGGAGCACTCTGTGACATGGCCACGAGAAGAATCCGCGATAGAGTTATATGGGTAATCGATATGCTGAAAGATAATACAGTATAAGGACGAGACTTATCCTTTTTTTTCTTTTAACTTAAGATGTATCTTTGTTAGCGGAGTAAACTATCCAACAAACTTTAAAATCATTTTATCATACATACTTAACCACATAAATATAAGAGACATTTACAACCAAGTTAGGGCTCATTGACTCGCCAAAAAAAAGAGTTAGGGCTCATTTGAGACTTGGTTTGCGTGTCCATCCGATGGCATCGAGTGAGGGTCTAATCCCATTGACGCACACAGTGCCACAGGGAGATTGGGCCTGACAATTTAGCCCGGTGTTGCAAGAGCCGAACAGCAGCCCGGCAGCTGGCACCTCGCACCTCTCCTCGCGCGCTCGCGGTGCCGTCGTTCCTCCTCCCTTGCCGATAGCCACCGGCCACACTCCGCCGGCTCCGGTCTTTTCTCCCGCTGGTATCGGCTTCTCGTCGCCATGGGCAAGGCCTCCAAAGACGAGGATACGCGGCCTCCGTCTCCTTCTCCTCCTCGCCCCCCCACCTCGCTTCACTGCTTCTCACCGTGCGTGCGTTTGTGTGGGTGGTTGGCCGCCTGCTACGCAGGACATCTACTACCGGAAGGCCAAGGAGGAAGGGTGGAGGGCTTGCAGCGCCTTCAAGCTCCTCCAGATTGACCAGGAGTCCAACACCTTCCACGGTCCCCTCTCAACCCATCATCAGCTTGCTCACTTCGACTGGTAAACAGCATCGAATTGACGAAAGGATGTTCCTTTTTTTTCCTTTTGCAGGAGTGAAGTGTGTCGTTGATCTGTGCGCTGCTCCTAGGAGCTAGAGCCAGGTATTCGTATGCCCAGTTGCCCATCCATACTTGCATTTGTTCCTTCGATTGCTTACCACATTCACATTTTTAGGTTTTGAGCCGCAACTTGTATGTACCCAGCAAAGCTATCATCTGATTGCAAGTAAGTACCAGTGTCAGTGCATCATCTTCTGTTGCAGCATAATTTCATTCAATCATTCTTCATACATATCTGATTGCTTGTTTTTATTTTGTTCTTGGGACATTATACTAGAGAAGGTGACCTTCCTCTCATTGTCGCCATCGACTTGCAACCGATGGCCCTGATAGAAGGTGTTATACAAGTCCAGGGTGATATCACTAATGCGGACAGCAGAAGTGGTGAGATGGGTGAAAAAAGAGATAAATTTTCTGCAATGAATTTGACTTGCTAACTGATGTTAATGTGCTCCCAGGTTATTGGCATTTTGATGGATGCAAAGCAGACTTGCTTGTCTGTGATGGCGCTCGTGACGGTAAGATTGGAGTGCTAGAGAAGTAGTCTTTAACTCTTATCTCATTTGTTTATGGTCCTTGTGTATGTTCCATGCTTATGTCGCTTCGGATGATGCAGTTACCGGCCTTCATGATATGGACGAGTTTGTTCAGTCCCAGTTTATATTGGCGGTTTCTTCAATTTCTTTGCCTTCGTACATCTAATTTAGATCAGATAACTTTTTTGCAGAAATTTCAAATTTGCAATGTACAGAAGATATGATGTCAAATAAAAATGCTTACTTTTAGGTGCAATGCCTTCTTTGTAGTTTATATTCAACACTCAGACCATTTTTACGCGAATTTTGGATAATTCCTTGTTGTTTATGTTATAGAACAACAAGGTGGATGTAACACCCTAGTTCTATTATTTAGATAATTGAAGAGAGAGATTCTCCCCGCCTCTGCACCCTAAGATGCACATAGCCAATTATCATAAAGTCATGAATGAGTACATGCCTGCAGGCAAACAAGGACGCAACAAGCTACATAAAAATCCAAATCAAAAATTACATAGCCTATTATTAAACCGCTAGCCAAACAGGGACATAAACCCCCTGGTAGGCGACTCCAAAATCTTGGCACCAATAACCATTTGCTCCTGCGCTGATGACTGCTATTGCAGTAAGGACGACGATCGTAGCCAATTGATACATAAGAACATAGTCTGCAAATGGTTGGTTAGCTTCTTGTTATCAAATATAATTTTATTTCTACATAGCCAAAGCGATCAACATAAAGCAGCAGCTCCCACTAACAGCTATGAGTGAAGAAATCTATGTAGCACGGCAGCCAACTCCCAAAAATATGAGGGACACTAGAGGTGGTGAAATGCCAAAGGTTATGAAGATCATTTGCCATGTAAAACAGGCAAAATGACAATAAAAAAAGAGATGTTTGATTGTCTCCTCATGTCTGCAGAAGGCGCAGTGTACTACGATGCCAGTTCCATTTAGCTAAGTTATCCTTTGTAAGAATCACCCCCCGCACAAGGTACCAAAGAAAGATCTTGATTTTAAAGGATATTTTTAATTTCCAGAGTTGTTTAGATCGGAATTGGACTAAATCATCAAAAGCAGTATACATCGATTGGATCAAGAACTGGCCATTAGCATGGAGGTCCCAACAAAATATGTACCTATCTGGTGTCATGTGCAGAAATGCAATCTTTGCAACCCGTGCGTTCCATACTGCTAGTTTGGGTCCAACAATCAGCCTCCTAAAAGAGATATTGGGAGGGATAGAACTGATTAGCTTTGCAACCATGGCATATCGTTTCGTGGCCTCCTAACACCCTGGTTCCATTAAATTACTGTTTATGTTTTCCA
This sequence comes from Stipa capillata, assembly GCA_019208055.1. Taxonomy (NCBI): domain Eukaryota; kingdom Viridiplantae; phylum Streptophyta; class Magnoliopsida; order Poales; family Poaceae; genus Stipa; species Stipa capillata. The sequence goes on from JAGXJF010000259.1 coordinate 649,753, forward strand.
CTACTTGTAGTTTTCTTGTGCTTTGTTTCCAGATTGAATTGGCAGTTAACTTGTTTCTTTGGCTAATTTGTGTATATATGCCTTTCATTTAGGCACTGACAATTGTGACTCATGTACTCAAAGTTGGTGGAAAATTTGTTGCTAAGATTTTTCGGGGTAAAGATACAAATCTCCTGTATTGCCAGGTACTGGTTCGTGCTGGTTTGCACTTTTGTTTGGTTAGGAATTTCCATGCGTACTTTAGAAACCTTTTGTTTGATCAAGGTATTTGAATCATCAGCTTTGGTGTGGCTTGTCTGCGTTATATTTGTCTTATTATTGTGTTCTTCCACAATCGTTCGTCACTGAAACATTTTGGCGATTAGAAATGAAATTTACCTATAGATGATGACTATAGTCTACATTGCAATCCTGATTGTTGCTGCCAGTGTTTGCCTCATTTGTAGTTGGTTAGTTGTGACAATATGTCTTCAATTTACACCCTGTGAGTAGAAGTGGCATCTAAATTTTGGATTATTGGATTCAGCTTCAGATGTTTGCACAAGGTGCTACGTGTACTATCAATGCTTTATGCAGCTGAAGTTGTTCTTCTCACAAGTTACATTTGCGAAGCCCAAAAGTAGCTGCAACTCAAGTATTGATAAGCCTTTATCTCTTAAAGGAGAATAGAGTGACACATATACCTTTTTATGTTTATCTATCTACCCTATGGTGCATATCAATTTAGTCGTATTCCTGATATTCTGATCAGCTTTTTTTAATCTTTTGTTCGTTTATGTTTTATGGAGAATGAAAAATGTTTCTATGGTCTTTATAGTCATTGTTCTACTTGTCAAACAGAGGCATTTGCAGTTTGCGAGAATTATTCACCTCCCGAGGGGTTCAAAGAGAAAGATCTATATCATTTGCTAGAGAAAGTGGGAACTCCTTCTGGAGCTGATGATTTAGGTATGAGACGGATATACTCTATAACTGTGATGGGCTCAGCATATAAGATGTACGATGCCAACTTCCTATGCTATTTGTCATGTGCAGATTGTAGAAGTGGATGGTTGGAGGGACCAAACAAGGTCTGCATTTCATTCCTGGCTTGCGGTGATCTCAGTGGCTATGATCCGGACCGTTCATACCCACTTCCAAGCACAGAAGGTGGCTCCTACCAGAGCTTGGATCCTGTCCAGCCTCCAATTGCTCCACCTTACAAAACTGCACTGGAAATGAAAAGGCGTCTAGCCACGGTGCAGGTGCAGATATCAGCAAATTATCCCTGGACTCCTGAAATACAGTCTGGGCGCAGTTTGTGCTCATGTAACTACTCACCAGATGGAAATTTGCGATCTATCAACCATTGATGATGCTCCACACAGTTTGCAGAGAAGACACTGAAGTTTAAGCTGAATTTGGCTATCCTGAATCCTATCTGAAGACAAATGTACCACCTGCTATATCAACTTATCATGTAAAACCCCATGATGTTCTTCTCAAACCAAATGCATTATTTTTGCAATGTATGATTTTTGCATGACTAGAATCCCAACATTGTGGATGCAGATCACGCTCGTGTCTTTGTTTATTTCTTCTGCGGCCGTTGGATCTTTTTCCCTGCACCTCCTGGCTTAGATAGTTTGTCCAACTTGTTTGTACTATTATTTCAAAAAAAGAACTAGTTTGTATTAGCAGTTTTTAGGTGTCAGGTAGCGCCTCCACTGTCCAATCTCTGTCGCAGCATGTGGACTCGGCGTCGCTTTCCGAATCATATGTATTTGTAGAATTTTTATTTGTAGAATTTTTTATCGTTTTTGCCTTGTTACAATGGTAGAAATAGCCCTCTTAAATCAAGCGTCATTTTTCTTTTTTGATAGGATCGACAGGTGATACGTATCATCTATCGCGCCGTAGGCCTGTGATAGGCCCTATCACACGTTGAGGCCGCGACGACTGTAGGCTACATGCTCTCGCCCGTAACAGGCGACCTATCGTACAGTTCGACCGCTTTATAGGTGCCCATCACGTTCGAGCTACGCGATAGGGCCTGTCGGCTCTCCTCTAGTAGATACTAAATAACAGTGACAAGACATACTGCTTTTCCATTTAGGGTCTAGCACTTTGTCGCATGCTCTCAGCTCGTGAATTGAGGCCATGCTATCGCTCGCTGGTGCAGTGCTATTGCTGATGCTCGTCTATATTTTTGTGCCTGCGACATAGAAATGTGATACACCATACTTGCAGTACTTGTAGTTTTTTCTCCTTGAAAGCCACATTTTGAACCTTGACCAATTTTGCAACGCATACTTGTGCACAGTGTAGTGATCAGTCAAGATGGCAACGGGGACCATCCCGACGGGGTGACATCTGTCATAGATATAAGTCTAGACAATAGATTTGTGGCACCCCCGGTCGGTTACAACGACCTCCGGGCGTGCGAGGGGAAAACGAGCGAGAAGCCAAAATGACGCGTCAGGCAGTTGTCAACGTAACTCGGTATTCGTTTTAAAATGTGGAATTGAGAGCTTCACAAATGAGAAGAGAGATCCCCCTAACACTACCCTCCAGGGGGTATTTATAGGGTTTGAGGGAGGAAAAAATGGGGGATTATAATTTTGCCCTCATATGAGAGGGAATTTACAAGGGCATTATATATGGTCATTCGCTCATCCTTGGAGGATATTAAGAGAATATTCCCGGGCATCTTTAGGAGAATCTTCTTGGAGAACGTGACGGCCCCGCATGTGGGCTTGTTGGAGACAGCCCTGACGCGGAGGGCGGGCTCGTCGGAGACGGCCCTGACGACGGAGAGTGGGCTCGTCGGAGACAGCCCCGACGAAGGGGAGTGTCGATGAGAACCTTAATAGCATTGCAGTGCTCCTGAACAGCGTCGATTCGGAGTAGCGCGGGGACCCTCCTCCAACAGTAGCCCCTTGCCGGTTGGGGCGGTCAAACAACGCCCGTCCGAGCCGGCACACTAATCCAAGGGGTTGGTGCGCAGGCCGGATCGACGACGAGCCCTCCTCCTATTCCCTTTTTTTCTTCTCTTTTGTCTTCTTTTCCTTTTTCTTCTTTCCCCGGGCTAAACCTTTCCTGCCCACTTTGGGCCATGGCCCAGCTCAAGCCGTGGGGCAACCGATGGGGTGAGTGTCAACGCCGGACGGAGCATATCGACGCTGAAGAGCATGTCGACTTCGGCGGAGTATGTTGACGCCGGATGGAACATGTCGGCGCCGGGGTGGAGCGTGTTGATGCCGGCGGAGTGTCGTCGCCGGAAGGAGTGTGTCGACGCTGAGGCGCATGTTGACTTCGGCAGAGTATGTTGCCGCCGGACGAAACACGTCGACGCCGGGGAGCATGTCGACTTCGGCGGTGTATGTCGACGTCGAGGTGCATGTCAAAATTCGGCAGAGTATGTCGACGCTGAGAAGCATGTTGACTTCGGTGGTGTATGTCGACGCCGAGGTGCATGTCGACGCTGAAGAGCATGTCGACTTCGGCGGAGTATGTCGACGCCGAACGGAACACGTCGATGTCGGGTGGAGCGTGTCGACGCCGGGCGGAGTGTCAACGCCGGACGGAGCATGTCGACGCTGAAGAGTGTGTCGACTTCGGTGGAGTATGTCGACGCTGGACGGAACACGTCGACGCCGGGCGGAGCGTGTTGACGCCGGGCGGAGTGTCGTTGCTGGAAGGAGCATATCGACGCTGAGGCGCATGTCGACTCGGGAATATGAGTGCTCGAGAACGAGTACTCGGGGACATGGGGAGTTCGGGGTCCGGCACTCGGATTTTGTCAATGCTTGGTACTCGAGAGCGTTGCTCGGAATCTTCTGCTCGGGGACGCTATAAACCACTCGGCGTAGGCCATGATTTGGTAACGTTGTAAACCTTACCCGATGCACTTGGGCCATTTTGGGGTACTGCCAAATTTGGTCATCAACAAGAGCTTTCTTACAAGGAATGATTCGCCGGGGGAGAGGGTGGCTGGTCATGAAGACGGTTTGACCAGACGGTGCAGGCCACCTCTGGCAAGCCGGCTGCGTCTGTCAGCGACACCCCCTCCGGCACCGGGGAGCAGATGCCCCGTCGGCATCACCACCTTCTCCGCGTACCCCTGTGCACAAGGCAACAGCAGATGCACAAAAACAAAGCGTCACAGCAGCAGCAGCAGCAGCAGCAGTAGCAGCAATCACCACAGGGACACGCAGGGGCAGGGGTAACCTCACCTGGTCACCAACGGCCCAGCGAGAGGGGACACCGGGCCCGAGCCGCGAGGATGCTGCCGGAGCACTCGAGCCCCGCACTAGGTCCCAACTCCTCCACGACATCTCCCCCTGCTTCCGCGTCGCCCTCCGCGCCGCGAACATTGCCATCGTCGAGGCCGTCGCCGACCACCACGCCATAAACCTCGTTGACTTCGACATCAGCTTCGCGCAGCACACGGCCCTCATCCAGTGCCTCACTAACCGGCGCGTGCCCAGGACATCCGTCAAGGTGGCGCGCAGGAGGCGGGGTTGCTGCGCCGGCAATGGGACCAGGTCACGTTGTTAGTGCCGTGGCGCGCTGCAGGCGGGTCGGGGTGTCAGCATCGGAGCTGGTTCGTAACGGCGGTGCTGGAGACGGATCATGGCGGGGCGGTGCTCGTCGCGGTGCAAGCGGGGGGTGGCAACGTCAGAAGGGGGAGGCCGGTGTCGTGGGGAGATCATAGGGGTGAAGGAGAACCAGATCATACGAAATTGACTAATCTGGCCTTCTGCTAGTCACCTAGGAACGATTTACCATTTGTGCAAAAAAGTTTTAGAAGAGCATAGTAACATTTGTCCTACAGTATATATCCAAGGAACACGTCAATAACATTTATTCCTTGGCTTTCATGAAAAATGCAAACAGATGCTGCACATACATTACAAGAGTTAAGCAACAAGTTATTATTTTAACTACAACAGTAACCACACAAATAACCAAACAAGCGTGGCAGCACCATGGCGCCAGGGAAGAAAAGGAACACTAGCTACTAGCAGCTAATTTGTAATATGACTGAACTTGCATGCTTGCCGTTCTAGCCAAGCTTCACAACTAGCTTAATGTGCTGTTGTCTTTTGGGCCAAGCTTGCCCAGGTGACAACGACGAATACATATATTTTGTTGTATACCTTGTCGAAGAGCCGGAAATAAGCAGTCCTCCATGTTTTCTTGAAGAGTAGAGTACAGAACACCACCCAGAGACCAAAAACAAACCCTAAACCAAGCCCAAGGTAAAAGAAGTTTGGCTCAGGACGCTGTGCTGTCCTCTTGTATTCATCATCGCCATTGTCATCACCATGCTTTGATGTAATGCCGCTGGAGCAATTCCTCGGAAGAGGAGGCCCACAAAGACCGACGTTGCCGCTATACATATCTCGTTGTTCGGCATAGAGGGTGTCAAGCTATGATCCAGATGGTATTCTTCCCGACAGATTGTTGCATGACAAGTCCAATGCGCTCAGGTATGTTAAATCTGACAGACTCTGTGGGAGTTCTCCAGAAAGTTTGTTTCTTGAGAGGTCCAGTGATTCCAAGGACCGCATGGACCCAATCTTGTCTGGAATTTCTCCGGTCAAGTAATTCCATGATAGATTCAGATTTTTTATCTGTACAAGAGAAACTATTTCTTCTGGAATTCCACCGGTCAAGAAATTGAGCGATAAGTCAACGCTCACCATGTCCGAAAGTGAAGGAAAATAATAAAGTTCTTGCCGCTTCGTGGTCACGGGTTGTTCTTCAGACACATCAGGGTGCCCACCTATATCATCATTGCTATACTTCTCCATCCTCGTCAAATTTGACAAATGGCAAGGTATAGCTCCAGATAATCTATTTCCTGCTAGGTTCAGATCATAAAGGAATGCAAGATTGGTGATGTTGAACGGAATGTTGCCATCGAACAAATTGAAGCTTAGCTGTAGATATTTTAAGCCCATTAAGTCTCCAATCCACATAGGTAATCTTCCTGAGAATTTATTCCGTGATAGATCTAGGAACTCTAGCTGTGTGCAGCCTTGCAGAAAAGGTGGGAACATGCCAGAGAAGCTATTGTTCTGTAAAACAAGAGATGTCATTTCTGTCATTCCAAAGCATCGAGGAAATTCTCCCTCCAAAATATTGTTGGCTAACTCTAAGGAAGTTAAATTCTGCAATTCACAAACAGAATTAGGAATGTGACCCGACAAGTAGTTGGAGGATAGGAAAATTTCCTCGAGATTTGGAGCACCAAAATGTGATGGCAATGGTCCTGATAGAGAGTTCTCTGAGAAGTCCAACATCGTGAGGTTTCTCGGCAACAGTGGTATTGGACCAGTTAGTTGGTTTGACACAACATCGAGGTATCTCAACGACATGATTTCCATATTTGTTGGCAAGCCACCACTGATTCGATTGTACGAGATAACCAAACCTGTAGCCTTTGAGAATGCTGTTGAAAACCAATCCGGAATCTGATCTTCTATTCCTGCGTTTGACATATCAATCCAATCAATATCCACCAGATGTTGAAGCCAGGCAGGAAACTGAGGACCCATTTCGCAAGATGAAAAATATGCCTCTTCTAATCTAAATGGTGGTAACCACTCAGGACCAACCGCAATCTTCAAGTGATTATGAGACAAATCTATGCGTGTTAATCTTTGCAGACCGGCAAAATGTTCTTCTCCGATGTCACCATGCAAGTCGTTGGTACGTAGGTCCATTTTAGTCAAATTTGTGAGCATACTGATCTCAGAGGGCACATGTCCGGTCAAATGGTTACCGGAGAGATCAAGTGTGACTAAGCTGGTAAATTGGCCAATCCAAGTTGGTATGGTTCCTGTCATATTGTTGTAACTCAAATCCAATTTCCGCAGTTTGCTAGACGAGCAGTGCAACATGTTCTCAAATAGCACTGTCATGTTCCCAGACGAGGGACTCAATCCAAGGTTTAGGACTTCCAAGTTGCATAGGTTGCTCTTCAAGTTTGGTGACATCGTGCTCTCGTAGTTATTTGAAAAATCAAAGAATTGGAGGGACGTCATACCCGCTAGTGCATCAGGAATCCCACCCGATAAACTGGTGTATTCAAGGTCGAGGTACTTGAGGCTTGTCAAGTTCCAAAACCAACAAGACGCGGACGTGTGGTCAAAACGGTTGTCAGAAAGATCTAGCTTCTCAAGTTTTGTGAGGTTTAAGTGTGGGACTGACTGATTTGCACTTGTAAGCTCACATGAAGAAAGACTAACGACCCTTAGGGTAGGAATCATGTTCAATACATGAGGCCAATCAGACACCATGCTGAGGTCCACGCCCGTCAAGTCGAGGTGCCGTAACCATGACATATGTGTTAGCCACGACATATCTGTTGACTGCAAGTGCATGCTTCTTCCGTTGCTAGAGAGGTCAAGATATTGCAGGTTTGAAAGATTACCGAGCTGTGGAGGCAGCACGCCGGTGAAGGGCAGAGCTCGGAGATTGAGCTTGAGGACATGGCCGGTCCGGTTGCTGCACCGGACGCCTCTCCACCGGCAGCAGTCCTCGCCTCGCCGCCACGAGGCGAGGAGCTCGAGGTCCTCCGGGTAGGCGGTGATGCCTTCCTTGAAGGCCAGCAGCGCATCCCTCTCGTGCGGCAAGCAGGCGCTAGTACCCGGTCGCCGGGGGAGATGCAGCGCCTGGGACTGGGAGGCGAGGGACAAGGTGGTGGCCACGACGAGGAGCAAGAAGCAGCTCGTGCTGGGATCCATGGCGATCGTCTGATTTCTTGCTTACGTTCTGTGCTGCTTCTTGGCACTTAGTATGACATAAGCAGCTTGGGTCAACAGGCAAGTCATCCATCGGTCAGTCTCCTCTGCTGGCCACAGCAGTACAGCGTGTAGACCAGTGTGGACAAGGTGATACTATGCCTTCTAATTTCAGATATGTGACTCGTAATAAAAGGTTGTTAGGTGTTTTATGCTCCTCCCTTTGGCCCAGCAAAGAGGCACTTAAAAAAATAAACCCTCCTAGAAACTAGTAATAGACAGAATAATTCTTAAGGGAAACAAGGTACAAAACTACAAACGACATCCTCCGAAGCATATTGGCTCTTGTGCTCGGTGTTAAAGTATTCGGCTTGAATGGCAAGATTGGAGAGAGTAGGATACAATTATGTCTTAACACAGCTTAAGTAAAGGCTGGAACTCCAAAATGGTCACCTTGTACTCTAAAAAACCACCCCCGAGGCTAAATACAATCCACCTTTGTTCTACACAAAAAGATAAGAGGTTCGATCCTGACACAGCTTAATTTCAACTGAAAGTGACTTCACAACTTGCACACGAGTACAACTCAGCACCTAAGCATATATATATCCTCATGTTTCCTGCTAATACAAAATCATCAGGAATTCAGGATCAATTCAACAACATCCTAGCAATAGATCACTAATAAGGCTGCAAGCAATAACCACTGAGATAATTTTTCATTTTGAAAGGAATAATGATATAGAAGTATATCAACTAGTAAACACAAGGCCTGAATTTCCCACTAATCTCCTCCTCTTCCCTAAGAAATTCTCTGGTAGGGTTAGGAAGCGGCGAACCGTAATGTCCCGTGGCCACTGGTTGAAATACCAGGACGTGAGATCCAATCAGATACAGGATGCACTGATGGATACCGCCTCTCGATCGATATTTTTATCTGAAAAGCCCAACATTTGATGGAAAATATGCGCAGAGGAAACAAAACTATGTGTAATCTCCTCTTTAAAAGGATTCGAGATGCACATATCTGAGAAAAGGATCTGACTTAATTTATGCATTTGACGGGCATGGGATGATGGGAACAGTAACTAATTGTCATTACTCATTACACTGATGATGACTGATCAGTGTCCTAAAGACAGTGCATCCTGCCACACAGTCAGAGAAGCGAGCGAGAACAACTCAGATACACAAAAGGGTGCAGTGTATGGGTAAGATGCCAAGATAAAAAGGTGGTGAGAGGCCACAAAGTGGACTGCAACGCAGATTGCAGGTTGGTGGCTTCCACATCAGTGCTGCTTCCATGCCTTCCTGGCTTTCTCCTGGTCGTGGAGAAATTATATTTATCTTTTGTGCTGAGGGAACCTTCAAAAACTAAAAGCAACTAATTCCAGTGGCGGAGGACGAAAAAAGTTTGAGGTGGGGCGAACCCGTGAACTCTAAAGCAAAAAAAAAGACGATGCAAAATCAAAGTAGTCCTAAATAGAATCACCAAATACAATGCAAATGTAAACATTTTTAAATAGAAAAACAACCTCTCACATACCGATAATGAAGCTCTAATGGCGTCTAGAAGGCCCAGGCAATGGCAGTGCTCTACCCTTCTTTTGAAATTCTTTCTTAATTTTACCAAGATCAAGACATTTGAATATCCCTCGTTCGATGTAGCACACCATCAAGTCATTAAGCCAGCCATCGGACATCTTGTTGCGCAGCTCGGTCTTGATGATTTTCATTGCTGAGAAGGCTCTTTCAACTGTTGCCGTCGCTACCGGTAGTAGCAATGACAACTCAATGAGGCGATAAACCGTAGGAAACATGATGTGCCTTTCAAGTTCAACCATCTTTTTAGCTAGACTTGCAATATCATGACAAGCTCTAAAGTCTTCAATTCTTCTCATATGAATAATGAATAGCTCAAGATTATCTTCTATATGCTCACGTTCATAATTAGAGAAATCCTCATGATAAATGTCCGTAAGTCGAGTCAACTTATTCACATTGAACCTAGAAAAGGAGTCTCTTGGATCAAGACAAGAAAAGTTCTGGAGCAGTTCTGAAGATACCTCATTAAAGCGATGATCAAACTCTGTGGTGATGGAGTCTATAGCAACATAGAAGGTGTCCACGCGGAAGAAATGTTCAGTGGTGACGTTGTTTCTTCCACCTTTTCTTGATCGACCCCATCTTGGTACCGGTTCATCCATATTTGGTATTACGATGTCATTTTCAGTGCAAAATGCTTTGACATCTTCGAAGAGTGGCTCCCAACCATCATTTCTCCACATGATCAAACGTGTTCTCACATCCTTAACCAAAGACATTGCCTGAAATGTTGCAATTATAAGTTCAAATCAACAAAATATATCAAGTCAAAGTAAAAATATATAACATAATCCATCGCATACCTGAACAACATTCTGATCCTTCTTTTGCAATAGAAGAGATAAATCATTTGTCATACGAAGCAATTTTAACATCATCTTCATGATGAATACAAAGCTAAAAGTCTCCATTAGATGAACCATACCCCCGCCCTACATGGAACACGCACATCATCCTCAACAATGCCCAAAACTTCTATCACTGCATCCCACATCGATGCAATGCGAGACAAGGTTGTGTAATGAGAACCCCATCTTGTATCTCCAGGTCTGACCAGGGTGTTTCTTGATTTTTCCCTCTTCCCGTGGGCATCTCACCACTCTCAATCTTAGCCAAAAGAATCTCTTTGTGCTTATCAAGCAATATATCCTTCCTCTTGCAAGATGAACTACACAAATTGACAATCAAGGACACATATTCAAAAAAATCCTCAACACCTTTGCAACATCTCGAAACTGCAACAACTATCAACTGCAATTGGTGGGCAAAGCAATGAATATAGAATGCACATGGGTTCTCATCACGGATTAACTTCTGAAGGCCATTGAATTCTCCTCTCACGGATCATCTTTTATGCAATCTAGACTAAAATTCACTATAGCTTCAACGGAATCGACATTCTCTTCCACTATAGCTTCAACGGAATCAACATTCTCTTCCACTATAGCTTCAACGGAATCGACAGCCTCTCCTTCTACATAATTTACATGATCTTGCTGTGCGGCCTGTGCCCTAACATTGCCACTTTCACGGGTACTTGGATTGGAGCTACTATCACTAGTAAGTAATTTAAAATATTTTATCAAACCTGCAATTCACAACATGAAAATGCCACTAAACTCACTATATTGTAGATTCCCAAGCTATTCTCTCAAAATTTACATCACAAATTCTCAATATAAACATCTAGAAATTTCAGAAATTTATACCTTTCCCTTTTTCTTTCCCTTTCCTGTTCTTGTCCATTATCAGATCATCTCTTCTACTTTTTGATTTGGTGGAGATTGAAGGGGAAGGGAGCTCGGTTTGGTGGAGATTGAAGGGGAAGGGAGCTCGGTTTGGTGGAGATTGAAGGGGAAGGGAGCTCGGTTTGGTGGAGATTTGGTGGAGATTGAAGATTTGAAGGGGATTAGCCGATTAGGGGAGCTCGGTTTGGTGGAGCTGTGGCCGGAGCCCGGAGGCCCGGAGGCCGGAGCAGTGGAGGCGTGGAGCTGGAGGAGGCCGGCGGCGGCGGGAGGCAGTGTCGGCGGCGGCAGCGGCGGGACCGCGGGAGGCAGAGCCGCAGAGGACAGCCCGCCGGGCGCCGGCCTCTCCCGCGTGACCGCGTCCCCTAGAACCAGCCCCCCGCTCTCCTTCCCCGGCCTCTCCTTCCCCTAGCTCCGGCGAGCCGCGAGCGGCGAGACCTCCAGATCCGGAGCCCAGAGCCCCGGAGGCCTCTCCTTCCCCGGCCGGCCGGCCCCCGCGTCCAAGCTCACCGCCCGCCTCCTCGCCGGTCGCCGCCAAGGGCGTCCACGAGCTCGTCCTCGTCAACCGCCCGCCGGCCGCCGCCGCTGCTCCTCACCGCGGCACCGCCCGCCGCCCGCTGCTCACCGCCCGCCGCTCGCGCTCGGCCCGCTGCCCCGCTCGGCCGCTCCCCTTGACTCGGTGGCAGTGCTCGGTGGCTGCTCGGCCCGCTGCCCCGCTCCCCTTCACTCGGTGGCCGCTCGCGCTCGGCCCGCTGCCCCCGCTCCCGCTGCTGGGCCGGCCCAATATGGCGCACGGAAGTTAAGGTCGGGCGGGCGCCCGACCTCGCCCTACCGGGAGCTCCGCCACTGACTAATTCCATAGCAATGGACAAGTTAGGTCATAAGGATAAAATATTCCTCAGGACCCTACTGTCCACATACCTGTCTGTTACTTCAAAACGCCAGTCTCCGTGCAGGCAGAAATGGTATACAAAAGTCAGTAAATGAGTAACAGTTGGGATTTATATAAAGATCCAGCATTTAGTAACATCTTGGTCACTTATTAATCAACAGGGGTGTCAAGGGGGCCCACATCCAGACTCTGACCTGACGAGGAATAACGAAGATAACCAATTGCGATGTAACATGCATGCCGTATATCGTACGACCAATTACTATATTAACCAAATTATCAAACTTTGATGGAAAAAATTGTAGTTATTTCTTACGAAGGAAAACAGCATATATCCGCCACAAAATTCATCCTAGTAGTCAGTATATGCAGATGCACAAAAGCTTGCTCTTCTGTGGATCGACAAACATCAGAAGGAAGCTTTTACAAGGCAAGATGAGTGGCACAATGTGCATTCGCACAATCGTATTGAAGGTGTGTATATGTCTGAGATATTTTGCTGTGCCTAGGATAATGGCTGACAAGAAAGGAGGGATAAAGTCATCTGTCCCAAAGATAATGGCTGACAGAAAGGAAAAATGCTTTTCACAACCAGGACAAATAAAATACGGAAGGCCTGTGAGTCTAAGGCCTGTGAGTCTAAGAATATGTCCCCCAGCAAACAAGTAGTGACACTCATGGACTAGTACAAAAAATGCTCTATGGACAAGCATCATAGCTCGTCTGGTAACAGAATACGCCACTTTATAGATTGCTTCATTTTGTTTGCATTTCAGTACGTGTGTTTGCCTTCACTTCAGAAGCGATTTCTGTCATTCTGTGAGACATGCCATGCGCACAAAGTAGTGAATCAAAACCAAAATACATGAAATGCTCTACCTATTGTGTAAAAATGAAATCCCTGTTATTAATTAAAAGCAGCGGAGTCAAATCACGGAGTAAACATACAAAAAATCAGGAGTTAGATGTATTCTGAATCTAACTAAAAGAATAAAAAATATAGAATTACGAGTTATTTTCATTACAAGTATAACGGTATTATTTTCATTTGACCAATGTCATTAATATTTTCATATATCGATAATCAAAGTTAGTGAAGTTTGATTACACTTTTCTAGGACATCATCTATTTTGGATTAGAGACGGTAGTTATTAGGATTGGGACTTGAACTGTCATTGTCATAAGACCTCAGTGCCATATCATCGGACCATTGGACGGGGCTCAGCATGGTGAGGAGGCTGCTATTGATTTAGGGATTTTGAGGGACTGCATATGGGATGTAGGGAGGGAGTTGTGGCACGCGGAGGGCGATGGGTGGGCCAAGGAATGGTGGATGTCAGAGGAGGGAGACGGGTGGGCCAAGGAATGGTGGATGTCAGAGGAGGGAGCTCCGGCGCGCGACGAGCGGCGAATGACAGCTAAGGATGGTGGAGGCGGCGCCATGGGAGGCAGGGAGAGAGCCTGAGTCGATGGAGTTTTTCTTAGGCCCTAACTTTTCGCCATGTTGATGAGATACAAGTGAGGAATCCAAATTGGCTCTGCTCCTTTTGTCCCGATGCGAAGGAAATTGTGGTGCCTCCGGTTTTCTGACACTGATTTTGAGTATGTCAGGAATTATCAAGATCAATCCTGCCGGTTTTGTGTACCCTGACAGTTTTCTCTTTTTTGTTGCCGTAAGAAGAAAAGTGCACATTCACGACGTTTGGCTCACGTCGTCAGGAACGTCATTCTTTTCCTGACGGCTGGGTCGGGCCTGTCAGGAATACTTCGTCAGGTCAGGAACAATCCATTTTCTGATAGTGATAGTTATCTTTCCAGTTAACAAGCAGTGGGCAAACCCTCCCTCATTAATTCTGTCGTAGGTATAAGCCTAGACAGTAGATTTGTGGCACCCCCAGTCGGTTACAACGACCTCCAGGCGTGCAAGGGGAAAACGAGCGAGAAGCGTCACGCGCGAGACAGTCGTCAACGTAACTCAGAGTTTGAATTAGAGCATGGAAGTAAGAGCTACAAAATGAGAGAGAGTGAGAGAGCCCCCCTTCTCTACCCCCATGGGGGTATTTATAGGGTTTGAGAATGGAAAATGAGAGATTACAATTTTGTCCTCACATGAGAGAGAATTTACAAGGGTATTATGGTCATTTCCCCAATCCTAGGGGATCTTTATGGAAATATTCCCAGACATCTTCGGAGGAATCTTTGGTCGGGCCGAAGTGATCCCTGACGACGTCGGGGTTGTGCCGGACGAGGCAGAACGTAGCATCGGGGTTGTTCTTGACGGCGTCGTCGGGATTATGCTGGACGAGGCAGAACGTAGCGTCGGGGTTATTCTTGACGGCGTCATCGGGGTTATGCCGGACGAGGCAGAACGTAGCGTCGGGGTCGCTCCTGACAGCGTCGGAGTTATGCCGGATGGCGCCGGGATTCGCCAAATCCCTTCCGTCGTCCTCACGGCGACGGGATTCACCAAATCCCATCTGTCGTCCTCACGGCGTCGGGATTCGCCGAATCCTATCTGTCGTCCTCACGGCGCCGGGGTTGTTCTTGACCACAGAGGGAAACGTCGATTCGGGGTTGCGCGAGAACCCTCCTCTAACAGTAGCCCCTTGCCGGTTGGGGCGGTCGAACAGCGCCCGTCCGAACCGGCACACTAATCCCAAGGGGTTGGTGCGCAGGCCGGATCGACAACGAGCCCTCCTCCTATTCCTTTTTTCTTCTCTTTTTTCTTCTTTTCATTTTTCTTCTTTCCTCGGGCTGAACCTTTCCTGCCCACTTTGGGCCGTGGCCCAGCTCAAGCTGTGGGGCAACCGATGGGATGAGGACGAAGCATGTCGACGCTGAAGAGCATGTCGACTTCGACGGAGTATGTCGACGTCGGACGGAACATGTCGATGCCGGGCGGAGCGTGTCGATGCCGGGCAGAGCGTGTTGACGCCGGGCAGAGTATCGTCGCCGGAAGGAGCATGTCGACGCTGAGGCGCATGTCGACTTTGGCGGAGTATGTCACCACTGGATGGAACACGTCGACGGCGGGCGGAGCGTGTTGACGCCGGGCAGAGTGTCAACGCCGGACGGAGCATGTCGACGCTGAAGGACGTGTCGACTTCGGCGGAGTATGTCGACACCAGACAGAATATGTCGGCGCCGGGTGGAGCGTGTTGACGCCGGTGGAGTGTCGTCGCCGGAAGGAGCATGTCGACGCTGAGGCGCATGTCAACTTCGGCGGAGTATGTTGCCGCCGGATGGAACACGTCAACGCCGGGGAGCATGTCGACTTCGGCGGTGCATGTCGACGTCGAGGTGCATGTTGAATTCGGCAGAGTATGTCGACGCTGAGAAGCATGTTGACTTCGGTGGTGTATGTCGACACCGAGGTGCATATCGACGCTGAAGAGCATGTCAACTTCGGCGGAGTATGTCGACGGATGGAACATGTCGACGCCGGGTGGAGCGTGTTGACGCCGGGCGGAGTGTCATCACCAGAAGGAGCACGTCGACGCTAAGGAGCATGTGGACTTCAGCGGAGTATGTCACCGCCGGATGGAACATGTTGACGCTGAGGCGCATGTCGACTTCGGCGGAGTATGTCGCCACCGGATGGAACACGTCGGCGGTGGGCGGAGCGTGTCGACGCCGGGCGGAGTGTCAACACCAGACAGAGCATGTCGACGCTAAAGAGCGTGTCGACTTCAGCGGAGTATGTCAACGCCGGATGGAACATGTCGACGCCGGGTGGAGCGTGTTGACGCCGGGTGGAGTGTCAACGTCGGACGGAGCATGTCGATGCTGAAGAGCGTGTCGACTTCGGTGGAGTATGTCGACGCCAGACGGAACACGTCGACGCAGGGCGGAGCGTGTTGACGCCGGGCGGAGTGTCGTTGCCGGAAGGAGCATGTCGACGTTGAGGCGCATGTCGACTTCGGCGGAGTATGTCGCCGCCGGACGGAACACGTCGATGCCGGGGAGCATGTCGACTTCGGTGGAGTATGTCGACGCCAAGGTGCATGTCGACGCTGAAAAACATGTCGACTTCAGCGGAGTATGTCGATGCCGGACAGAACATGTTGACGTCGGGTGGAGCGTGTCGACGCCGGGCAGAGTGTCATCGCCGGAAGGAGCATGTCGACGCTGAGGAGCATGTTGACTTCGGTAGAGTATGTCGCCACCGGACGCAACACGTCGATGGCGGGCGGAGCATGTCGACGCGGGGCGGAGTGTCAACACCGGATGGAGCATGTCGACGCTAAAGAGCGTGTCGACTTCGGCGGGGTATGTCGACGCCGGACGGAACACGTCAACGCCGGGCGGAGCGTGTTGACACCGGGCGGCGTGTCGTCACCAGAAGGAGCATGTCGACGCTGAGGCACATGTCGACTTCGGTAGAGTATGTCGCCGTCGGACGGAACATGTCTACGCCGGGGAGCATGTCGACTTCGGTGGAGTGTCATCGCCGGAAGGAGCACGTCGACGCTGAGGAGCATGTCGGCTTCGGCGGAGTACGTCGCCGCCAGACGGAACACGTCGACGCCGGGCGGAGTCTGTCGACTCTGGACGGAGCATGTCGACACTGAGGAGCATATCGACGTCGGATGGGACACGTCGACGCCGGGCGGAGCGTGTAGACACCAAGCGAGACAATGATGCCGGCCGCTCGGCTTTGTTTCTGGCGGAGCCCCTTGCCAGGATGGAAGGTGATGAGGTACACATAAACCGTACCCATGGAGGGCATTGAGGCACATGCGGTACACTTGGCACTTGATGACGACAAACACATGACACTCGATGGTGGCAAACGCTTGGCGCTCGATGGCGACAAACAATTGGTCACTCGTTGGCGACAAACACATGACACTCGATGGTGGCAAACACTTGGCGCTCAATGGCGACAAACAATTGGTCACTCGATGGCGACAAACACATGACACTCGATAGTGGCAAACACTTGGCGCTCAATGGCGACAAACAATTGGTCACTCGATGATGACAAACACATGACACTCGATGGTGGCAAACACTTGGCGCTCGATGGCAACAAATAATTGATCACTCGATGGTGACGAACACATGACACTCAATGGTGGAAAACACTTGGTGCTCGATGGTGCGTGCAAGAACATTTCTGCCTTACTTTGATGTATATATGTCTGTTTCGACATCGCGGGAAGCTTACTGTCGCATGACCCCGGAGGGAAGGGACACTCTATCCCGGACGGAGGTGGCTCGACGTCGCGGGGAGCTTATCGTCGCACAACCCCGGAGGGAAGGGACACTCTATCTCGGACGGAGATGGCTCGACATCACAGGGAGCTTATTGTCGCACGACCCCGGAGGGAAGGGACACTCTATCCCGGACGGAGGTGGCTCGACGTCGCAGGGAGCTTATCGTCGCACTACCCCGGAGGGAAGGGACACTCTATCCCGGACGGAGGTGGCTCAACGTCGCGGGGAGCTTATCGTCACACGACCCCGGAGGGAAGGGACACTCTATCCCGGACGGAGCTGGCTCGCCATCGCGGGGTGCTTATCGTCGCACGATCCCGGAGGGAAGGGACACTCTATCCCGGACGGAGATGGCTCGACATCACGGGGAGCTTATCGTCGCACGACCTCGGAGGGCAGGGACACTCTATCCCGGACGGAGATGGCTCGACGTCGCGGGGAGCTTAGCGTCGCACGACCCCGGAGGGAAGGGACACTATCCCGGACGGAGATGGCTCGACATCACAGCGAGCTTACCGTCGCGCGACCCCGGAGAGAAGGGACACTCTATCCCGGATGGAGGTGGCTTGACGTCACGGGGAGCTTGAGCCATGTCGACGCGTTAAGCCCTTTGCTGAGACAGAGTTGTCTACACTTGTGGATAAAGTGTGGTGATGTTAACATAGATGTCCGCTACTGACATGCTTGGTCGAAGCGGCATGGGCAATGCGGACGTGCATCTGACTGATGTCGATATCGATCCCGTGTAGAGTCGACGACGATAGGAGCGAAGGACGCACAGTCTAAAGTGGCAGGTGGTCACCAGGATGACGAGGTCACGCGATGTCACCGAGGGCGAGTGTGCTCGTATGCAAGTCCGAACACACGCTCGCAGGTGGCGCAGTCATGCCCTAACAATGTTGACGTCAGGCTCGAGCGATGTTGCCGAGAACAGCCATTGAGGCCACCAAGCCTGAACCTGTGCGGCTGTTGATGACGTCGAGCTCGCGCGATGTCGCCAAGGGTAGGGCGGAGGACAATTAAGTCCGAGCGCATGCACGGGCAATGTTGATGAGGAGCCTCTAGTGCCGCCGAGGGCGGGCGCGGAGGATGCCAAGCCCGAGAGCTTGGACGAGGGTGACGTCGATGAAGAGCCCCTGGTCTCGCCGAGGGCGGGCGCGGTGGACGCCAAGCCCGAGAGCGTGAACGAGGGCTATGTCGACGACGAGTCCTCAGTGTCGCTGAGGGTGGGCACGGAGGACGCCAAGCCTAAGAGCGTAGACGAGGGCGATGTCGATGACGAGTCCCTGGTGTCGCCGAGGGCGGGCGCGGAGGACGCCAAGGCCGAGAGTGTGGACGAAGGCGATGTCGACGACGAGTCCTTCGTGTCGCCGAGGGAGGGCACGGAGGACACCAAGCCCGAGAGCATGGACGAGGGTGATGTCGACGACGAGCCCCTTGTGTCGCTGAGGGCGGGCGCGGAGGACGCCAAGCCTGAGAGCGTAGACGAGGACGATGTCGATGACGGGCCCCTGGTGTCGCCGAGGCCGGGTGCGGAGGACGCCAAGTCCGAGAGCGTGGACGAGGGCGATATCGACGACGAGTCCTTCGTGTCACCGAGGGTGGGCATGGAGGACGCCAAGCCCGAGAGCATGGACGAGGGCGATGTCGACGACGAGCTCCTTGTGTCGCTGAGGGCGGGCGCAGAGGATGCCAAGCCTGAGAGCGTAGACAAGGGCGATGTCGATGACGGGCCCCTGGTGTCGCCGAGGCCGGGTGCGGAGGACGCCAAGTCCGAGAGCTTGGACGAGGGTGATGTCGACGACGAGTCCTTCATGTCGCCGAGGGTGGGCATGGAGGACGCCAAGCCCGAGAGCATGGACGAGGGCGATGTCGACGACGAGCCCCTGGTGTCGCCGAGAGCGGGTGCGGAGGACGCCAAGCCTGAGAGCGTAGACGAGGACGATGTCGATGACGAGCTCCTGGTGTCGCCGAGGGCGGGCGCGGAGGACGCCAAGCCCCCGAGCATGGACGAGGGCGATGTCGACGGCGAGCCCCTGGTGTCGCCGAGAGCGGGCGCGGAGGACACCAAGCTTCTGAGCATGGACGAGGGCGATGTCGACGACGAGCCCCTGGTGTCGCCGAGAGCGGGCGCGGAGGACGCCAAGCCCCTGAGCATGGACGAGGGCGATGTCGACGACGAGCCCCTGGTGTCGCCGAGAGCGGGCGCGGAGGACGCCAAGCCTGAGAGCGTAGACGAGGGCGATGTCGATGACGAGCCCCTGGTGTCGCCGAGAGCGGGCGCGGAAGCGTGTGGGTGAACGCGCGCGACGTCGGGGCACGGGAACTTCGCGCGCGACGTGCGGGCGACGCGCATGCGACGAGCGGACGACGCGCGGACGACGTGCGGCCGACAGGCGGGCGAATGCGCGCGATGTGGGGGCGACGCGCGCACGACGTCGGGGCACTAAAGCACCGGATCCCATCAGAACTCCGAAGTTAAACGTGCTTGGCTTGGAGCAATTTGGGGATGGGTGACCGACCGGGAAGTTCGCGTGCGACGTGCGGGCGAACGCGCGCGACGAGCGGACGATGTGTAGGCGATGCACGCGACGTGTGTGCGACGCGAGGACGACTTGCGGCCGACGGGCGGGCGAACGCACACGATGTCGGGGTGACACGCGCGCGACGTCGGGGCACTAAAGCACCGGATCCCATCAGAACTCTGAAGTTAAGGTGCTTGGCTTGGAGCAATTTGGGGATGGGTGACCGACCGGGAAGTTTGCGCGCGACGTGCGGACGAACGCGCGCGACGAGCGGACGACGTGCGGGCGACGCGCGCGCGAGGTGTGTGCGATGTGGGGGCGACGCGCGCGCGACGTCGGGGCACTAAAGCACCGGATCCCATCAGAACTCCGAAGTTAAGCGTGCTTGGTTTGGAGCAATTTGGGGATGGGTGACCGACCGGGAAGTTCGCGCGCGACGTGCAGGCGAATGCGCGCGACGGGCGGACAACGTGCGGGCGAACACCCGCGACGCGCGCGCGACGTGCAGGCGACGCGTGAACAACATGGACAAGGGCGATGTCGATGACGAGCCCCTGGTGTTGCCGAGGGCAGACGTGGAAGCGTGAGGGCGAACGCGTGCAACATGCGCGTGACACGCGGGCGATGTGCGCGGCGTGTCGGCGAGCTCGAGCAGAGCCAGACGAACGCGAGCGACGGGCGGACATTGCCCTTTTCCTTGGGCTCCTTTCGACAGCGTCGAGGTTCAGTGGCACCTTGACGCGGAAGCGTCGAAGATAATCCTGGTTTACATGACTTCTTGCCCGTGTCCCCACGGTCGGCGTCAATTGTCGTAGATATAAGTCTAGACAATAGATTTGTGGCACCCCCGGTCGGTTACAACGACCTCCGGGCGTGCGAGGGGAAAACGAGCGAGAAGCCAAAATGACGCGTCAGGCAGTCGTCAACGTAACTCGGTATTCGTTTTAAAATGTGGAATTGAGAGCTTCACAAATGAGAAGAGAGATCCCCCTAACACTACCCTCCAGGGGGTATTTATAGGGTTTGAGGGAGGAAAAAATAGAGGATTACAATTTTGCCCTCATATGAGAGGGAATTTACA
Source organism: Stipa capillata (assembly GCA_019208055.1). Lineage (NCBI taxonomy): Eukaryota > Viridiplantae > Streptophyta > Magnoliopsida > Poales > Poaceae > Stipa > Stipa capillata. Next base: position 670,555 of record JAGXJF010000259.1, read on the forward strand.
AGGGCATTATGGTCATTCGCCCATCCTTGGAGGATATTGGGAGAATATTCCCGGGCATCTTTAGGAGAATCTTCTTGGAGAACGTGACGGCCCCGCATGTGGGCTCGTTGGAGACAGCCCTGACGTGGAGGGCGGGCTCGTCGGAGACAGCCTTGACGCGGAGGGCGGGCTCGTCGGAGACGGCCCCGACGACGGGGACTGGTGCGTCGGAGACAGCCCCGACGCGGAGCTTGGGCTCGTCGGAGACGGCCCTGACGACGGAGAGTAGGCTCGTCGGAGACAGCCCCGACGACGGGGACTGGTGCGTCGGAGACAGCCCCGACGCGGAGCTTGGGCTCGTCGGAGACGGCCCTGACGACGGAGAGTAGGCTCGTCGGAGACAGCCCCGACGAAGGGGAGTGTCGATGAGAACCTTAATAGCGTTGCAGTGCTCCTGAACAGCGTCGATTCGGAGTAGCGCGGGGACCCTCCTCCAACAACATCCTCGTCCCCACTCCCTGCACCCTCCGTTTTCCCTGCTATCCGCCCTCATCCCCGCGCTCGGGTAAGAAATTTGCTCATGCCCGTTACCCGGCGGGCATCGGGTACCCGTCGGGTACCCACAACTCGCTGGAGAGGAGCGCATAGGAGGAGCAAATCTTGCCGGAGCTCACCGTGGTTCGAGATCGAGGCGCAACAGACATTGCTGAAGTTGGGGAAGACGAGGGCGGCACTAGCATTGTGGTGCTTGAGAAGCCAGGAGGGGGAGGTCGTCAGGTGGCCAGTCCACTACCGCTCGGGTGTGTTGAGGATGGCTGTCGGGTGGGCGCTGCCGCTCAGGTGTGTCGAGCTCGAGGCGCTGGTGGTGAGATGAGGCGGCGGTGGCGACGTGAGGTGGCGCGGGTGTGTGGCCGCGCAAAGAGGATGAGGCGTGGGCGTGCGGCGGCGGTAAGGTGCAGCCCCGCGGCTGCTATGGTCCGTCGGCGAGGTGCGGCGGCACGAGGAGGACGAGGTGTGGATTCAGGTTGGAGGATTTGGGAATCGGGGATGGGTTGAGAAATGAGGAATGATTGAAAGAGTTTTTTGGTACGGGCCCACTTGTCAGGATACCCGATGGGTAACGGAAACAGGTAACGTGTCCCGTGCCCGTCCCTGTCTTACCCGATGGGTAAGGATTTCGCCTGCTTGCATACTTGTGAGTAAAGAGAGAATGCTTGTACCTAGCTCATAAACGGGTAAATACTCACTGGATTTTGGGTAGGCGGGTACCCGTTGTCATTTTTGGTGATCAGTGAGCGAGTGACCCCAAATGGCCGAATGTCATATGCAGCTCAGGAACCCTTTTTTCTCACCTCTTTTTGGCATAGATCCAGCAGCAATGAGTTTGCTCTCTGGAGTAATGAAGGGATGCCAGCGAATAAAGTAGTCCTTTGCCCAGTCCCTGTGAGATCTGATGCAGCCATCACATAACCTCACGTAGAACCAAATGAGCATTTTGGATGCATGCGACTCAATTACCAGGAAGAAAGTACACCAAATGCTGACAAGAACTCGGCGGGGAGAGAAGATTCCCCTCTAATTTATTTGTTTGTTCAAAAAGTGGCTTCTAAGAAGGAAAAAAATTACAAGTACAGTATATCACGTTCTCATTTTACAGGTATAAAAATATAGTCAAACACCAACAGTAGCACCACACAAGCGAGCGACAACACGGCCTCAATTCATGAGTCAGGAGCATGTGGCAAAGTGCTGAACTCCACGTGGAATAGTAGCCTGTTGTATCACTGTTTATTTAGTATCTATTAGAGGAGAGCCGAAAGTATATCGTGGCACGATAGGTGGCTTGTTGCGGCCTCAGTACATGATAGGGCTTATCGTAGACCCATAATGTGACAGATGATATGTGTTGCTCGTCGATGCTGTTGTGGGAAGAAAAGTAATATTTGGTTTGGGAGGAGATTATATTGGCATGTCAACGAGTTGAGGACTAAAATGGTCAAAAATTTATGCAACTGTGTGGTAGTTGACAGTTGGTGATGTGAGTTCCTGAGATCGCGTCATGGCATAAGTACGTTTTCCGTTGGCCATTGTGTACGATGCGCACGCCCAATCCTCATCTCAGATGATTGACGATGGTCTCCGTGGTGAAGAAAGTGCCTCTCTCGCGTCGAGGAAACTACCGTTATTAGCATCAATTCCGTCCACGTTTTTATACTGGCAGTACTTTCTGCAAACGAACACAACATTCAGAGAATGTACATTCTTAGAGAAAGAAGAGATGACAAGCTTAAAGGCCCTCGTTCTGCCGTAGGAACTAAAAAAAAACATAAATACAACAGAATTATAGGTGCAAAACAGAGGAAAGAAAGCGAATGCCGAATTAGACATACTTCGAGATAATTAAATTGAAGAATAGAGTTGCAACAAGGCAACAAAAACTAACTCGAAGAAAAGAAACCGAGCATCGCCGTGGCCTGGAAGATTTTTCTTCCTAGACCTTTGGGATCTCAAATTTCGGGCATGAATTCAAAGTTGGCCTCTCTTCTGCTTCTATTCAGCTCAGTAACCGAAGTGACCATCAGCAGCAGCAGCAGCTTTGCAGGAAAAGCTTCTCTCTTTCGTTTGTGATTATAAAAGGAAGAGTAGCAGCTCAATGTCCCAGATACTTCGCCATTTCTCTGCTCCTCCCCGTCCTCCGTTGCTGACGTCATCGTCTTGAGCAGCTCTGCCTGCGCTGCCTATGATGCTGGGGATGGCCAAGCTGCTGCAGCTGCAGCACACCGCGGCGGCGTACCGGAGGAACGGCATCGGCCCCGCCCGCACCCGGAAGCTCCGCCTCCTCTCCCTCCCCCTTCACCACCCGTCCGCCGCTGCCTGCTTCCTCGCGTGCCTCCTCGCCCTCGCCGCCGGCACCACCCTCGTCCTCGCTCTCGCTCCCGCCCTTTCCCTCCACCGCCCCGCCGACCCATCCGACGCCTCGCCACGGTGAGTGACCAGTAACCAGCCCCACGTACGCCACCTGCTCGAGTAATTACTTCTGTCTCTTCTGATCGCCGAGCACCCCAATTAATGTGCCGCACCTGCGGCTTCCTCCGCAGCGGCGGCGGCGGCGGCTACGCCGTGGTGGTCAACACGTGGAGGCGCTACGGCCTCCTCAGGAGGGCCGTCGCGCACTACTCCGGCTGCGACGGCGTGGACACCGTCCACGTCGTCTGGAGCGAGCCGCGGGAGCCGCCCGAGGCCCTGCGCATGAGTGTCCTCAACAGCACCCGCCGGCGCAGGGACGGAATCGCCGCGGAGGTGCGGTTCGTGGTCAACAGGGGGGACAGCCTCAACAACAGGTTCAGGCCGATCCAGGGGCTCAGGACGGACGCCGTCTTCTCCGTCGACGACGACCTCATCGTCCCGTGCTCCACGCTGCGGTTCGCCTTTGCCGTCTGGCGGAGCGCGCCCTCCGCGATGGTGGGCTTCGTGCCTCGGATGCACTGGCTTGCTGACCCGGTATGGATGGATGCACTGCCCAGCGAGTATTTCTGTATTTTGATGTATCATGAGATAAGAAAAAGGAAAATTTGTATGATGGGAAGTATGTGTATCTAGTTGCATTTTCAATTCTTGATCGCTACAATAAGGAAGTTAGTTATGTTAATTGGAGTGATTGCTTCTGCAGAGAAGCAATATAAAGGAATTCCGATATGGAAGCTGGTGGTCAGTTTGGTGGAGAGGGGCATATAGTATGGTTCTTTCCAAAGCAAGTTTTTTCCATAGACGGTATTTGGATCTGTATACCAATCACATGCTACCGTCTATTCGTGATTATGTGACGGAGAACAGGTATAACTCTTATCTTACTGCATCGACATTCTTTTCGAAAATTTCCTTCAGTTTTGTATTACCATGCTGTAAATGATTCCCTTTTGTAGTATGTACTAAGATGAAAACTAATTCTTGACAGGAATTGTGAGGATATTGCTATGTCTTTTCTTGTTGCAAATGTAACTGGAGCTCCACCAATATGGGTCCAAGGTTGGTGAACATCCATGTCCAGCAGTAAAATTCTTTCGCACCTTCTGAGAAACTTACGCAGCCTTATTTAGTTGAAATAATTCACACACTGAATATGGATACTTTCACCTTTGGAGAACGGATATTACTAGTGATGCTCAGTTTTACTTATGGCAACAACATGTGTTTAGATAGTTGACCTTTTGTCTTCTTCTTTTTCCTGTGCATTTTATCATCCAAATGGATTATCAGCAACAACAGGGAGTTAGGGAGCATATCCTGCTATAATCAACCTACAATGTAGGGGAACTATGTAGTTCATATTGTTTGACAGCAGATCAAGAGTTTGGAACTTGACTATATTAACTAGCAGGCTTCAGTTTGAGTGTATTGGTTAAGCACTCACGGTATTAAAGCTGTGGTTGGTTCTCTAAATGATTCACAAAAATCGCCATGGTCTTTACTTTTCCATGCACATCATTTCGGTTATTGTCACGGAATTTTTAATTCAAGTTGGGTACCAGTCGAGTAGTTAAACATTTTAATTCTTAGCTGTATGTATATGCCTATCGAAATGTGAAAAGATCATTATATGAACTTTGGCTTCGATGTATATTATGTCAGTTACGTTCAGTTTCATCATATTGCTGATTAAAGCGTACAACAGTAACTCTTACCCAGCCCTCTAGTGTCTATTAGGAAAACAGTAGGTTAATGTAGCTTATCTGAAGAATTGTTATCGCTTCTACATGCTTGTCAGTTGTAGTATTACTTGAATTAGCAACAACCATGTGGTGGCAATCAAAAAATCACTGCAACAAATCGAATAAACTTATAGCAGTAATATAATTTGACATTGATACAGACCAAAAAGAACTGACTACAGAAATATTAATAGGATGTTAGTACTGTGATGATTATTATTATGTTATCCTGGATGCTATTTTTCCCAGGAGGTCAACTCACACCGACATTATTGATATTACTGCAGGAAGGATATTTGAGATCGGATCGAGCGGCATCAGCAGTTTAAAAGGTCATGATTTGCAGAGATCTAGATGTATTAATACATTTGCTGCCATCTATGGCCATATGCCTCTGGTAGCCACCACAGTCAAGGCTGTCGATAGCCGCATGAGCTGGTTCTGGTGATATGTTTTCCAATTTGGTTTGGCTCTGTTTTGCGTTTCCTTAGGTGCTGCCTAATTCATCAACGCCTAAGAACACAGATTGGGCTGAATTGAAGATATAGTGCCCATTGTAGTAATATGGTTCGATGCCACTGTTAATTAGTGATTTATGTGCAGGAAAACTATTTATGAGCTTGACACTCCCTCTAGGCAAGTGCAATCATCTCACAAAAAATGAAGACAAGAATACGAGTACTAGCACACGACTCTAGAATTTCTGGGTATGGATTTCCTACAGAATACCTGTGGAAATCCTCACTTTCACGGGAATCACAAACTCTGCAAGATTCCGAAGAGACGAGATATCATATTTACTGATATCATTATGAAGAAGTAAAAGATATACCTAAAATCACATAAAAAGTAGGCTGTTGTTGGCACTCAAGATATCATATAGGTCATATTCAATCGATGGGTAGCGACATCACAGGCGCGCACCTCGTAAAACTGTCCTGATCAACACGTCTGAATATCTGATCATAAGAAATCCGTTCGTTTTTATATATTGCTGCCGCTGCACCATATGATCCCAAATTCGGACACTAAAACAGAGGCCTGAATGTCCATCACCGGAAAACTAGCTGTAACAGAAGGCTAAATTTTTAGCTACGTAGTAATCCCTCCATTAAAAATTATAAGATGTATTTTAACTGTTCAAGATCAAGTTTTGATTAACAATTAATCTAATAATACATTAATTATATGACACAAAATTGATATCATTAGATTTTGTTCAAAAACACTTACTATCATTGAAATATTGTATAAGTAATTATGATCAAAGTGTGAATTTGGACAATTAAAATATATATTATATAATTTTCTAAACAAAGGGAGTGGGTCTGTCCGAACCGGACATGGTCCTAGCCATGTCAAGGAAGATCTGATGCTCTGGGTTATCAGGCCCAGAAGGGAAGACTGACACACATGCAAAGTTGCGCAGCCACACAGCTAGATGGGTCGCTGGCAAGGGCAGCTGCAAGTGTGGTTATTATTTTTTGATTCTCTTGAATGCTAGTTCCAACTCTTTTTATTGGTTGCAGATCTTCGTTTTTCGCGACATCTCAAATTTACTCTTTTGCAACAAGGAGCAACACATATTGCAACATCGACCTTTCGTGGTACATGTATCTAAGATTCGTGACTTGTTGCACGGACGCTCTGCTATGGATGCAATGCACATGTACGGTCACTAGTAGGAGGGATTGCAAATGTAACACCAAATAGCTATTATGCTGCTAATATAGAGTTGATAGTTCATAAATCTCGCATGAACTGCAATATCTCGTCTCACGTCACGTCGTCGAAAGAAAGGTAAACAGTCTTACTTGACATCCAGAAATACATGACATTTTAGAATACGTGTAATCAATTATTTGTGACTTCAAGCTATTTAGATTGGTGATATAAAAATTATATTATTAGAAAACATCATCAATTTTTAACCAAGGTGAACATACCTTGAGAACATTAATTGTGATATTTTGCTTGGCTCCCTTGGGCTGAGAGACAGTCTCAATTACGTCTCCGAGAGCAATGGTTGTGCCACTTTCTGGCTGGAAACCTACAGGGCCGTCGGCATTGCGGCAATCAATTGGAATCCATCAGTCTGATTAGTGGCAGAGCTTCAACAAAAAATGAGAAGGGGCAAAAAAACTTACAAGCTAAAATTTGGTGAGGATAATAGCAAAAATCCTATAACTGAGTGAAAGTCTGCCAAATCGATAGGATTTTAAATCACGAAGATGATTATCTAGATAATTATATAGTATATGACATAAATTAGACACATTGTGTAAAAGGAAATGTAGACTAGTTTTGAGAGAGAGAGAGAGATGTGTTTGGACGGAAACAAAATCTAGTCAGAGAACAGACAGAGACATATGGTTATGCATGCATGCAACGGTTGATGCATGCGCGTTGCAGTGCATACGAAGGAATAACACTTTGGGAGCTCTACATCTATTCAGAAATATGTCCATCTAGAAATATAAGACATACATACTTTTTAAGATTTACTTTTATCAACAATTAATTTATATATATGTATATTACTTCCAAAGTATATGATAAAAACTTGATACTGTTGGATTCATATTTAGAAGTACTTTCTAACGGTACCAATTTTGTATGACATAATCCATATATTTTTAAATTAATTTTGACTAAAATAAATCTTAAAAAATTTATACATCTTATATTTTTAGATAGAGAGAGTACATCTGTAGAATCGTCCCGATGATATCTTCTTAAAACACCGTACATATACATATATCAAAAATGAAATTGTGATGGAGCCCAAAATTAGCCTTCTGATCGGCGTCTCATGATGAAACCCTCTATATATATAAACTGTGACACCTATCTTGACTCCTCTTCCTCTGCGAATCTTACCACGTAATAGCTACCGCGCAAGGCGATCGATCGAGATGGGTAATTTTTTTCCTTCTCGTCGCCGTGTGCACGCTGTCTTTAGCCAGTGGAAGCAATGCAGCCCGGTTCTATATACCCATCCAGTCACGAGGTCGTTTTCTTAATTACGGTACTGACACTACGTGATTCGGCCGCTAATTGCCATTATAGATTTGCTCTGTTCATCGATCAGGCGAAGGTTATTCAGACTGCAGTTTCCAACAACGACGAAACGAACTCATTGATTCGACGATTGCTCGGTCAGGTTTCACCACTGGATTCTGAATCTGGCTCCGTGATAAACTACGTACGTACATGACTCAGTCCCTTTCTGTTAATTCTTCACAAAGTTAATCTGATTCGAGCGTTGTTTTTCCAAGTTAGCTTAAACAATCGGTGCATTACTTTGGCATGCTTTACGTACGTTCATATATTGTTGCTTTGGCATGCATAACGCAGTTTGCAGGGCATCAGACCGAGCCCGCAGGAGCGTCGTCGTTGGATGGTTTACTACGGATTCAGCGTGACTATGGACGTGTATGGCTTTTCGCTGAGCCGTGAGCAGTACAGTTTGGCCTCAGTTTGGATCCTCGACCAAGGAGACGGCGTGGTGACCAACCTTAACGCCATTCAGATCGGTTGGGAGTAACTAAGAGCATCTCTAACTCATCTTTAAAAAATTCTTAACTCCCAAAAAATATAATTTTTGAGAGTTAGCCCTATCTAACCCATCCCTAATATCCCTTTAACTCCCAAAAATATTTTAGGAGCTCCTAAAAAACAGCCCCTCCCTCCCAATAAATTGGGAGGTTTTGCTCCCTCCCAATCTCACTCCTAATAACTCTTTTTTTGACAGGAGGACATTTCCTCTCCCAACCGCCACCTCCCGCCGCCCCCTATCTCCGCCGCCGGCGGCCCTTCGGCCACGCCGCCAGCTCCGGCGAGTCGCGTCGCCACTGCCGCCCGCGTCCCTGCCCATTCCCGGCCGCGCCGCCGCCTATCTCCGCCTCCCGAGCCGCCCCGGCCACCGCCACCTCCCGCCTCCCGAGCCAGAGCTTGTGGCCGCCGCCACCGCGCCGACACAGCTCCACGCCGCCGCGTCTGGCCACCACCCGCGCCCCGCCGCCATCCCCGTGAGCCTCCACCCGCGCCCCGCCGCCATCCCCGTGAGCTCCACGCCGCCTCCGAAGCTCCACGTCTCCTCATCCCCTCCTTGCTCCTGGCCACTCTCTGCCTTCCCGGTAGCCGCTGCCCCTACGCCTCCCGCCTGCCCCTGTTGCCGGCTCCTGCACCCGACCGCGCCGCAGCCGCCGCTCCTGCCGCCACTGCTTTGCCCGAGCGCCGCTCGCTCTCTGCCGCGCCCCTGCTTTCCAGTCCCCTCGCGCCAGCCCGCACCAATCGCCCCGCTGCTTGCCTGCGCCCTGCCGCCGCTCCTCTCCGCCGCTCCCGTCGGCTGCTACCGCCGAGCCGCCGACGAGCTGATGCGCAGCATCCTCCGGAGCGCGCGCTGTCCGCCTCAGCTGGACTTGTCGCCAGCGCGCCGTCGCCCGCTCGGCGAGCTTGCCGCTCCGCTGCTGAGGCCCGCCGTCCAACGATGTCCCCAGCGCCCCTGATTTTTCCCCTGCGCGCACTGCCGCCCGCGCCCACCGTCGCCCCCGAGCGCCCCGAGCTCGCCCGTTGCCAAGCTCCTCTCTGTTTCTGCCTTCTAATACCAAAGACGTCTTTTTGATCTACGGTTTCCCTCAGAAATTTTATTGGGAGTTAAGTTTAGGGGATGGGTTAGATGCCACCCTCCCAATACCAGGAATTTTTGGGAGTTAAGTTTTGGGAGTGGGTTTTTGGGAGTTAAATTTTGGGGATGGGTTAGAGTTGCTCTAATAACCCTATCTAGTCAGCATCTCAGTGTCGCACTGTCACATGCATGCGAATGGCGATTCACGCACTCATTTGGCTGCTCTTTGGATGGTGAGTGATCGATCATGACCCTGTCTGGTTCAAGATGAACGAACATTGGCCGCTTTCTGGTCGATGTATTATCCACATTTTACATGTACTAACAGGTGCTGTGTTTTTCTCGCAGACTGATGGTTTCAGGAAACAGGCGCAACGTCAACTGCCCTGTAGCTAGGTTTCCAGCCTGAAAGTGGCGCATCCATGGCTCTTGGAAACGTAATTCAGACTGTCTCCCAGCCCAAGGGAGCAAAGCAAAATATCACAATTAAAGTTTTTAAGGCACAACTATGTTCAAATTAGAAGCTCCTTAATTCGGAAAAAACAGACTGTTCAAATTGATGATGTTTTCGACACTGTCTCCACAACACAATTTTGGTTGTTACGTTATATACTATATGTTAGTAGAGTATTATAAAATTTCATATTGTGAATATATTATTCATGACATGCCCAGTGAAACAATTTTCATCCTACCACGACAGGTGTGGCTAGCAAATTCAAAAGTGATAATATATAAGCTAGGTATATAGTTTAGATTAAATTCAGTTAGTCCACCTGTAAAATTTTGAGGTTAGTTTGGTGAAATGTATAACCCTCTCGGGCCACGTGTTGTTTATATATAGAACAAAACGATTTACAAAAGTTTGTTACAGTGCAACTTGATCTCCAAGTCTATCTCTTTCTCTATAAATTCCTTCTATCATGTCTCTAAGAGATCAATTTAACTACAACTCATATATTCTAACATTTCTCCTCAATCATAACTTATCTAAATTAAGACTACATTTAAATACTTCCAATTGTCGTGCCAAGAGAGCCTTTAATTTGTAAACCTATTTGCTACCTGATCTCCAAAAGTCACAAATCTGATGTCCAATAGTTTACGCGCCACCCGTTCTTGTACAAAGTGATAATCCACTTATGTATGTTTAGTTCTCCTATGGAATATAGGGTTGGCTGACAAATATGTAGCATTAATATTATCACACCAGAGACACGCTGCTCTTGGCTGCATTACTCCTAGTTCACTTAACAAAGTCTGCACCCAAATAATTTCGGCCATCGAATTTGCAAGAGATTTGTACTTGGCTTTGATACTGGACCTTGAGACTGTTGCTTGGTTTCTCGCACACCAGGAAATAAGATTGGATCCACAGTATACTGCAAAACCTCTTGTTTATCTTCTGTCATCAGGACAACCTGCCCAATCTACATCCAAAAAAGCACTTACTAGTGTGGAGTCTGATTTACTAATTCTCAACCCAAAACTCAAGGTATTATTGAGATACCATAGAATCCTCTTTACTGCTGTCCAGTACGACATGGTAGGAGCATGCAAAAACTGACATACTTTATTCACATAGAAGGTAATATTAGGTTATGTCAAAGTGAGTTATTGTAGAGCCCCAACAATAATTTATTCTATATCTCGTGGAATCCTCGCTACCCAACAATTCTCCTGTTTCAACAATCAACTTCTCCATCGTGGATAGAGGCGTGTCAACCAGTTTACAATGTGGCATTACAACTCTTTTCAACAAATCAGATGCATATTTTTCTTGTGATAATAATATACCATCTTTTACCTTCTTCACCTCAGTGCCAAGGAAGTGTAAATCTCCTAGATCCTTGAGAGCAAACTCCGTTTTTAGATCTCGAAGTAAGGTAGTTATGGCTTCTCCTGAAGAGCTAGTAGCAATGATATCATCTACACAAATAAGAACATAGATGATAATGCCACCTTTGTTGTGGAAGAATAATGAGGTGTCAGCCTTGGACACTCGAAATCCCAAAGTCAACAATTGCGAACCGAGTTTCGAATACCATGTAACATCCCCATTTTAATTTCTTGATTGAAGATGCATCATGGCATGGCATGGCATAAATTTGAATGTTGATTCGTTAAGAAAATTGAGAAAAGTCTAGGGAGCTTTTAAATTTAAAATCGTCCTCGTGTTGGATTCAATTGAATTGGAGCAAAAGTTAAAACCAATTGTTTTGAACCACAACTTAAATCTTAAAAACAAGCTTCAAAAGAAAGAGAAAATCTTCAGAATCTCAGAGAAATTTTAGTTTTAATTCAATCTGTTTGGAGCAATTTCTATGGGAGAAAGAGGAATCAAAATAAAATTAGAAAACCCTATAAACCCCCCCCCCTTCCGGACGGGCCCTTTCCCCGGCCCGTTTTCTTCCCCCGCACGGCCCATCCGGCCCACCCCGCACTCCTTCTTCTCCCTCCTCCCTTCTTCTCATCCCGCCGCCTGCTCCCTCATGCCGCGTGGCGCCCTTCCTCTGCACCGCGCGCCACCTCGCCTGCCTCCCTCTCCCTCCCCCTAAGACTCCCTCTCTCGGCCGCGTCGCGCCCCACTCCCCTCTCTTTTCTATTCCGGCCGAGCTCCCCCACCCCCATTTCTCTGCCTTGCCCGAGCCCGCCGCCGTGCTCCTCCACGCTCCCGTCGCCGTCCCCGCCGCCGGTCGCCCGGCACGTCGCCGCCCTCCTCCGCCCTCCGCCCCCTCCAAGGCGAGCTCGCCATCCCGCCGCCACCCGAGCCGCCACTTTCCTCCTTCTCCATCCGGCCGCCCCCTTTTTCTCTCCGGTGAGCCTCCCCCATTCCGCCGCTCCGGCCCCCCCCCCTCCGCCCCGGTGCTGCGCGCCACCGACCCGAGCTCACCCCGGAGCTCCCTCGCCGCCTACGCCATTCCCGACGCCGCCCAGATCCCCAGCTCCACCTCCTCTCCATCCGGCCGCCCTCCGGTGCCCCACCGCTGCTGCTCTCCGCCGCGCCCCGGCCCCAACGACCTCGCCCCCGAGTGCCCTCCTCCGCGCCGTCGAGCTCCGCTGCCGCGCCCCTCGCCGCCGCCCCGGTGAGCTGCGCCCCGCTCCGCCCCTCCTGTTCCGGTCCGACCGAGCCAGCACCGGAGCCAACCGAGCCCCGGCCGGTTGATTAGATGAAATGGGTTAGTTAGTTAGTAGTAGTTAGGTTAGTTAGTTAATTAGGTTAGTTGGGTTGGTTAGGGCTTAAATGCCCCTCTTAATACGTTGTTAAGGCATAGTTAATAATCCCTGATTAATGCAGTTAATTAATGTTCAGACACTCTTATTGCTCATGATTGCTAATCAGACACATTAATCACTAGCATTAAGATCTAACCAGTGTAATTATTGAGCTCATGTTGTTGTATCAATGACACGTGGGTCCCAGCTGTAGGAATTTAAGAAAAAGATAAAAGAAAAGGGGATTTATCTGGCTGGTAGGCCCCGCATGTCATAGGCTCTATTAGTGTTGACTCCAGTTTGACCAAGGGGGCCCACTGTCATTCTCTGAAGCTAGGTTAGGCTGAGTAATATTGGTATTTCTGATTTTATTTTCTGAGAAAAATACAACAAAGGGGATTTAAATGATTTAAACCTTGTAAAATTCATAGAAAATGCATCGTAACTCAGAAAAATGCAAATAATATATCAAAATGTTCAGAAAAATGAGAACTATTCAATTACATCATGTTCATCCATGTTTGCATGCTAGGAAAAGTAAAATTGATTAAAAACTCCATTTAGGGTTTCCCCGAACCCCCGGAAGTCGTCGGATCGCGATATCTCGCGCGTCCGGACTCCGATTAACCTGATTCCAGTGGCGTTAGTGTTTATTTCGAATCCTCTAGCTCATGGCATACATTGCATCTCATGCCGATGTTTTCCAACAATGTATTGATTGTTTCGTGTGTTTCGTTTCGGTGTTGTCGCTCCTTCCGATAGGACCGGACGATCTCGACGAGTGTAACTTTGAGCAGGATCAGGGCATAGTAACGGATCAGCAAGGCAAGCAGCCCCTTTGACCATCTTGAGGATAACCCACTATTTGCAACTTACTATTTGTTTTCAAAATCGTATTGCATGCGTTCCACTGATATTTTATGCTAAGTGTGAACCCTATCCGTTGCATGAAAACTTACTTTGTCGCTCAATCAACACCACCGACCCTCCCAACCTATTTAGAGTGAATTACTTGTGTTGATATTGCTTATATAGCTAATGATGCTTAGCCGTGCTTAGCTGTGTAGAAGTCGTAATTCCTGGGATGGCAGACAAAACACACTACTCTGGATGGGTTAGCGGTTAGGTGGGTGTTCACCGGGATGTGATTAATAAACCGGACTAATCTCAAATCGGGCATCGACGAGAGGCCATGCTGGGAGCATGGTGGGTTGTCTCGTTAATCCCACAAGGACCGGTTTCTGGCGTACATTGACCCAAGATTTGCGTACTACTACACGGGTGTTATGGGCCACCCCCGACCGAATAATTTGTCTAGATTTAGGTGATGAGCCGCATAGTTTGCCGTTTTCGTGGATTTGGGTGCGTGGAAAATGAGAAGGTGGTGTGGTGCAACAATATAGGAGTGAGGGTTACACACGGTCCGGGACCGGGGATGTATCACCTGACACAACTAGCGGAACCACGGCGAAGTATCGGCCGAACTGTCGTTCGTGGATTAGCCCCTTAGGGCGGCTCATACCTAGGTCGAAAACATTGTAAAGGTCGTGTTCGATCACCCTCCGCCAGCACACCTCGTGAAGTGTGTTATCCCGGTGGCATTAGGAGTCGATCGATGCGTGTAGGTAAAGATGTACACCCCTGCAGGGTTTAAACTATTCGAATAGCCGTGTCCGCGGTTATGGACAGCTTGGTAATTACCTGCGTCGAATTAGACAAGTATAACCCTAATCTAAAACTTGCTAACTCTAAGGACGTGGGTTAGCGGTCGCTTTCTCCCTGGTGGTCGAGGAAGGATCGAGGGTTTCGTGTGCTCGATGGTCTGTTTTAGGTTTTATTATGCAATTTCAGCTTCTCTCGTTTGCAAATATTCCAGTAGACGGATTTCAATCTATTACAGGTATTGTCAAAGGCACAAAATTAGCTTTCTGCAAAATAGTCCACCAATAGCCCCTTCTTGGTACCTGATGCATCTATTATTATTTTCCCCTGTAAGTCTTGCGGAGTACATTTTGTACTCACCTTGCATTCGTTGATAATTTGTGTGCAGAGGAGACCACTCCCGTAGCGGAGGGTTTCTACGTTGAAGTCGATCCCGACACCGACTAGTCGCTGGGGATCCCAGGCAGTGATCCTGCCCAGGGTTCGGCAGCCTGGTTATTTCTGCCGCTATTTTGGCCCGACCTTTAGGCTTCTCAGCCAAACTAGAACTTCCACTGTGTAAGCATCTTTTGATTGTATATATATGTTGTTAAGTTTCAGAAAAGCTAGTATTATTGCAGTTTCGTCGTAGAGTCTCTGTGATGGTACTGGCTTGTTCTTCCCCCTGTGTCATGTGCAATGCGTGTATGATTGAAGTACGTGATGCAGGGAGGATTTCAGGTTTTATATCGCAGAGCTATTAAGTTTAGTCACCCCTGTGAAGCGACTCTCCACTGAGAGGTTGGGAGCTATATCACCCTACTCCAGCCGTGCATTTATTTGCCGGGACGAGGTCGGGGTTGATGCTCCGGCTCAGTGGGAAAGAGTGAGGAGACTATATCACCCTACTGCTCTGTGCATTAGTTTGCCGGAGTAAGCTTTGGGGTTGATGTCTCGGGCTATTCAGAGCCATATCACTCCACTCCTCTCGGATTTGACCCCCGTGAGTTGAGGTCAGGGTTGAAGCTCCGACTTAGCGGGTGATTATTCCTAAAGCTCTCCGTTATGGAATCTGGGGTCCGACATACCACGCCCTTGAAGCCTATTTTAAACCACATATCGCCTTGTCAAGTTTGCATACATACTGCAACTTAGACTTATTCTCAAAACCTGGTGGTTGCCTCATAAATACATCCTCTTCCAAAACACAATGAAAAAACATGTTCGAAATATCTAGCTGTCGCAAACTCCAATTCATTGACACAACCGTAGCTAGTACCAATCTGATTGTAGCTACTTTAACAACCGGACTGAAAGTATCTTCATAATCAATTTCATATCTCTATTTAAAACCTTTTGTAACTAAACAAGTTTTATATCTGTCAACGGTGCTATTTGCCTTTCTCTTGATTTCGTAGATCCATTTGCAATCAATAATATTTCTTTCTTCCCTTGCCAGTACAAGATGCCATGTTCTATTCTTTATTAGCGCCAAGTACTCATCATCCATTGCTGACTTCTAGTTAGGATCACTAAGCGCTTCATCCAGATTGCTAGGTACTCCTGTTGTACATAAAACCCATATAGTATAGTGCCATCAGTGAATATACGAGGTTTACGAATATTATCTTGGAGCCGAGTTGTTCGCCGAGTCACAACAGGTTGAGGTGCTGGAGCTGGCGTATGTTCGCTTGGCGCAGAAGATCAGGAGGAATCTGGTGCACCAGGGCTCGCACCGTCGCTCGGCACAGCGTATCAGCTGCTCCAGCCGCGGATGGCCAAGGCGGTCCTCCTGCCACAGGACAATCCGTGCCCGCGACAGCAACAGGGGATTCGGCGCCCGCCCCCCGCGGAAATCCTCCTAGGAACCCGTGTTGCCCATGCTACTCTGATCAGGGGTATTCTGCTGCATAAAAATCAGAATTTCGTGCTGAATTTTTTTCCTGAAAATAATCAGCATCGTCGTCAAAACCAGTAGCGGGAGTAGTCACATGATCACTCGTCAAATCACCCCCTTATCATGACTCGGTAGATTTAGGAGATTAGATGGCAAAATGAGAATTTCTGAATGAAGAAATGCACCGACATCAGGATGAAGTTCAGAAAAAGGAAAAATAGATTTATCAAATATCACATCACGAGATATATAATTCAACCTGTCAAAATATCAAGACATTTATACCCTTTATAGAGACTACTATAGCCAAGAAAGACACACCGTTTGGAGTAAAATTTGATCTTGCGGTTATTATAGGGTCTAAGACTAGGCTAACATGTACATCTAAAGATACAAAAAAAATAGTCTGGTTTTTCGCGAAATAATCGCTCCATTGGAATGAGATAATGTATGAATTTAGTAGGGAGATAATTAATCAAGTACATAGCGTAAGCAATGCCTCGTCCCATAATTTTCCGTGCATGGATGCTAGGACTAGTAGAGCTAGGCCGACTTCTACAATATGCATATGTATTCCTTCGGCAGAGCCATTTTGTTGGTGTGCATGTGGGCAAAATGCATGATATGATGGAGATGTCAATCCTTTGGAAAAAGAAGAATTTAGCTTTTGATGTTCTCCACCCCAGTCAATTTGCACAGTATGATCTTCTTATTAAAGAGCCTTTCTACATGATGCTAAAAATCATGAAAATATTTAAAAACACTAGATTTTCTTTTATCAAATAGATCCAATTGAATTTACTATAATCATCAATAAAGCTCACATAATATTTATTTTGACCAACTGAGTTAGGGGCCGGCCCCCATACATCGAAAAAGATAAGCTCCAAAGGAGTACTAGGCACACCAAATGAGCAAGGATAGGGTAGTTGACGACTCTTAGTTTTTTGACAAGCATCACAAACAAACTCTTTATTAGACTGACTAGAATAAGGAAGATCATTATCTCTAAGGATCTGCTGGACTATTGTAGAGGTAGGTTGTCCTAGATGGTTGTGCCACATTGTTAGCGTTGGCTTGATGACCCTGAAAGCTTGCTTGCTCGAATAAGATGGATATTTCAAAGGGTATAGCCCACCCTCGCATCTACTTTGCAGGAGAGGTAAGCATGATTATCAGAAGCAAGTCGATGAACACAAACTAGATTTTTCTTAGCTTCTTAGACATGAAGAATATTGTTTAGATGCAAGTCAAGATTAGGGATATCAAAGACATTGTGACCAATATGACTAATTTCCATACCTGCACCGTTAGTGGCATGAACTTGATCTTGGCCGTTATACCTATATCGTACTATCAATTTGTCAAGTTCACTTGTGATATGATCGGTAGCACCTGTATGTGTTTACCAATTTGTATCAATTCCATAGGATTTAGTTGTGGTGCCGACTGATTTTTCTTCTCCAATATACTCCTGGTCAAACCGATGCCAATAATTGTGCACGGTGTGACTGACCTTCTGGAAAAGTTGACACGTAGGATGTGGACCGAAGTTGTTGTTGGTGGTGTTGTGGTGTTGTTCCTCCGGTTAATAAAAAAACAATTTTCATCTTACCAATCTAAAATATCTGTAAGCAACCAATTTAACTACAATTCAGCACCACCTATCTACAAAAAAGCAATTTTCATCTTAATAATCTAAAATAATTTTTTCATTTTAAATGTCAATCAAGATCATTTACCTTTTAATGTTGCTATCAAAATACAGGATAGCGTATCCCGGATAGCACGGCTAGCCTCCACTTAACTCAATGCTCAGCCTGTACTATCCCGGACAGTACGGCTAGCCTCCTTCTCCGGCAATTTCTTGCTACCAGCCGTGTAGCGTAAATTGCACCCTGTGGACACATCATGCACATGTTCTTAATCCCTTTCCCAGGCTTTCACAAACAAACTTAGTCTAACCAGTGTGTGGCCTTACCAGTTCATGTCCATGACCGAGGACGCGGCTATTCGAATAGTTTTTAACACTCTGCAGAGGTTGTACGGCTTTACCCACAAGATGCAAGTCCCCCTTGTTGCCAGGATCCAATGAGCACACTTCGCGAGGTGTGCTGGCAGGGTTATTGCAACGAGACCTTCGCCCGCTTCCATACTAGGGCTGGACCCGCTAGGTGGTTGACCCAACTTTTGTGTCCCGGACCAAAAATGGGACTCCTCACCTTTGTGTCGTATCAACACCCAAGCGGTATGGAAACTCTCAGAAACTCTCCTACCTTGGCCTGGGACTACTCGGTTGCAGGGTGCCGTGAATATCACTGCGTATATGGTGTAGATGTTGGGTGAATGGATGTTCTTGCGTTAGGGTTTATTCCCGTATATGGTGCGTGCATGTTGTGTTAGCATATACGGGGCCCATGAAACATTATTCGGAGTTCTAGAGTCGGATTGTGCTGTTATGGGTGTGTCGCTCCGTCGAAAGGGGCGTCATTTGGGATTTGCGTATATGGTGTATATATACCGAGGTAGGGTCTGATGTAAAGTGGTATACACATGTTGTGTCGAAAATAAGGAGGGGTCAGGACATGTTGATCGTTTATCCGCAGATTGGACCTTACTGGTAGGTTTTGTTGATTTGTCGAGAAGGAGAATTCTAGGGTTAACGTATATGTGTATACGGTATATAGGTTTATGTCGGGTACTGATTTGGATTTAGATACACATACTTTCTAAAACATGCCATGCTCCAAGAACACCGAGAAAATTCAAATGCAAAAAGAAGAGCATGATCACACGTGGCGTATATACGTATATGTGATCATGCTAAGGTTTGGTATAAGAACATTTTGGCAAAAGCATAGATGATCTTACTTATTTAGCGCAAAAAGTTTTGTAAGCCCTAATTTTTAGATTTTTAGAAAATTGGGATGTGACACGCTGGCAGTGGCACCTGCCATGGTGTAACACACGCCTGCCACTGCAGCCGTCATGGCACGGGAAGGGGCTCTCGGTACCATGACTACCATGGGTAGCAAGAAAGCAAAAAAGCAAAATCCATATTGTTTTCGGTGTAAGTATAAGGGCCATGTCCACGAAGTCTGTACTGACATAATATACTGTGACATCTAAATACAAATGATCATTTAATAGCCAAATGCGCCATCCTGAAGGTATGAAAGCCTTATGCTATTTTGTGTGGGTATGGTGGCGATAAACTAGGGTTTAATCGTCACCTTACCAAGCGACCAAAAAAGCATAGGGGTCGGTGCACCTGCTAACCCTATAGCGATTGTCACTATCTCTGGTGGCCACTTGTTGGCGGCAAGCGTTGAGATGGAAATACAACGTCTAGCAGCTATGAAGTGGAACTGGGAGGTTGTCACTTATGGAGAGGATGCCTTCCTAGTTGCCTTTCCTTCCCGTGTGGTGTTGCAGTGCATGATAAACATTGAGTACAAACTCAAGTCCCATCGCGTTGTGTTGGAGTTTCATGATTGGAACCCTCAGGCTGAGATCTCACATTGTTTCCACCTCGAAATTGTTTGGGTGCATGTTTTTGGGTGTGCCACACGTTTTGCGGCACTGCCTGGGATTGTGGGTTGTTGGCACCGTCATCGGTGCTACTCAAGAGGTGGATATGTGGTGCCTACGTAAGCGGGGTATCATGCGTATCCGTATTGCAGTCCTAAACAAGAATCAACTACGAGTGGATACTGATATCGTCCTGGGTACGGCTAGGTATGAGATCCGCTTTACCCTAGAGGATGACTCCTTCCTGGTGGATGAGGAGGTCATTAGTGATGTCCCGATGGATAGGGACGAAGGTGCAGGAGACAAGTCTGATGGCAAGGAGGAGGATCCTCAGGACCACTTCGGACATAAGTGCGCCAAGAACAAGTCCCAAGAGTTTGCGGTTGCTCCCATGGGGAAAGAATACTCTATGCAGGTTAATAAGGCGTCTATGATTGTTGTCACGCCCTTCGCTCCACGGTCTTGCTTTTCAACGTCACCATGCAGCTCCTTGCACTAGGGGTACACCCTTCTACAAGGCAGCCGACTCGCAAGGTTACCGTGGTGGGTGGAACCATGCCACAGGATGTGTGAGTGGACTCTCTGCCGTAGGTGGCGTAGAAGGGTTCGGGGGTAGACAACTCAGCTGTCGTGGCGGCTGATCGAGGTGGTACTAGTGCCATGACAGCCATGTGGGTTGGGTCCCTGCCGTCCTCCCAGCTATTGCAGCAGTGGATTTGGGCGTGCCTGCTATCGTGGCAACCACGGTGGATGAGCCCTTGCTATACAGCGCCAACTCAGCTGCCACGGTGGTGGACTTGGGCGCGCCTGCTACCATGGCAGCCGTGGTGGCTAAGCCCCTACCGCATGCTGCACTCTCAGCTGCCACGGCAGTGGACCTGGGCGGGATAGCTACGATAGCCACAGTGGCAACCAAGGCCCTGCCGAGTTGGGTGAGGCTACAACCTGTGGCCGCGCTTGTCATTGCCATTGAGCCCTCTATGGCGGGAGGGCTCAGTGTGGTGGTTGCCGTATCACAGCTGTCTGCTGTTGCCCTTGCCAATCCTGTGGCTTCCCCCATGGCAGCGGTTGTGTCGGGGTGGTTGTGCCACACGATGGGCTGGCCACTCCTTCCCCGGCGTCACCGAAGCTACTACAACGGAGTGCTCGTACCAATATCACTGCATCTCCCATGCCGTGCATGGTGGCAAACGGAGACATGATGGCCTGTGCTATTTGCTACCTTGACCAGCCTATCGGTACGCACACCAATACTCAACAATCTTTCCTGTCGTTTGTAGATTCTCGTATTTCAGCTTCTATTAATAGACTTGGGGTATCCCTATGCAAGACTAGTAGTGAAATTGGGTTTTCTATTGGTTCTATTAGGAAGTTGAAATTTGATAGGTTAGCTATTGTACCTAAGGAGACCTCTAAGTGGTTTATTAACTTTGATGACCTATCTGATTCGTGTGATGAGGATGATGAGAATAACTTTGACAAGCCTTTGTTAAACAATTTGTGTGGTAAAATTACAAAAGAGGTGATTGATAAGTTGGAGCTTGGTTACTCTTTTAAGTGATCTAAAAGTTGTCTCTCACGAATCCAAATCTTCCTCTTCTAAGAAAAAACAAGTGGTGGCCGAAAGACCAAAAAGGCAAAAGTACCTAAAAGAAATAGTGGTTCACGATGAGAGGGATATTCTTAAATAGCAGAGGTCTTGTAGACTTGGCTAAAAGCAGATATATTTCTGAGTGTGTGGTTGAACACCATCTGGATTTGTGGAGCTCCTTGAAACTAGCACTGCCTTCCTCCTCGAGGACGCTCTGGTGGAATCCTTCTTGGGGTAAACCAATCAGTCACTACAATCCAATCAATTTCTTATGGGGATATCATGTAAAATTCCATCTTAAGAATAAGGCAGATAATTTTGTTTGGAGCCTTGTGGCAGTATATGTGCTGCTGAAAGGGATCTCAGGAGTCGACTAGAGGGGGGGTGAATAGGTCGGCTCTAGAAATTAAAATGCCTAATGGGTTTCTCTTCTGGAGATAGGTCAATCCTAGAGAAAATATATGCAACTGATGCAGGTAACTGAGACTCAGCAAGATATATCAGATAAACACCAGACACTCAGACAGCAAACTCAGCTGATGTAGAGCAAGTTATATTCAGAGCTAACTGAGTCTCAGGTGTGAGAGTCAGGTGAGTGCATCAGATGACGTGAACACGAAAGGTACTAGCTTTAGCAGGAGCTAACTGAGTCTCAAGTGAGGAAACTCAGTTAGTGTGCAACAAATAAAGGTGCTCTAGTGATCTAAGCATGCATAGATAACAGAATAAGTAAGAGCAGATCACAAGACAGAAGGTAAAGCACACAATGATTTGTTTTACCGAAGTTCCTACTTCTTGCGAAGCAGTACGTCTCCGTTGAGGAAGCTGTTTTCACAGCCGGCACCAAATCGTGCTCTTTCCTCGAGTACCTTTCTTGTGTGGAATCCTTTTATCTTGCTGCTGCAAGACAGGCAGACCCGAATCGCCTTCACAGACTCTTGGTGGCAGCCACACAAGACTTGGCTTGCTCACCAACTCCAAGAGCACTCCCACTCTTGGAGGAACCAGTACCTCGAATGCTGCACCTGAAGGACTAAGTAACTCACTCTCACGATGGATGCACGCAGGCAACACTCACTTGGAGACCTAGAGCTCTTTCTTTCTCAACAGGTTGCTTTCGGGTTAGAGGCAAAGGTTGGGTAAAGGTTCGAGATTGAAAACCTCCCCAGGTTCCCTATTTATAGGGTGCCTGGCAGCTAGCCGTTACCCTCATGCCACGTCAGACAAAGAGCCACCAGACCTAACCTATCTGAGACTCAGCTAACGAGCACCTCTGGTAACCTACTAGCCACGGCTGAGCTACCCACCTGAGTCTCAGATGCCAAACTCAGGTGGACTCGGTTGCCTCAGGCAGCACCTGAGCACAACTCTGGCCGGCTCACTACAAGCCTACAACTGACCAGAGAGCAATGACCTCGCCACAGTCCCTGACCAGCTCGCTTAGACCCTTGGCACTGGTTCCAAGCTTCTTCACCGAAGATGACTGCCCTTGTAGACGCACAGCGAACCCTTGGTCCTGATCCACCAGCTTCCTAGCTCCTCCAGGACTTATCAAGCTTGCATTCACGGCCCTTGAACTCCATCAAGCAACCATCACCTCGCTTGCCCTCGAGCACAGCCTCGGCTTCCTCGCAACTGTGCCTCAGGAACCTAGCTCAGCTGGTCCTTCTGACCTTCTCAGTTCCTTGCTCTTTTTAGGGCTCATCATCAACAGTTGTCTCACTTCAGCTTTCACCTGTCCATCTAATCCCTGTTCACACTCATTGCAAAACATTAGACACATGTGAGGATTGCCAATAACCATCAAAACCAAACTCTGAGGCAAGATAGCCATCCTCCCAAGCTCCATGGGAGTGGATGCACTTTCAATCTCCCCCTTTTTGGTGGTTAGTGGCAACCCCTTTAAAACATTCATTTAGATAAAAAGAGTATTGCATTTAACCTTGTTTGACATCAACTCCCCCTTAAGATGTGCACAAGTGAGATTTTGCATTTAAATACAAGTGTGCAGATCAGATTTAAACATTTGAGAGTTGATGCAAGCACAGGTTCTCACAACATAACTGAGAATATAAGCACAACGGAATAGCAGGTATGTTGGAGAGGTACTCAGCAAATAAGATAATAGAAAGGATTACATGCTTGAGTACAAATTTCAAATATCAGAGCGTCATGAATATATCAAATATAGAACATGTATTAGAGCTAAAGAGAGTAGTATCATGTATCAGAGCAGATTAGAGCAGATGTGATAAAGAGATCAATGTATTTCAATATATTTGAGCAATAACAGTCAATACAATACAAAAGCGAGGTGTTCAAGACTGATAAAACCATTTGCAGTACATAGAATGTCTTGACACACATGCAGTCTAATCTACCCCCTTTTACATACTGCTCCCCCTAAATATAATACTCGCCCCTTTAAGCTATTCAAGCTATTCTCTCCCTACTCTCTCCCCCTTTGCCACTAAGCACTAAAAAGAGATAGGAAGAAGAAAGAAAGAGATCCTCAGGGAGCAGGCTTTGGTTGCAGAAGGGATAGGATCTGATCAAATTTGCTGTTGACCGAGGCCTTGAGATCTGCCATCTCACTCTTGAGTTCAGATTTCAGCTGAGCCATTTCTTGTTGCAGTTCATCTTGTCTCTTCTTGATAACAGAGATCTGTACTGGCACAACCCGTTTAATGAAAGCATCAATAGCTGCGGGATTGTCTAGACGTTGAACCAAAGGAAGACTATCTGATGAAAGGTTCACAGAGACCGATGCTTGGCGCTCAGCAGGAGGAGATGATTCTCTAGCTGAGTCTCGGGTGGGAGACACCTGAGGCTCAGGTAGGACTGCTGGGAGATCAGCTGCTGGCTGAGGTGGTCTGACTGAGACTCTGGTGGCTTGCTCTGGAGGCTCTGAAAGGTCTGACTGAGATGAGTTGAGGATGTTGGAGAAAGGAACTTCATCTTCATGGTCATCCTTCTGAGGTCTGAATTTGCTGAGATATGTTTTCTTGTCAAAAGAGAAGACTGAAGATGCTAAAGATGTTCTTTGGAGAATCATATGCATTAGATATGAGCCATATCTCATCTTATCAGATCTGTTCTTCTGGCACTCATTTATTTCTGAGAATATGTATCTGGCCACATCAAACTTCTCTTTCTTGGCTATGAGCTCAAGAATTCTCCATACTGGATTGTATATGGCATCAGTTCCTCCACCTTTGGCACAGATGGATATGTTCAAGATCTTCACTATGTGCTTGGGTGTCTTCATCAATCCTTTGAAATTGGAGATATGCTTAGGGACTGC
Source organism: Stipa capillata (assembly GCA_019208055.1). Classification (NCBI taxonomy): domain Eukaryota; kingdom Viridiplantae; phylum Streptophyta; class Magnoliopsida; order Poales; family Poaceae; genus Stipa; species Stipa capillata. The sequence continues at coordinate 695,053 of JAGXJF010000259.1, forward strand.
ACCCTTAACAGGAGGAGGCACAAAGCCTGTAGGGAAGAACTTCTTCCTTTTCTCATTTGGAACCCAATCTGGCAGAAGACTCTTATCTTCTTCTGAGCCTTTGGATATGTTGATCTTCTGTAGCTTTGACCCTGATGGTAGATTGAATATCTCTGCAAACTCTGGAGCTGTGATGCACAGCAGTTGACCTCTTGTCATCCAGAGCATATAATCTTGATTGTTCTGCTCTACAAAGACTGTTGCATAGAATTCCTTGATAGCTTCAGAATCATAGTCTTGGTTTAAACTGCATATCTTATCAAGTTGAACAGCAGCTAGAATCTGCTTCAGATTTCCTAAGCCGTTCTTGGCAAGGTTTTCCCAATCAATTGGCATGCTGTCAACAAAACCTTTCTTCTGCAGCAAGAGATGATAGCTTGATTGCTGCTGATCATTCCAAAACCTTGGATCAGTGCACTGTCTTCTTTTCAGATTTCCTTCACTGTCAAAATATGGATTTGTGGTTCTCATGGCAGTGTAGTTTGATGTGCTTCTTGAATCCAGGTTCATGGAGACTAGACTGGCATCTGCCTTTGGTAGCTTCTTGAAAGCAGTTGCAGATATGAATTTCATCATTGATGTGTCAGATCGTGCAACTTTTGAGAATATAGCTGAGTATTTGGCTTCCAATGACTCATCTGACTCTTCTAACTGAGTCTCAGCTGGGATATCTTCTGAGTCAGATGCAGAGGGGGATGAGCCTGATTCTTCTGCGGACTCTTTCCTTCCACTGCTCTCTTCTTCTTCTTGGTATTCTTCATCTGATTCAGACAGCTTTTGCTTCTTCTTGTGAGGAGATGGAGGATGAGGATCACTTGGACTTGAATATGAGTCATCTGAGTCTTCTGACTGAGCCTCAGTTGACTGTGCCTAAGACCCAGTTGGCATCCTATGAACTGACTCAGGTGCTGGAGAGGATACTGCTTTTTTTTGCTCTTCAAGTCTTGTTTCTTCTTGAGCTGGTTCTAAGTCTGATAGAGACTGAAATACAGAACCCATGCTCACTGATACTCCAACTGATGGATCTCCTTGTGGCTCAGTTGGATTTTCATGTGCTTTAGTTGACTACTCTTCAAAAGATGATCTTAGCTTATCCATAGATTCCTCCATAGTCTGCTCAAGTTCTTTTTCTTTTGAGTCAAGCTCAGCCAAGATGTCTTCAATTGATTCTATGGCGGCTTTCTGTTGAGGTTCCACTTCAGTGAGGACTAATTCTAGTCCAGCTGATGCAGCTGCCTGAGACTCGGCTGGCTTACTCAGTTGTGGCACTGAACCACTGACTTGTTGAAGGGGCACTGCATCAAGTGCTTGAGAACTGGAGGTATAAAATATCCTTGAGTTTGTTTCAGCAATCTCATTTTGTAGATGCTTCTTACGAGCTTCATCAGCACAAGAGTTTAACTCCAACATGAGATTCTCTATTCTCCTTTGTAGAATGATATCTGAGAACCTTGTCCAGAGAGGCTTATAGTCTTCTGAGAGTTGAGGGAATAGACGATCAATTTGTTTGATCAGGTCGGCTTTCTCTTGTCCAGAGGCTTTTCCTTCTTGCTTCAGCAGCTTTTTGAGTTCTTCATGGATTGCCTTGTCTTTCAGCTGAGTTTCTCTTTGGAGTTTCACACTCTTTGGAACATCTGGTGATTCAAAGATTTGCTTTGCAAGGGCATCTATTCTTTCCTTCATTTGAGGCCTTTCCTCATCTGTGGCATTAGGCAACTTATCAGTTAGGTCTTGCCATTTTTTTATAAGTTTGCTGTGTTCCTGTCTTTTAAGAGCTTCTACTCTCCATTCAGCTTCTTCCTCTTCTTGGAGTTGCTTCTTTGTTTTCTTCTTGACTACCACAGCCTCTGATCTTGGCTTCTTTGGCACTTTGCTCAGGGATAAATCTGTTGGCTTGCCTGCAGCCCTTGTCCTTTTGAGTGTATCAACTACTGGAGCTTTCTTGACTTTGATTGCTGCCTCTTTCTCAGCAGCCTTCTTACCTTTTTCTTCAGCTCTTTTCTTCTTTGCTTCTTCAGCTTGGGCCTTCTTCTCAGCTGCTTTTGCTTTCCTCTCTTGCTTCAATTGTTCTTCCTTGCTAGCTTTCTGAGCTTCTAATTCTTTCATTCTTTTAGCTGACTGAGCTGTAGCTATGTCCATCTGTCGTTTCTCTTCTTGTAGCTCTTTAAGCCTAGCTTCTCTTTTGGCTAGCTCAGAGGGTGACATAGGCGCTTTGACTGATTTTTGTGCAGCTTCTTCTGCATCCAATTTCTTTGCAAGACTTTTAGCCTGCTCTGCCTCCCACTCTAACTGCTGCTTCTGACTCAGGAGCTGGGTTCTCAGACCAATGGGCAGATCATCAGTTATATCCTCAGGCACATTCCTTGAACCAGACATCTGCATAGGTGAGATAGGATAAAGAATAGATAAGAGATAATCCTATTGCAGAGAAAACAGGAATATTTGGCCATTTTTGGATGTTTTTAGGAGAGTTTCACAAGTCATCTCATGCTACCTGACTTAGCTACCTGACACTCAGGTGAGATAAATTGTGTAACTCAGATGGAGTAGCAGAGCAACCTAGGTTTATCGAATCTTGCTGAAATTTGAGAATTCTGGACAATGAGTTGCAAGAAATCGTTCTAGAGGTTAAAGGTACATCATCTCTACCTAATTCCACAACTAAAAGCTACTCGAGAGCTTGGGATTCGCATTAAGGCGGAAACCACCCTAGTTCCGTGAAGAACAGCTCGAGGAGACTTACATTTGGAATTTTGATTGGAGATGAAGGCGCCAAAACAATCAGAAAAGCTTTGGGAAGCTTCGGAAAGAGCGAAGATCGTCGGAGAAGCGCACGATCGTTGAGAATCAGATGGCGGCGACGGGCGCAAGGGCACTGAGACTCTGAAGAGGGTTTAGCGCGAACCGTGACAGAGGTGGGTTTTTATATCCCGAGTGGCCCTGTGGCACCTGAGGGTCAGCTAGATTGCTACCTGAGACTCAGGTAGGAAAGAAAAAATGAGCTGAGCTCCAGACTTAGGAATTTTCTCCGGAATTTTTGAATGTGTTCAGCTGAGACTCATGTGGAAGACTCAGCTGACAAGGTTTTTCAATAGGATTACCAGAGAGAGCTTAAGGATAAGAGATGAAAGCAATAGAGAGAATTTCTTTTCAAACACAGCTTGCCAAACAATCAATCAATACAAAGCTAAAGCTGTGTTGAATTGAAATAGATGATGAGATCCAACTTATCTAATCCAATGGTGAATCCATGAGTTCAATAAGATGCAAAATCAGCATGGTATCTATAAGACCTTAGCCCACCTGAGGTACAACCGAGACTCAGGTGGCTGACTCATGTGGAATGCAGAGAATGAAAAACCAGAAATGAAATCATGTGTACACGTGTATCATCATTTCCTCACTGCACATTTGAGATATCCATGATATTTAGCTCATGCCTAAGGGTGCAGAACCTATTCTCATCTAAAGGCTTGGTGAAAATATCAGCTAGCTGAACTTCGGTTCTAACATGGCACAGTTGGATATCTTTCTTTTCTACATGGTCTCTTAGAAAGTGGTGTCTCACTTCTATGTGTTTGGATCTTTGGTGTTGGACTGGGTTGTTGGCTAACTTGATTGCACTTTCATTGTCACAGAAGAGGGGTACTTGAGACATAGATATGTTAAAATCCTTCAAGGTCTGCCTCATCCATAACAATTGAGCACAACACCCACCAGCTGCAATGTATTCGGCTTCTGCTGTGGATAGGGCTACTGAATTTTGTTTCTTGGAACTCCAGGATACAAGGGAACGCCCTAGAAATTGGCAGGTACCTGAGGTGCTTTTTCTGTCAACCTTGCACCCGGCATAATCACTATCTGAGTAGCCTATAAGCTCAAATGGTGCACCCTTAGGATACCATAGACCAAACCCAGAGGTATGAATCAAATATCTCAGTATTCTACGAATAGCAGTGCGATGAATGTCCTTAGGATCAGCTTGAAAACGTGCACACATGCAAACACTCAACATTATATCAGGTCTAGATGCACACAAATACAACAAGGAACCTATCATAGACCTATACTCCTTCTGATCAGTGGACTTACCTTGTTGGTTCAGATCAAGATGAGCATTTGTTTGCATGGGAGTAGATATTGACTTAGCTTTGTCCATGTCAAACTTCTTGAGGATGTCCTTGGCAAACTTCTCTTGAGAGATGAAAGTTCCCTGCTTGAGTTGTCTGATTTGCAGCCCTAAGAAAAACTTCAGCTCTCCTACCATGGACATCTCAAACCTTTTTATCATCATCTTGCTGAACTCATCACTTAGCACACGGTTAGTACTTCCAAATATTATGTCATCGACATATATTTGGCATACAAATAAGTCCTTGCCTTTAACTTTAGTAAAGAGTGTAGTATCAACAAGCCCAATTTTGAAACCATTATGTATAAGAAACTCCTTTAGGGTATCATACCAAGCACGAGGGGCTTGTTTGAGACCATATAAAGCTTTGTGGAGAACATATACATGATGGGGTCTTTTTGGATCTTCAAAACCAGGGGGCTGTTCTACATACACAAGTTCAGCAAGCTTACCTTGGAGGAAGGCACTCTTGACATCCATTTGATAAAGCTTGATGTTGTGATGATTTGCATAAGCTAAAAGTATCCTGATAGCTTCAAGTCGAGCTACAGGTGCAAAGGTCTCACCAAAATCCAAGCCTTCTATTTGAGTGTAGCCTTGAGCAACCAACCTTGCCTTGTTCCTCACCACTTGGCCTGTAGAATCTTGCTTGTTGCGAAAGACCCACTTTGTTCCTATAACATTGTGATCCTTGGGTCTTTCAACAAGAGACCAGACTTCATTTCTCTCGAACTGGTTCAGCTCTTCATGCATGGCATTGATCCAATCTGAGTCAGACAGAGCTTCACCTACATTTTTAGGCTCAATGGTGGAAACAAAAGAGTAGTGAGCACAAAAGTTAGCAATACGAGAACGAGTAGTCACTCCCCTATTAATGGCACCAATGATTTGGTCTACAGGGTGATCCTTCTGCAGCCTGCTGATCACAGGGGGTTCTGAGTCAGCCGCCTGAGTCACAGCTGGAAGTGGGTCAGCTGGGTGTATCTGTGACTCAGTTGGCTCTTCCTGAGACTCAGCTGGGTGCATGGAGGCTTCTGAGTCCAATAGATCATTAGCTGGGTTGTACTCGAACTCAATGCCATTGACTTCATCCTGCTCATCAGCTGGGTCAGGTAGATTTGTAACTCCAGATGAAGCTTGCTCCTCAACTTGGGGCCTGACTTCACCTGTTGACTTGTGAAGTATATCTACCTTCCCTGAAATATCATTAGCAACTTGCCCATCTTGTGAGCCGTTAGATTCATCGAATGTCACATCTACAGCTTCTTCAACAGCCTTGGTGTTGGTGTTAAAGACTCTGTAGGTGTGAGATTCTGAGCTATATCCAACAAATATTCCTTCATCAGATTTGGATTCAAATTTAGAGAGACGTTTGCCTTTCTTCAAAATATAGCACTTACAACCAAATACTCTGAAGTAGGAGACGTTTGGTTCTTGTTGGTTAGCAGCTCATAAGGTGTCTTCTTTAGGAGTGGGTGAAGATATAGTCTATTGATGTTGTGGCAGGCAGTATTCACAGCTTCAGCCCAAAACCTTGCTGGTGTTTTGTACTCACTCAGCAGTGTCCTCGCCATCTCTATCAGGGTCCTGTTTTTCCTCTCCACCACTCCATTCTGCTGAGGTGCATAGGGACCAGAAAACTCATGCTTAATCCCATGCTTGTCCATGAAGGCTTCAACTCTTGAGTTCTTGAATTCTGTCCCATTGTCACTTCTCACTGCCTTCAAGTTGATGTTCCATTCATTTTGAACTCTGACAATGAGGTGCTTGAATCTTTTGTACACCTGTGACTTGTCCTTCAAGAAAAATACCCAAGTGAAACGTGACAAGTCATCTACAACAACAAAACCATACTTGTTACCTCCAATGCTCTCATATGTAGTTGGACCGAACAGATCAATGTGTATGAGATCGAATGGAGAAGTAGTGGTCATGATGTTCTTGGGTGGATGAGGGCTCCCAACTTGCTTTCCAGCCTGACAAGCACAGCATGGCTTGTCTTTGTTGAATTGGATCTGCTTCAGACCTAGGACATGTTCTTCTTTACTGAGTTTGTTCAGCAGCCTCATCCCCACATGACCTAGCCTCCTGTGCCACAGCCAGCCTAACTGAGCTTTGACTATAAGGCAACATGGCACAGCTGCTTCTTGATCCTGAAAATCTACAAGATATAGCTTATCTACTCGATAGCCTTTGAAAACTTGTGAGTCATCTGTTAGTTTCTGGACATAGACCTCTTTAGGATAAAATGTGACTTTCATTCCAGCATCACATAATTGAGAAACAGATAAGAGATCATATGAAATAGACTCAACAAGCATTACTTCAGTAAGAGAATGTTCCTGAGATATAGCAATTTAACCACAACCCAATACCTTGCCTCTTGAATCATCAGTATAGTTGACATACTTGCAAGGAAGGTTATCTTTTCTTATCTCAGAGAACTGCTCTTTGCCTCCAGTCATGTGCTGTGTGCAGCCACTATCCATGACCCATTTTGTTCCACTGGAGGCAGAGCCCTGCACGATTAGTTTCGAGACTTAGGAACCCAAATAGCTTTGGTTCCCAAGTTAGCAGGTCTCTTACTGTAAGCATCAATAGCAGGAATAAGATTAACATTAGGGTTCTTAGCAGCTATGGCTTTAGAAAGCTTAGAGAACCTCTGAATCTTTCTCAGATTCTTATCTCCTGCAAACTCAGATGGAAGGGTTAGCAAATTTGCATTGCACCTGAGTGAGCTACCTGAGTTACAGGTGGCTTTCCCTGACTTCGGTACCCAACCGAGTGAGTCACCTGAGACACAGGTGACTACTGACTTTGGTACCCAAATGCTTGGTACCTTCTTGTACCTACTCCAGGGTCCAACATATATTGCCTCAAGTTTGCCCTTTTTCCCTGTCTTAAGCACATAGCTTGGATTAGAGGGAATTTTCACATAACCACCTGTCTTTCGATGGTTTCCTGCAAGAGAGTTAGTATCATATTTCCCTTTCTGAGGAACAAAGTGATTCTGCAAGTATTTCTTGTTAGTAGCAGAGGAAATATATGATGACTTGTTCTTTTTAAGTGCAGGAGTGAAACCAAGTCCCCTTGTACCATTATTCTTTAGTACTAAGGTGGACTGGAGCCTAGCAAAGTTCTGCATGCCTATGTTAGCACTGCATAGGCCTATTCTCATGAGCCTTTTTAGCTCTTCATGCTCCTCCTTGAGCTCATTGTACTTTGCTGCATCAACAGAGTTAGTAGCAGTTGAAGTGCTTGATTCACTGGGTGAATCTGCAACAAACACTGTACTAGAAGTAATAGCATTGATGCGAGATGCACAGTTTAAACAGGTTTCTATAACAGTAGGAGGATTTGCATCAGGTGTAACTGCAGTGCAAGATGAGTGAGTTTCTTTGAGTTTATCATGCTCAGAGATTAGGAGCTCATGTGATAGCTTAAGTTTGTTTTGAGCTTCCTGCAATAAGTAAACCTCCTCATCAAGATCTACCTTAGCATCTTGTGCATTATCAAGGGACACCTGCATGTCAGTTAGTTTGTCCCTGAGAGAGATGTTTTCTTTTCTCTCTTTCCTAAGGAGCTTCTCTGTCCTATCAAGAATGTCCATTAGTTGAGCATAATCAGGGAAGTCATCCTCAGTCATTACCTTGCTGCCTTTAGCCATAAGGCATAGGGCTGGAGTCTCAGCATATGTAGGATCTGCATCCTTGTCGAAGAGAGAGTCTGACTCGGGTGCCTTGTCGAAGAGAGAGTCTGACTCGGGTGCGCAGCTGAGTGACCCAACTGAGTCTTCTCCTGGCTCAGTTGGACTGCTGAGTGATCCACCTGAGACACAGATGGCTAACCCAGCAAGCTCAGTTTCTTTCTCTGACTCCTCCTCTGACTCTGAGTCATCTGAGACCCAGGCTTGTCCCACATAAGCTCTGGCAGCAGAGATCTTCTTCTTTCTGAAGGTGGGAGGCTTCCCTTCTTTGTACTTCTTCTTGACAATGATCTCCTTCTTCTTGTACTTGCCATCCTCTTGTCTCTTGCTCTTTTTGGGACAATCAGCAATGAAGTGTCCTGAGTCACCACACTCAAAACACTTCTTGTCACTGAGTTGCTTCTTCCCTTTGAACCTGTCAGATGAGCCTGAGAACTTCTTTCTTCGATAGAACTTTCTAAAATTCCGAGTAAGCATGGCAAGCTCATTCTCCTCATCAGTGGACATCTCTTCATCTGGATCTTCTTCTTCATCACTTGAGTCCCTGTGAGTGGCCACTGCCTTGAGAGCTATGTCCTTGTTCTTCCCAGAGGTGATAGCATGCTTCTTGGAGTGGTTTAGCTCCATCTCATGAGTGAGCATCCTACCAAGGACATCTGTGGGCTTTAATCTGTCAAAGCCATCCTTTGCTTTCATCATCAGGCGCAGAGTGTGATAAGGCTTGGGAAGCACAAAGAGGAACTTCTTGATCACATCTCCATCTTCCACTCTGTTGGACCCAAGGGCTTTCAGCTGATTAGTGATCATGGTAAGTCTTGTGAAGATGGAATTGATGTCCTCTCCAGGTTGGTAATGGAAGTTGTCAAGTTCATGCTCCAGCACATCTTTCTTGGACCTCTTCAACGTGTCACTGCCTTCATAGATAGCCTGAAGTGTGAACCATATATCTCTGGCTTCCTCAAAGGTGCAGACACGGTTGAAGTCATGCTCTTGCAGTCCCATATAGATAGCATTGGCAGCTCTAGCATTGTTCTTGATGCTGATCTTCTCTTGATCAGTGGGATTGCTCTCATCAACCACATCAAGACCTGTTGTGACAATCTTCCATACATCTGGGTCAAGTGCAGTAAGATGCATTTGCATCTTCCGCTTCCAAAAGGCATAATTAGTACCATCAAACATAGGAACTCTACCCTCATAGTTTGACATCCTTTAGACTCTGGCTGTTAGGCCAATTATGAGCAACGAGGCTCTGATACCACTTGAAAGGGATCTCAGGAGTCGACTAGAGGGGGGGTGAATAGGTCGGCTCTAGAAATTAAAATGCCTAATGGGTTTCTCTTCTGGAGATAGGTCAATCCTAGAGAAAATATATGCAACTGATGCAGGTAACTGAGACTCAGCAAGATATATGAGATAAACACCAGACACTCAGACAGCAAATTCAGCTGATGTAGAGCAAGTTATATTCAGAGCTAACTGAGTCTCAGGTGTGAGAGTCAGGTGAGTGCATCAGATGACGTGAACACGAAAGGTACTAGCTTTAGCAGGAGCTAACTGAGTCTCAAGTGAGGAAACTCAGTTAGTGTGCAACAAATAAAGGTGCTCTAGTGATCTAAGCATGCATAGATAACAGAATAAGTAAGAGCAGATCACAAGACAGAAGGTAAAGCACACAATGATTTGTTTTACCGAAGTTCCTACTTCTTGCGAAGCAGTACGTCTCCGTTGAGGAAGCTGTTTTCACAGCTGGCACCAAATCGTGCTCTTTCCTCGAGTACCTTTCTTGTGTGGAATCCTTTTATCTTGCTGCTGCAAGACAGGCAGACCCGAATCGTCTTCACAGACTCTTGGTGGCAGCCACACAAGACTTGGCTTGCTCACCAACTCCAAGAGCACTCCCACTCTTGGAGGAACCAGTACCTCGAATGCTGCACCTGAAGGACTAAGTAACTCACTCTCACGATGGATGCACGCAGGCAACACTCACTTGGAGACCTAGAGCTCTTTCTTTCTCAACAGGTTGCTTTCGGGTTAGAGGCAAAGGTTGGGTAAAGGTTCGAGATTGAAAACCTCCCCAGGTTCCCTATTTATAGGGTCCCTGGCAGCTAGCCGTTACCCTCATGCCACGTCAGACAAAGAGCCACCAGACCTAACCTATCTGAGACTCAGCTAACGAGCACCTCTGGTAACCTACTAGCCACGGCTGAGCTACCCACCTGAGTCTCAGATGCCAAACTCAGGTGGACTCGGTTGCCTCAGGTAGCACCTGAGCACAACTCTGGCCGGCTCACTACAAGCCTACAACTGACCAGAGAGCAATGACCTCGCCACAGTCCCTGACCAGCTCGCTTAGACCCTTGGCACTGGTTCCAAGCTTCTTCACCGAAGATGACTGCCCTTGTAGACGCACAGCGAACCCTTGGTCCTGATCCACCAGCTTCCTAGCTCCTCCAGGACTTATCAAGCTTGCATTCACGGCCCTTGAACTCCATCAAGCAACCATCACCTCGCTTGCCCTCGAGCACAGCCTCGGCTTCCTCGCAACTGTGCCTCAGGAACCTAGCTCAGCTGGTCCTTCTGACCTTCCCAGTTCCTTGCTCTTTTTAGGGCTCATCATCAACAGTTGTCTCACTTCAGCTTTCACCTGTCCATCTAATCCCTGTTCACACTCATTGCAAAACATTAGACACAGGTGAGGATTGCCAATAACCATCAAAACCAAACTCTGAGGCAAGATAGCCATCCTCCCAAGCTCCATGGGAGTGGATGCACTTTCAGCTGCGCAAGACAATCTTAAGTTAGCTTTCCCGACCGAAATGGTGCGAGTATGTTGTCATGACCCTAATCCTTTGTTGATAGGGGGTGATTTAACATTCTTCACTAGCGACATGACAAAAATAACAATCATTTTGAGAACTGATGGTCATTCCTGTTCAACACTGTAATTGATAGCTTGGACTTAAGGGATATTGACTTATCAGGGCGTCAATTCACTCTGTAATGAGGTTCCCCTCTCTCCCATCCTTTTTAACATAGTGGCTGACATGCTGGCGGTGTTGATTAGTCATGCTAAAGATGATGGCCAAATCAGTGGAGTGGTGCATCATCTCATAGATGACTGTTTATCGATTCTATGATATGTTGAGGCTACAATTCTCTTTCTAGAACATGACATTGAGAAAGCTAAAAGTCTAAAACTCATATTAACCACCTTTGAAATGCTATCAGGGCTGAAAATGAATTTCCATGAGAGCAAGATCTTTTGTTTTGGGGATGTTGCACAAGCCGCTATAGACCAGTACATGCTTATTCGACTATGAGCTGGGTTCCTTACCATTTGGTTATCTTGGCATTTCGATCCATTATTGGAAGCTGAGGAGTTCGGATTGGAAGGGAAATGAGGAGCGATTTGAAAAACACTTAAGTAGCTGGAAAAGAAAGCATATGTCCACAGGTGGCAGGATGGTCCTAATTAACTCCGTGCTAAGCAGTTTTCGATGTACATGCTCTCTTTTCTTGAAGTCCCTAGGGGTATCCTGTCACGATTGGATTATTTCCGGTCCAGATTTTTTTGGCAAAGCAATGACCATAAAAAGAAATATTGCTTGGCCAAGTGGAGTATCCTGTGCGGCCCTAAGGATCAAGGCAGGTTTGGGATAGAAGATTTAAGGGTGAAGAATGAAACTTTGCTTTGCAAGTGGCTCTATAAACTCCTTAACAAAAAATGGATGTGGCAAGACATGGTCCACAACAAATACTTGGGGGTCCAAAGCTCTTTCTCAAATTGAACAGAAACCAGGGGATTAGCATTTGTGGGCTGACCTTGTGAGGGCTAAAGAGAATTTCTTCCGTTTTGGTAGATTCGTGAATAAGGACGGGTCTCAAGTGCATGTTTGGGAAGATAAATGGTTGGGTATGACACCACTCAAAGATCAATAACCGAAACTTTTCAGCATCGTTAGGAACAAACATAGTATGTTGGCTGATGTTTTTAGCTCGTTTCCTTGGGGCTTTCCTTCCGCCATGACCTCGTGGGTTCAACACTGATAGCTTGGAACAACTTACAGGCATGCCTAGCTTTTGTGCATATGTCGGTTGAGTTGGATTCCTTTAGGTGGGATTTACACAAAAATAGGGAACACTCCGTCCAATCTATGTACAATGCCCTAGTGCGCACTGTTGGTCCGATCCAAAATAGACAGCTTTGGAAATTAAAAGTTCCTCTAAAAAGTCAAAAAATTCTTTGGTATATGCGACGCAAGGGTCATATTAACTAATGATAACTTAATTAAAAGAAGTTGGATGGGTAGCTCCAAGTGTTGTTTTTGTCAACATGATGAGACCATTAAACATCTTATTTTTTTACTGTCATTTTGCACGCATCGTGTGGCGTATTAGTCAGGTGGCCTCTCACCTGTATCCTCCCTGTAGTGTCGCTAACATGTTTGGTAATTGGCTGCGGAGTTTGGATAAAAAGTTGAGTGTTTTATCTTGGTAGGGGCAGTGGCCTTGTGTTGATAATTATGACTTTGCAGAAATGATGTTTTTGTAAGATGAAAATTAACTCTCTTCGTAGGTTATATACTTATGTACGCACTGGCTCCATATTTGATCTACGCTTCAGCGATTAGAGGATCGACTGTGGTGACCGAAGCATATATCCAGCTGGAGAGAGTCATCAGAGACATCTTTATAAATCATGGGTGACAACGTAGTCTACGCATTTCAGCGTCCTAAGATTTTGTTTCCTTTCCTCTTGTCCTTTTTGGCCGTGGAGCCTCTCACCGGGTTTATTCCTGGAAACTCTAGTTCTTTTGTAGTATTTGTCGCTGTATGCAACGGCTATACAGACGTCAGAAGTTTGAACCCTTTTATATTTGCACTTCTTAATAGCATGTGAGGAACCTCCCACTATCAAAATTAACCATGCATGTGCGTGCATTGCACCCCTAGCAGAGCTTCGGTGCGTTGTTACGAGTCTCAAATAAACATCGATCTGGGCGCCGTTACAATCTTGCACAGATCTCGAGGCACTTTGGAGGGTTAAGATAGTGCATGTACCCAGAATGTGAATTAATGTGGTTTTGTATTTAATATAGCATACCGATACAGATTGTTTGGTTCAATGTTCCGGTGACAAGAATGCGCTAGCTAGTGTCAGGGTCAGAGAGTGCGTCAGGGTTGGTCTTCTCACAGCTTCACTTGCTTGTGCGTGTGCAAGCTAGCGGCACGTACACGTACATACGTGTATAAAGTGTTTGGTGCCCATACTGACTCGACTCGACTCAGGCTAACTCGCCTGTGGCTGTGAATATCGCAGCAAGATTGTGAGGATAAGGAGATGATACTTACCACTCCATTGGACCAGCTGCCATGCGCTCTTTTTTTCTTCCACAACGCCATAGTGCTTCATTAACTTGTTCCTCCTTGCGAGGGAAACAAGAAATCTCTCGAATGGTGGCCATCGTGACCGAAGCATGGAAGCTCGCCGGATGCACCGCGGCGGCGTCTCATGATGTCCCGGTGCTGCTGCATCCTCCTGCTGCTCCTGCGGCAGCCAAGGCCAAGAAACCCACGGCGTTCAGAGGGGTGGCGGCCGTGGCCAGTAGCAGATGCCAGGACCGGCGCGTTGACGCCGCCGTCGTCGTCGGGAGGCGGCGCGGCATCGCCTCGTGCCTGCTCGCCGCGCTCGCCGGCGCCGCCTCCTCCCCGCTCTCCGGCGCCGGCGCCGCGCGGGCCGCCATCCTGGAGGCCGACGACGACATAGAGCTGCTGGAGCGCGTCAAGGAGGACAAGAAGAAGCGGCTGCAGAAGCAGGGGCTCATCAACTCCTCCGCCAAAGAGACAGGTCAGCTTGGTTAATCATTAGCACGTATTACACTAGTTGCATGTGATTAATTCTTTTTATTGCCTCCTGGCCTTTAGATGGCCTCAGCATGTGATTAATTAATCCTTAACCAACCACAGGGTATTTGCAGGACCTCGTCTACAAACTGAGCAAGGTAGGGCAGGCCATTGACAAGGACGATCTCACAGCGGCGAGCGACGCCCTCGGCCCGAACTCCGATGCACCGTGGATGCAGAACATCAATGCAGCTTTCTCCAAGGCAAGCTCTTAACCACAGATATTTGTTAGTAGGTCTAATTTGTTCTTTTCTTTATTGTTGCTAGTACTATATTTTTCAACTGATTTCAATCACTCAATGTATGCAACAGTTTAGCTCAAGCACAGAGGAGAAGAATGCAGTTGATAGCTTCAACTCCTCGTTGGCCTCCTTATTTACATCAGGTATGTCTGTTTGTTTGCTCTATCCTTAAAGACTCAAGAGTTTGAACACCGTTTCGAACCTAGGAAATATTGTTTTCAGACCATGAACCTATGAACTTTCTCGATTCCTGCGGGCATTGAATTGTTTCATGTAAAATTTCTGCGTCTAAACATAACCTTTGGTGTCCTGAACACTTGAGTATGTTCCAAATAAATTCCAGTTCCATTGTTTCAGTGATTCGTTTCCTGTGCCGACCTGAAACTTTGCACGTATGCCACCATTGTTGCAGTGAGCAAGCGTGACGTGGAATCCTCCAAGTCGGCGTTCGTATCATCTGCGACGGCGCTGGAGAAATGGGTAGCGTTAGCCGGGTTGACTGGCAAGCTCAAAGGCTTCTGAATTTCTGATACGAGTGAATTGTGTGACTAAGTACCTACCTGGATGATGATGTTTTCCTTGAAGCACTGGACTGAAATGTCTCAAAGAGTCGAAAGAGTGTTTTGTCCGAGATAGATATGTGGATTCTGCAGTTGTGAATCTTCCAAGAGGGTATCGTAACCGGCTTCAGACAAAAAAACCTGCGAGAATAACCATCCGCCCCCTCTGTTTTTCTTCCCTTGGAATGTAAAACGCACCGTTCATATCACGGAATTCTTTGCAATGTATTAGGAAATCAAGCACACATAAAATAACGCATTTCTCTCTTTGTCTAGTGCATTTATTGTGCGAAACTGATGTATGTTCATGCTGACTATAGCCATCGCAAATTAAACTCTGATTTCAGCATTCACTTGGAACCAACAACATCTCTGTTGCACATGCCAAACAAGAACATGAACCCATAGACCGCAAATTCAACATGACAGCTACTAATGGTTATCTTACAGAACCACATCAATGTACAAGGCACAACTACAATACCATCAGCAAGCATACCGAGAGAAAGATCTACTATATCGTCTGATGGAGTTACAACTCATTCCAAACTACCAAATTACAAGACAGCGGAACTAACAACTGAAAAGCTAACAATGAAAGTGACAAACACAAGTGGTGGATAGCTGCTTAACCTGCAGACACAACATGAGTTAACCAAAAGTAAGTACAAAAACACATGCTTTGCGCACAAGAAAAGACTAGCCAGACAGGAAAAAAGAGGAGACAAACAATTTTAGTTCATAGAGTTATCTCTTAGGAATTGTATATTAATTGAAATAGCACATTGCTAGTGTGCACAACAGCACATGCGCCAAACCAATGCACAAGATCCATCAGCTACAGGGAGAGGAGATTATAGTGGTGGTGTTATGTGCTACCATCATGGCTGGCTATGGAAAGGAAGAAAACGGACGAAAATGAAATACCTGTATGTTCCCCAACTGTAGAATCCGAGAAGTTATTTGGCTCCGAAGCGAGGAATGGTGACTTGTCGTAATTCTCCAATATTTCTGAACAAAAACAAAAACAAGACAAATAATGCATACAACCAATGATAGGATTGGGAAAGAAAAAAGTACTGGAAGAAGAAAGAAAAAAAATAAAATAACAGTGATATCACTTGAATGTACCTGTACTTTGGTTGAAACCCTCTGTTAAGTCTGAAAAACTAAAATTTCGGGGAATCTGGCTCAAGAAGCCAAATGATGACGATTCCATATCCAAAATCGAATCATTCAGTGGTTGCCCATTCAACTCTGAGCTGCTAAAGGATCCACCAGAGGCATCACCAATTGATTGGCATGATTCCAGGAAAGCATTCCCGCAGAAAGCAAAATCAGCGTTGCTCGAATAGCCTGACTCCGTCTTTATTGTTGTCCCATTATCTGCACCAAACAGCACGGCAGATGCATTCTGTGCTGATAGCAGACTAGTTGAAGCATCCATGCCACTATGAAGACCATGGATGTCTTTACCAGCGTAAATTAATTGATCACTAGATGGTGCGCCATTTGCTATACCATTTGAACTTCCATTGCACATTACACCATTTGGCATTGCAGATATGGGAGCAGACTCTGGTAAAAAGCATGAATTTTGCTTTACTGGAACAAGGAAAACAGTGGACCATGTTAAAATGCCACTGGGAAGCAATAAAGTAGATAACATAGACTTGTCAAGAAGTAAATAAAGTGTGGAGTGGCAACTAACAAATATAGCTTGTTCTCGAGACACTCAACAGATTGTTCTAGCAATTTTCTCCAGAAATCAATTATTTGTTAATTGTTATATATTCACTTAAAGGATGAGCGAGAGCATTGCAGTATTACACCAGGTACAGACAAACAGTCACTATAGAAAGCTCTAAAGCTGGAAAAACTATGTCTTACATTGGTTGGAGTTGGAGCCATTAGGAAGAGGCATAGAAGGGACCCCTGAAGAATAGTCTTTGTTCATAAGCTGGTACTGATCCACAAGAAGCTTGTTGAAGGCCGTTATTTGATTCTTAAGCATCAGCCTCAAATAGTATGCCTTAAAGAACTCACGATTCTCTTCCTCAAGTTTTTGCCAAACTGGGAAGAAGAAACAGAAAAAGGAAATCACCCAAATGTTCCTGTTAACAATGAAAGTGACAAACACAAACATACAATTTTCCAAAAAAGTAAAATATATGATGGGTCCTTGAACTTGTGCGGGTGCTTCATCTAGAAGCATGTACTCCCAAAGTGCATATTTAGGTCCCTAATGTGCCATAAGCGGTCATCATCCGTCCGAAACCTACCAGAATGGCATTCTTTACTGCTTTGGCCGCATTTTGGTTTTGTACAGCAGAACTGTGATATATGTTGCCCACAATTGGCTAGGCAAATACTTTTCAGTAATATGGAGCTTCATGTCCTACCGGTTACTTGCTATCCATGCACTTTTCAGTACAAGACCTATTGCCAGCTAAGAAAGTTATTAGCAGCCTGCTACACTATTTACTCAGTTCATGCTACGCTTTGTGCTTTGTGTCTTTGTTTCTATTTTTGTGACCAGAGTAATCTGTGTTTCATAACATATTACTCATTACTTTGTGATTTATCTTTCACAGCTGAGACTGCAATGTCAAAATTTACTTGGGGATGTGATTCCACTCTTACTTCACTAGCCATTGTAATGAAGATGAGTAGGAATAATAAATCAGGTGTGTCGAATTTGACGGCTAAAAGAAACAGCGTTCGATTCACTCACTGAGCCAAACCAAAACTGCAACAGCAAGCTTCAGCCATGGAATGGGATCAGGGAGAAGGCTTTGATGTGCTTTATGTATGCCGGAGGGGGTTTCAGCAAATTTGCCATGAGTGGTGGGATTGACCACGTGAGTGAAAGAAGCCAGGACGGTGGGCTTAGGAAGCTATGAGGCACTTATTTCACATTAGGTGCACAGATGTGCATTTTGGGAGTACATGGACCCAAGTGAACCCACCTCGCAAGTTTGAGGTCCACCATGCAATTTAAATGGAACGAAATTAAATATTGTTGAGAGTCTAAAATAATGCTTATAAAGTTTAGTGAAAGGTAGGTTAACATCTTTCACTCACATGCTACTTAATAGATTCATCTTAGCATGCTAATGGAGCTGTAGTCCAGTAGTAAATCTTCAGTACAAAGCAGCTCATGCAAGGCAATCTTCCAACAGTTGGGTTGTTGAACTGGCATTTGGTGGACACACTGCCCTGTTTGTGTTCTTTGTTATTACTGTCAGCGTTATGGGCCTATGGATTATGGACTGAATCATTTACCTACACATGCTTTCTGCTGGTGCTTGCATTGTGTGCTCAAGGCCTCAAGTTGCCACAATTTTAAGGCACACATGGGAACACAAAAATATTTCCGTTGGCATAAATTTCTAAGAAAGCACAAATCAAGACACCATATTTGGTTTGCAAGATCTTTCCAATTCTGTTGGAAAGTAGCCCTTGTGTATTCTGAAAGGTCCAAAAGGGGGAAGATAACACTTTCCACCAGCCCCATTTAAAGAACAGTAGATTTAGCCATCATACACAATATTGAAAATATGATCTGTACCTAAAGAATTTTATCTATGTTGTGCAAGCCAGAATTTGCCCATAGTTTCAGAATCACAATTGCAACAAGACAGCCATACAGGCAACTATGTATGAATTACACTATTGCTTCCTAATTCTGGAACCTCATACCAAGCTAAAGGTATTTTTGAGAGTACAACGTAAGAGCATTACCAAGTTCAGTAAAGCTAGGTTCTATCTTCGCCTCGAGGGAGAGGGTATCCACCACTTCTTTCTGGTTCATATACAGCTGAAGGCAGCGCTCTATAAGATTCTGGACCTGCGCAGCAGTTGTTAGAAACATGAGTTATCGATACAGGTGAGTAAACATATAGTAATCATTTAACTACATGCTACACCAAGAACACTGGATCTCATCCGAAGACAGCTCCCAACTCACAAGCATAAGTTCGCGTGGAACAAATACACTGCTCACAAAAGGCACAGCAGAAGCATATATATAAGATTACCCTAAGACCCTAGCTAGTTGGAATGGATGGGAACCAACAAATCTCCGGAGCAGAATCAACAGAAACAAACGAGCACATGAAGCAAGAAATGCAGCAGAGCAGGGGTACTGTTAGCGAAATACTACTGACGAGCTGTATGTCCTGACGAGAGACCTTGCGGACGTCCTCGCCTGACATGTCGCCGCCGGCGCTCCCTCCTCTTCCAGCCCTAATCCCCAGCCTCTTCCCTTCCCCTCCCGAGTTCCTTCTGCTCCCCCTGAAACAACCAAGAAACCAAGGTAGGGTGAGACGGGCAGCACCGAAAGATCAAAAAGTTAGAAGATTCCGACCAGTTCACGGATCGTACTCGCCCTAATTCGACGCCCCGGGACCGGGAGAGGAAATCAGCTTGGCGTTGCAAGGAGGAGGGAGAGGAGGGAGAGGAGAGGGAGGAGAGGGAGGAGAG
The DNA here is from genome assembly GCA_019208055.1 of Stipa capillata. NCBI lineage: Eukaryota > Viridiplantae > Streptophyta > Magnoliopsida > Poales > Poaceae > Stipa > Stipa capillata. Next base: position 714,124 of record JAGXJF010000259.1, read on the forward strand.
GAGCGGAGAGGCCGAGCTGTGATGAATCGATCGAGCGAGCGATCCGGTGTTTCTTGGCTACGCGAGCTGGGAAAAGGGGGTTGGGAGAGAGGGGAGCAAGTGGTGGTGTGTGGGGAAGAGAGGAGCCAAAGGAGGGGGGCCCGGAATCCTAATCCACTACTAGTGATGAGGCTTTTTGCACGGAATCTGCTAGTGATGAGGCTTTTTAAGGAAAGAAGCTTCCCTCAAGCCAGAAATTCTCACGTTAATCGCTGTAAAAATAGCAATCCATTTGATGGGTTCACATAGATCAGGTACATATTATAGTTGTATAGAAAAATAGAAACATATTTTTTGCAATCGTAAGCATTAAGTTGTAGATTAAATACAACTTTATTTTTGAAATATACTATCTAGTCGAGCAAATGCACGAATTTTTTTGGCTAACCAGTATCAATTTTTCAGTCCAATCAGGCCATAAAGAGTTAACTGAATCACATTTGGATGCATTTAGTAGTAGGTGGGGTGAAATGATAAAATATAAAGAAAGGCGCATTATAAGCTTACAGATGCAAGAACTTTTGCATAAGAAATTCCGAAGGGAAACTAGTGGAGGGACTCTTGCCAGCTCTGCTGCGATGTACCCTGCAGTCAGCTCTGACGCTAGCCGGCTCATCTCATGTTCCAAACCACCCCCATCACACTCAAATGCTCCATCCACCCCCTGCACTGCAATAGCAAGCCCAGTGGCTTGTGCTTGTACTCAAAACTGAAGTGGCCTTTTTCATCAGCTTCAGCAACCCCCTATGCTGCAAACAATAGTTTCCTGAAAGGGCCAGGCAGGCAGCTGAATCAATAACAAAGAAACCAGATAAGAGTTGAAACTCCATACTTCACTTAAACCAGACCGAGCTAGAAGGCTGAAAATAAGCATACAAAGGCAAGTGAAATTCCCACTCCCTACTCAAACATGGAGGCATCGCACAAGATTCAGACCTGTGAGAACAATCACGGATCCAACTGGCAAGCGACATGTTCATTACAAGCGACGACAGGTCACGCAATCCAACCACTGATTTGACACCCAACCTAATCCACAGGGCACCTTGCACTGAGCATGTTCCAACATATAAACAAAGAGCAGAAAGAAGAACAATGCGGTCCGAGGATCAGATTCTTGCCAACTTGTAGGATGAAGAGAACCTTCATATGCTGGGAAACTTTTCATCTCAAACAAGTAGCCAACTATGGTGTCAATATGGTTTTGATCCCAAGCACTAAACTCCAGGGCTCATCTCAATTAAGCTGTAGCCACTCTCCTTCACTTCTTGCCGACTTGTCATCTCTTTAATCCTTGAAGCATTTTCTTTGTCCCTGATAGTTTGAACCTGCAAAGTGGTGGCTGGATCTTTCCTCCCAACATTTGTCAGCAGGTTTGCAGCTATCGTTCCCAACACATTTTCACCATGTGCTTTGCAGCTCCGTAGAAGTGAACTCCGGGCCTCACATTGGGAAGTGTTCCATCATTTCCAATGCACCTTCACGAAACCATCTCAACTAAGAAGGTTGACCATCCAAGCATTAGCAAAGTGCCTTTCATCAGGATCCAGCTCATGGCTTGCTCTCATGAGTTCAATCACCAATCATCCTTCTTCAAACAGTCCTGCCTGGTCACATCCAGTAATTGCACATAAGAAGGTAACATTATCGGGCTTCAGGCCACTAGAAACCATCTCATTGAACAGCTCTTTTTTCCTCGTGCTCCATCTCCATACGAAGCTGACAAAGATATGGCCTTCATAGTTGCAGAGAGTCACATTATCAGGCATCACTCCATCTACAATCATACAGTATAGTACCTCCAAAGCAGCTACATTGCAGCGAAGTGAAGATGTGATCATTAAATTGCAAAACTCCAGTGCAAGATTTGGAATTTCATTGAAGATTCAAGATTGCCAATGAACGGTCGAAACAGCAACACTTCCCATACATGTCAATGAGTGCGGTTTGCACATGCACACTGCTTCAACTGAGTCCAAGCTTGACAATGATGCTATGTATCTAAACACCAGGTTGGAGATCCCCAGTTTGGCCAGACAAGGAGAGCAACAAATGAGCAAACTGAAGGCATCTTGCCATGCCAGAGCATATGTCTCAATTAATCAATTGCCACCATCAGATGTCCTTTGTCAGCATAAATCAAGATAATGGAGTTCCATGAGATGACATCCTCGGACGGAATACCGTTCAGTTGCCTGCCTGTGTCTGCTGGATCTCCAATTGCAGAGTAAAGATCCACAAGAGAATTTGATAGGTAAATGTTGGATAGAACCCAACCAGCCTTGAGAACAACCCCATGGAGCTGCCTGCCTTGTTCTAGCCATTCTTCATTTTGGTGGCATCCTTTCATGGCATAGCAGTAGGCAAGACCATATCAGCTCCATACTCTGCCATCTCAAAAAGAAGTCAAGAGAACTGCAGTGAAAGAAACAAGGGCAGCCACACAGAGTACAGAAAAAGAATATGGGTTCAGACGTTCACATCCATCAGTTCAATCTCCAGCAGTGCGTGGAGAATGTTCCCGTATGAAGAGGAGCATATTTCCAGTGGGACATTTGGTATTCATCAGTGTGACACAACTCACCTCCTTTTCCTGATAATGTACAGATGAGAGCCGTTGTTATGAGAAGATGGACATGATGAATCAACTCTAATTTAAATGGCGTGTCAAGGAGAAGGCAGGGTACCTTTCGCAACTAGATATTTGAAACTCATCCGAAGGTGAAGTACTTGCATTTTAGTGTTTCCTCATCCTCTGAGCTTTGCACCAAGACTGGCACCTTACAAAATGGTGGTTCACCAAAAATCATTGCAAGAACATGTTCCGTCTCTGAAGTGATGAAACCGACTCCGGTCTCTAACAATGATTTCCCGATTCCATAGCCTTGAGATCAACTTGATTGCAGAGTGGCAGTCCCCGCAGACCCTCAGGTTCTTTATGACATGAACAGGTAGGTTTGGTGCTAGACTCATTAGGCCAAAAGCAATGGCCAATTTTCACTGTGTGCTAAAAGTGCGTGTTCTTCTCTTCCTCATCGACATCCACTGTTATCTGCGACGTGATAGGTGAATATCCCACTGACTTTAGCCTGCGTGTAATCTCTTCCATCATTGCAATGATCTCCAGTATCTGTGGATGTGATCGGTCACTGACTATAAACTTGTGCACCTGCCCAGCCACAGCAATCGAGCTGTAACCTGCAGCCTTCTTCACACCCCTTTCTTCCATCAATCTCCTTACTTTTGATGCATCTTCCCATTGTCTAGAATCTATGTAAATGTTATACAACTGGACATAGACAGCATCCTCATCTGGCTCTAGCTTCAGAAGATGCTTCGCAGCATTTCGAGCTAGGTCAACATCCTTGTGGACTCTGCAAGCACTCAACATGGAGCCCCATATGACAGCGTTTGGTTGCATTGGCATGGTCCGCACAAGATCCATAGCTTCATCCAAAAGTCCACTGCGGCCCAGCAAATCTATCATGCAGCCATAGTGCTCGATCTGAGGGCGTATGCTGTGCAACAATTTCATCTCGTGAAGTAGAGACGGCCTTCGTCCAGTAGACATGAGTGACTGCATGCAGTCAGAACAGCAATGTAGGTGACTGAATTTGGCTGAAAGCCATCACACTTCATCAGAAGAAGTGCTCCAGAGCAACCTTACCCATCCCATTGAATGCGAGACCAGCAATCATGGCACTCCAAGTATGAACATCTCTCACAATCATTCGTTGGAAAACAGCGGTCGCCTCTTCGACCCTCCCACATTTCATGTACATGTCCAAGAGTGCAGTCCCAAGGTAAATATCTGCTTCCACCAGCCTCTGCTCAATGCAACCATGCAATGCTCTGCCCTGTGGCAATGCACCTAAGCTTGCGCAGGCAGTTAGAAGGCTCACTACTGTAAAATTATCAGCACGCAGGTCATGTCTCCTCATCTGCATGAATAATAGCAGTGCTTCTCTAAGCCGGCCACCATGGATGTACCCAGTGATCATCGAGTTTAAATGTTATGACATCATGGGCCTCCATCTGATCAAATAGAGAGCGTGCAACATCTACATGGTCAAACTTGCAGTGCCCGTTAATGATAGCATCCATGGCTGGGGTCTTCGGCCCCTACCAAAAGCATCAAAGACTTCCTGTGCATTGCAATATCTCCACACTTGGCGTACATGTCGATGAGTGCAACCACAAGGTTGTCACTCATCAACATCCCCTTCTCTCCAACCAGCAAGTGCAGTGAACGCCCAAACTCCAAATCCTTGAGCAGCGACACATGCCGAAAGCACACTAATCACGGTAACCTCATCTGGCGCAATGCATCAGAAAGCATGCTGTTGAAGCAATCCACGGCCTGGGCGGCCCGACCAGCACGTGAGTATGCAGAATCAAACCAGTCCACGAGATCACATTCCTCACCGGAGCCTGCACCAGAAGGCGCCGCGCATCATCGATCAGCCCCATCTTGGCCAGCCCACTGATCACCGTCGTCCAGGCAACGCGTCCTTCACGGGAATCTCGTCAAAAGCAATGCGGGCATCGTCAGCGAGCCCAAGCTCAACGTACATATGGATGATCGGGTCGCGACGAGCGGCACAGCGGAGGGGAGCAGAGTCGGAGGCACGCGGCGTGCAGCATCCGGCACGGGAGGACGTGCGCGCGACCACGGGCGCAGCACTTGAAAAGGAGTGGAACGTGAAGGCGTCGGGGCGGACGCCCGTGCGGTGCATCCGCCGGTTAGAGAGGAGCGGGCGGCCAGAGCCGGCAGAGGAGGCGCGGAAGCAGGCACGTAGGGCGGTGTCGAAGAGGAAGGTGGAGGAGCGGGGCATTCGTCGAACAGGTCGAGCGCGTAGCGGAGGTGGAGCGGGTCGGCTGGGGAAACGCAGTGGCGAGGAGAGTTGAGGAGATGCGTGGCGGAGGGAGGGTGTGGAGGAGGCGGCCGCGAGGCGGTAAGCATGGCGTGTGAGCTCGGCGGCTTGCGGACGGAGCGAGGGGTCGGCCATGGCGCCGGTGGCATGTCACGTCGCGGCCGCTCGCGACGGAGAACGCTCGTGCTTCTGTTTTTTTTTGAGAGAATTGCTCCCATACCACTATGTTTTGTGTCCTCTCCAAAATAGCACTGAATACAAGTTCTGTTTACACCAAAACAACACTCCACGTATTGCCATCTCACTCCCGTTAGTCAACCAGGTCAAAATCAAATTAGCTCTCTCCCAACCCAGGCCGGCGGTGCTCCCTGTCGCGAGGTGAGGGGCGGCCCTCCCCAACCCTAGCAGGGCGCGCCGGCGTCCCGAGCGAGGTGCGGCGCGGCGAGGCAGCCTCCCGACCGAGGCGCGGCGCGGCGAGGCGGCCTCCCGAGCGCGGCGCGGCGCGGCCTCCCCAACCCTAGCAGGCGCGGCGGCGTCCCGAGCGAGGTGCGGCGCGGCGAGGCGCCTCCCGACCGAGGCGCGGCGCGGCGAGGCGGCATCCCGAGCGCGGCGCGCGCGGCGAGTCGGCGAGGCGGCCTCCCGAGCGGGCTGCGGCGCGGCGAGGCAGTGAGCCGGCCTCCCGAGCGGGCCTCGGCGCGGCGAAGCGGCCTCCCCAGCGGCGCGCCTTCCCCATCCCGAGCAGGCGAGCGGGCCTCGGCGCGGCGAAGCGGCCTCCCGAGTGGGCTGCGGCGCGGCGAGGCAGTGAGTCGGCCTCCCGAGCGACCTGCGGCGACGTCCGGTTCGTCCCGTGCGAGACGTGCTATGGCAGCTGCAAGATCTTCGTCGAGGTCGAGGACGACGGCGCCGGCGAGTTCCGGCGGTGCCCCGACTGCAACGAGAATGGCTTCATCGGATGCCCTGTGTTGCTGTTGATGCCCTGTGTTGCTGTAGATTATCAAGACAAAGTTGTTTCCTGATCAATTCGGAGAGGGCACATATTGAACTTTTGAGCAGATGCAATGCTATAAAAACCATCCATGCAGTAATGCGATGAACTCGTACTGATCCATGAAAATAGCAAGGTTTACTCCCGGGCGTGGTTGAATCGTTCGCAGCAAAAGCAGTGAAGATGTTGGCTTGGGATGCTTGCTCTCCTGTACAGCAGGATGAATGAAACTGAAACACAAATGTGAAAGAGAACCCAGCTCAACGTACCATGCAAAAGCAATACTTGCTCCTGAACGTTATATCTGACAACAATTCGGCCGATTAACGTAAACAATCGTATGAATGGTAGAAAGAACACCCAGTACCAACATACCAAGCAAGGCGGCACCAATTCCTGAACGAAAGTAATTCTCACAGCAATTCGGTCATTTGAAAATGTATTTTAACTACAACATATTTTTAGTACAAGTTCATGATGTTGGAAGGCCCCGCTCGCCTGCTTGGGATGGGGAAGGCCCGCTCGCCTGCTCGGGATGGGGAAGGCGCGCCGCTGGGGAGGCCGCTTCGCCGCGCCGAGGCCCGCTCGGGAGGCCGGCTCACTGCCTCGCCGCGCCGCAGCCCGCTCGGGAGGCCGCCTCGCCGACTCGCCGCGCGCGGCCGCGCTCGGGATGCCGCCTCGCCGCGCCGCGCCTCGGTCGGGAGGCCGCCTCGCGCGCCGCACCTCGCTCGGGACGCCGCCGCGCCTGCTAGGGTGGGGAGGCCGCGCAGCGCCGCGCTCGGGAGGCCGCCTCGCCGCGCCGCACCTCGCTCGGGACGCCGGCGCGCCTGCTAGGGTTGGGGAGGCCGCCCCTCACCTCGCGACAGGGAGCACCGCCGGCCTGGGTTGGGAGAGAGCTAATTTGATTTTGACCTGGTTGACTAACGGGAGTGAGATGGCAATACGTGGGAGTGTTGTTTTGGTGTAACAGAACTTGTATTCAGTGCTATTTTGGAGAGGTGGGTTGTTTGGGTGCTATTTTGGAGAGGGGCACAAAACATAGTGGTATGGGGAGCAATTCTCTTTTTTTTTCCTTTAATGGGTCGTGTTTCTGTTTAGGTCGCTTGATTTCTCGGTTTTTCGTCATGATCAGGCCCAAGTAGACTGGTTTTGCCTTGAGCTTGGCCCATCATTAATCTAGGTCGAGTACGACCAAACCCAATATGAGCCTGGGCAGAGCCCAACCCAACATACAACCCATCTCAACAAGAAATTCCAAATTTCTTTTGGAGAATCCGAACTTTCATGTGGTTATCTTGCACAATTTCAACTAAAAACATCAAAACTATGCTTTTAGATTTTGAGATTTTAGGTGACGTGAAAAGAGAGAGGGAGAGAAAAAAAAATGTGCTTGTTACTCCACACAGAAACGAGCTTGGCTCTCGTACCAGAACACTAGTAACAAATAAATATTCTACTAGAGATACTCTTGTTAAAAAAACCTCATATTTTAGGCTTTACCTCTCAAACTGGTATATAGCTTAATTTTTTTGGTCTTAGCAATAACTTGTTAGTATTGATGAGTATTCTCTCTTATACTAGTAATGAGTTGTTGAAGATGCTCTTACCATCCTCCTAGCTGTGGTGGCGCCCTGTATTATGTCGACAATGGCACGTCATGAGAGGTGCGGTGGCACGGAGAGAGCATCAGGAAGAGAGGTGAAAGGTCGCAAATGGAAGAGGGCGAATTGGATTCCCACCCCGTCCTAGACACGTGCCGCCAGCGGGGGACATGATCTTACCATCTTGGCCATAAGGGCCATTACAAACTCAGAGGCGAAGAGAGGGGGGCAAGCAAAGGCTAGACCCCTCAATTGATCGGTCTACCTAACGATTTTTACTAAGCATTAATGCCAGTATTAAGTACATTATGTACATATTAATTGAGTAATTATTAGTTAGCCTAATAAAAGTGCACGTACTTGTACTTTAGATCTACGTGCCCAATAAAAATCAATCTTACATTATTTACATCTGTACGCACAAAGCTACAAGCCTACTATCGTCAATTAGCCATCATAGATTCAAATCCACATGAGAGTTGAGAGTACTATCTCCTTTGAGGCTACCTAGGCTCCAGCTATGTTGGGCACTACCTTGCTGTCGCTCTGGTGCTTTGTCAAGCATCAATCCTATTGTGTCGTCGTTCTATCATCAACGATTTGTCACTTTGTCATTACATGATCGTCTATATTGAAAAGCAAGCAGTTGCAAAGGTCACCTCTGATAAGATTATCAACTTGTTCGATGAGTTACCGTGATGCGGGCGCATCAGTGACCATTTGTATTTATCAACATGACTATTTATGTTGGAAAGAAGTGCTAAGCCTCATTGATAAATATTATTAGGTAGATTCAATTACTTGTCTTATATACTTCATATATCGAGAGGCAGAGCTACTACTTTTATGATATGTGCAGGATAATTGTTAAGCTATACAAGTCCAAAGTGAAGATTAGATGTGCTGGCATCCAGCGTGAGGAGAGGGAGGAAGGACTACGACACAAGTCAAAATACACAAGTGTCTACATACATATTTGGAATGTATATCGAGTTCTACTATCCAAGGAATCAAACAGTGCACGATTTGGAGCTTCCTAGAGAAAAGTTATGGCCATGAAAGTAAAGGTGCATGAGCTGTCTCAGACTGTACGCAAGAATTGACATACTTGAAGAATCCGGAACTTATATGACAAGTATTGTGGAACTCTACACTACTACAACCATCCAAAGATTACTAATGACATCCTTATCTGGTTCCACTCGAATTTGAGGCGACAAAGGCAAGGGAAGAGAAGATGGAAAGGGTTGAGCTTGGTTTGGATTTGGTTCGGACAGCTAGGAGGTCCGAACTTCAAACAGCCATGGTTTCCTCGTACGAACTCCAAATTAGGCAAATAAGTACTGTTGGAAAGCTAACTCCGATTACTTCCAACAGGTATACGCCCATCCACAAATTCTTTTCGGTTGTTCGCAATCATCAAAACAGTCGGAGGTTGTATTTGTTACTTTTCAAATAGAGTCTTGTAACTTAGGGAAGTTAGAGTTAGGTTGGATTTCGACTCTAACACTAGGGTAAACGTCCTAGAGTCTATATACACTGTTGTACTCATGGCTTTTAGCCTGACCACTTTATGCATAAGAATTGAAATATAGCTATTGCTTGTTCTTTCGTTCCAGCGTTCATGTGAGGATAGCTGAGAGAGGATTAGGCGATCGTGTTCGTTCTGCAATCCAAGATCAAGCCATCGTTCCGTTGGGAATTGGGGACTTGGCGATCGTTGCTCGTGGTCTCACGATGATCATCTACCGGTGTGTTTGGGCGTTTTCCGAATAGTTGAGGGTTTGCATTGGCGGGGGTGTTCAGCTACCGAGATCATCTATTCGTACCATTTATCCACAGTTCCTCGCCGAGAAGATCGGGCCACCCCGTATCATACCGTGTCCTCGTTCCGTCACCAATCACTGTCATTCCATCACTTTGGCATTACATGATCTTCTATATTAAAAATAAAATAGCTCGAAATGTCACATCCGATGATATTACCGAGTTGTTCAATAAGTTTGGTAGAGCTAAATTTAAAACTAATAAAAATATAGTTTTTTTATTGCTGAACATATGTTGCTATAATTTAAGACTTGATATATTGTGGTGCTATATCTGTTGTGCGATTATTGTCTTTTTTATCTCTCTCATATCTAATCCTGACTCCGTCCGTGTATAACTAGATATTTCTTTATTTTAAAACAGAGCACCTGAGCGTGCATAGCTGCTTAAAAAACTTTGACCGTTAATATAAACAAAAATATTTAGATTGTTATGATCAAATGTTACTTCCGTATTTGTGTCATATATTTCATCTCGTTATTTTCGTACCAATTTTTATCTGCATGTAGTATAAAATTAATGACCAAACGTGTATATTAAACATTGTGTCGACGTCCCAACGATAGGTACAGTATAAGAACAGAGTAGCAATACTTGTCTGCATGAGTAGAAGCTTAAGCATGCGTTTGGTTGAAGGATGGGGTGAGATGGGATGAGCCCATCCAATTTTTTGAGGGATATCCGGTGTTTGGTTGGGTAGATCCCTATTCACCCCAGAGAAATATTCTCTCCAGATGCTGGATGGAGTAATCCCTCCAAATTGCCGAATGAGGTGAGCCAAATTTTTGCTAATCGTAGTTTAATGGCGCTTAACAGTTTAATCGCAGTTTAACGCTGCTAATCACAGCTCCGGCTGCCGCACCCACCCGAGCTCCGCTGCTCGCCCTGCTCCGGCCACCGCCTCGCCCTGCTCCGGCCGGCCCCCACCCTGCTCCACCTCGCCCTGCTCCGCCCTGCTCCGGCCGCCGCTCCCCGCCCGAGCTCTGGTCACCGCCCCCCGCCCGAGCTCCGACCACCCCCGCCCGAGCTCCGCCCGACCTCGCTCCGCCCTGCTCTGGCCACGCCGCGCTCAGCCGCCCCCCCCTCCCGAGCTCCGGCCGCCCCACGACCATCGCTCGTCGCCCCGTGCCACCCGAGCTCCGGCCGCCCTTCCCGCCCGAGCTCCACCCGGCCCCGCTCGGTCGCCCCCGCCCATCGCAGCTCCGGCAGCCCCGCCCGAGCTTCGCCCGGCCCCGCTAGGCCCTGCTCCGGCCACCGAAGCGAGGAGGCGGCGGGCAACCAAGACGAGGAGGCGGCCGTGGAGGCGGGGTGAGTGACGGGCGTGGAGATGAGGAGGCAGGACGACGGGGAGAGAGAGATGGTCCCCAAAAAAAAATGCCTCATCCATCCTATCCTCATCCTTTCTACCAAACAAAAAAAAGTGCATCTCACTCATCCAACCAAACAGAAAACTGACTCATCCCATCCTTGAAAAATTGGATATCCCTATCCCATCCATCTTTGCCTTCCAATCAAACGCATGCTAAGTAAACCCCTTTAACATTGGCCCCAAGGGAGAAACCAATCAGGAGGATGAACACGCCGGCACGACCGGCTTATGGCCTCTGTGGGCCATCCTCTCCGGCCGACGTGACCACCGTGCCCTGGTGCATGCATGCATTGTCAATTCAGAAATGGCCATGCGGAGTCGCAGACTCACAGTACCAAGCGTCGTTGCCCATGCTTCGCCCATATCCAGATCCATCCAGATTCTTCCCATGCGATGCAAGACTCAACTCGTCGTCGTTCCCCTCTTCCTTCTCGAGCTGATGCATGCATGCTGCAGCCTATAAATCCGGATCGACCTCGCGCCCAAAGGCACCAGCCACAGCAGCCAACTCACCCCATTCCCATCACCACCTTCTCACCGATCTCAACTCCAACACACTTGGTTCCAAGCAGCTGGCCGGAGAGATGGGCAGCAATAAGGGGCGCCGCGGCTCCGGTGCTCGCGTCGTTCGTCGTGTGGGGCCTGCTCGTCTGGGGATGATGTGCGCGCAGGGAGCAGCGGCGGCGTCGTGCGACGCGACGGCGCTGAGCCCGTGCCTGGGCGCCCATCACGCTGGGCGGGCCGGTCACGGCGGGGTGCTGCGCGCGGCTGAGGATGCAGCAGCCGTGCCTCTGCCAGTACGCGCGCGACCCCACCTACCGCGGCTACGTCAACAGCCCCAGGGCGCAGAGCGTCGTCAGGGCATGCGGCCTCCCAAAGCCCAAGTGCTGATCGCAGCAGCTCCGGCGACCGTCGCATGGCATGCGCAGACATGATGCCAGTGTCAGTGTACGTACGTAAAGCGGCTCTACGCTCGAGTCGACGCCTGCCGTCTAGTATGCGTACGTGCGTGCGTGCGCCTGACTGATGGGCGTCTAAATAAACGTGGGTAAGTTGTTCGGAGCTGCGCGTGCATGCGTGCGTGCGTGTTCTGATGTTTTACTATCACGTATGAATAAAGCTTCCGGAGCAGGTGTGTGCTCTGATAATTTGCAGTTCAATCGGAGTTCCTTTCTTATATGCCAATCTGCGCTGGTCCATATTTGTTTGATCATAAAACTCAGCCCGAGCATGACAGATCGGTAGGCCTTCCGGACCTAAAATTTAATATCAGGCATTCAGGATAGACATGTTGCTTTTACTCTGTCCTTTTGGGAAAGAGAGAAAAAACATGTTTTGCTCATGGAGACATGGAGCTGGCTCCCAATAAACAATGTCTGCCTACGTTGGAACAATATCCCCTGGAAAAACTGGAGCTGGCTCACACTGTCTGCCGACTTTGAACTAGGAGACCACATCGTCACATTCAGATTGGCCAGCTAGCAGGTCAACAAAAGTAAATCTTGGAAACTATATATGTTATTATCGATAATCGGTAAACCGTTGATCTTACGGTAATCGTGATCAGAGAGATTTGTTAAAAGATAGGAACCCCTGAGGACATTGTTGATCGATATTGGACCACCACAGACAAGAATTTTATACGTGTTCGGGCCTCTCTCAGGATAATAATCCTACATCCTATTGGTATATATTGAATATCAAGTAGAATACAAGAATTTGTTAGTGTCTAGTCTAGATAAGATCTACACCTAGTCGGTAATCTCCTTGGGCTGATCTGCGGAGGCTCGACTTCCTAGAGGCAACAGATCTTCTTTGGGACATCGGAAGGCTTGTGCTGAATTCCTCAAAAGCTCTCCCTTTTCGTAGGGCTGTCGGGTCCTTTTGTAGAGGGTACTCTGTATCGTACTGGGGGCATTGTTGATCGATACTGGACCACCACAGATAATGATTTCATACAGGTTCAATCCTCCCTCAGGATAATAACCATACGTCCTATTGGTATATATTGCATATCGAGTAGAATACAAGATTTGTTAGTGTCTAGCCTAGATAGGACCTACACCTAGTCGGTAATCTCCTTGGACTGATATGTAGAGGCTTGACTTCCTAGTGGGCAACAGATCTTTTCTGGGACGTCGGAAGGCTTGTTGTGGATCTAGAAAAGACTTGTCCTCAATTCCTCAAAAGCTCTCCCTTTTCATAGGGCTGTCAAGTCCTTTTGTAGAGGGTACTCTGTATCGTACTGGGGGCATTGTTGATCGGTACTGGACCACCACAAACAATGATTTCATACAGGTTTGGGCCTCTTTCAGGATAATAACCCTATGTCCTATTGGTATATATTGAATATCGAGTAGAATACAAGAATTTGTTAGTGTCTAGCCTAGATAGGATTAACACATAGTGGGTAATCTCCTTGGGCTGATCTACAGAGCTCGACTTCCTAGAGGCAACAGATCTTCTCTGGGACATTGGAAGGCTTGTTGCGGATCTACAAAGGCTTGTGCTCAATTCCTTAAAAGCTCTCCCTTTTCATAGGGCTGCTAGGTCCTTTAATAGAGGGTACTCCGTATCGTAGGAGATACAAACTCATCTCCGAGCAGGACTCCCACATCCTCAAACGTAGGGATAAACTTCATAGTTTAAGGGATATCTGGTATCCACGGGAGTTTTTTTTATCTCTTGGAGTCCTTTGCTGTGGCGTACCCGGTTTTAAGCCGGATACTCCCTTGTGATTACTGTACTGGTCCCTGGATCAGTAGCCGGTACACACAAGTTAACTTGTATATCATCAACATACATACGTACATCATAATACAATAAGTAAATAGACCGTCCAGATCAGTAGTCTGATACATGTAGCCCAACGGCTGTAAACTTGCAGCGGAAATCGAGCGGTAATGATGCCCATCAATATGCCATACCCGACAGGCAACTGACTGGGGTTACGCCCTAGCTTTCGCGTTCATATTCGTATCTTCGGAATTTATGTCTTCTTCGTCTGGCCAAATCAACAAGCCAGGTGAGTACATGGAATATACTCGCAAGCTATGCCCACAGGAGAAAATATATGGCAATATTTCATGCAGAGAATAGATCAAGGAATGACTCTACCCTATGTTGCTAGTTGTGCGGAAATGTAAATTTTCATCGTAAATACAATAGTAGGTTTCAAAGCTATTTTGGAAACAGAAGTAGTTCGCAGTAACAATCATCGTTCGAGGTAGAATTCGCTACCTCTCTTTTCCCTTCCTCAGCGTGATAGCTCCGCCTATCACGCCTACCCTTTTCGGCTCCCGCTCGCACTACCCCGGGCAGTGCAGCTAGCCTCCTCTTCTGCAATTTCTGGCTACCATCCGTGTAGCGTAAATTGCACTCTGTGGACACATCATGCCTACGTCCTTAATCCCATATCCCAGCTTTCACAACCAAAACTTAGTCTAACCAATGTGTGGCCTTGCTAGTTCATGTCCATGACCGAGGACGCGGCTATTCGAATAGTTTTTAACACTCTGCAGAGGTTGTACGGCTTTACCCACAAGATGTAGGTCACCCTGGGAGTACTTTGCAAGTATACTGACAGGGTTATTACAACGAGACCTTTCGCCCGTGTTCACACTAGAGCCGGACTCGCTAAATGAGACTTACCTCAACTCCGATTGTGCCCAGACAGCCTGACACCACAATCCAGAGAAACGTTCATCTTTGTGTCGAATCTTTACCCACGTCTAAATGGAGCTCACTAAGAATCTCTACCCATGTAGCATCGTGGAGATTCTCTAGGGATCCATATCCTACCTAGCACTTTCTACTTACTTCCCACGGGTCCGAACCCTAATATTAGGCGGGTTACCGAGTCAAGTTCTTTCCATAAAGGACATGTGGACGTACGGTAGGGGGAAACTGATTCAGCGGCACTTAGGTTCGGTCCTTAACTGATTCGAGCAAGACTCCAACTTCAACTCATCACCTCAGGTAGCGACCGGCTACCCTACCATTTATTACCTCAGGTAGCAACCGGCTACCCTACCATTCATTACCTCAGGTAGCAACCGGCTACCCTACCCTTTCCTGACTCAAGTAGCGACCGGCTACTCTACCACCCCAAACACCCTTAGCATTCTTGCCCGAATCCGAATCCTCCATCATTTCTTTTGGGATTTTGGTAAATATTTCCTTTTAAAAAGATTTCTCGGAATGTATAAACAAACCGAGGGTTTTTGTTCCCATACCCATCGTACCGATAAAACTTAGTTTAACTACAGCAGGTCTAAGCACGGCTACAGCCTATATTCCTACTACTTTGCCGGTCGATTACAACCGACTAGAGGAGCTTAGGGTTACAAAGGGGCGGATTCCAAACCTACGGCACATGCATCTACTGGTGATATCTACACTAGCTTAAAATACCGTTAATACCAAAATAGCATGCAAGGTTCGCAAACAAAATAATTAAGCTTAGCAAATATGGGATTCAACATGGTCAAAGTGGGAATGCTTGCCTGGCAATATTGGTTGGAGCTCGGTCTTGAACCCGATTCGACAATTGTCCGGATCCTTTGTGTGGTTTCTCCTAACGTCGGTATCTACACGTTAAAAGAACGGCGAACAAATCAAAGATGCGCGGAAGAACCACATAAAGGCCACATACACTCATAATTTCTTAGAATACCTGATCTGGGCTTAAATGTTAATTAGGGGTTTTTAAGAGGCAAGCAGGACTCCATTTCACATGAAATAACTGTTTCTCTTTGTAAAATATCCGTTAAGGGGGTATATTGCCGAACTAGGGTTTTCTTTAACTCCTATCGAGTTAGGGTGAACACGTATTCGGATTTTACCTATCCCTTTATGGTGTTAATCTAAAAATATTTAAATTTCATAACTCTACTGGAATTAAAGGTATTCTATCTCATTTTAGAAGTTTTACGGAGAAGGAATTAGTTTAATCAGGCTCATATGGAAAAAGATATGCATGATATCCACTAGAGTCGTATTTGATTTGACTACGAATTTGGATTTCAAACGATTTCCAAAATCTATGAAATTGGCATCATTGGTTAGGTTTTGAATTTAGTTGAATATAGACAGAAAAATCGGGTGGATTGGAGTTGAGATGGGGAAGTTATGGGCTTCCGAGTATTTGCCGGAGAAGAAAATGAAAGGGGAAGGGTTAGTCGGAGGGGAAAGTTATGTTGTCGAAAACGCGTTCTGGAAATGCACTTCCGGTATAAGAAAGGCGGTTTCTAATTAAGGAACAATGGGGTTACATTTTGTGTAAGAGAAGACGTATTTTGCAGAGAGGAATTGGGGAATACACTTTCAATAGGAGGCAACGTACTTCAATGCAAGGTACATGAAGAATGCTCATTCAGAATAGGAAAGCACATTCCCGAAAATGTGCCTGTGGTGAATGAAAGTGCTATTGGAGTGCTGAGGAGGAGAAGACACTTCCCCTGAGAGAAGGTGTAACACGGGGTTTTCTTTTTTTTTCACTTTTCCAGTTGGTGGGCTTGGGCCGACCGCACGATCCTAGGTTTGCTGCATTGCTTAGCACGTGAGTAGACGATAGCTTAGGCGGTAAGCAACAGCTATTAGCGGAAATTAAGCTGGCGTTTACCTCGGCCGCACCCGGCGGCAACTGGCAGCTCGGCCAGTGGCTACCGATTCGAGTGGGTTAAACAAGGGAATGAGCCCGCCGGTGGCGGCTCGGTGAGCAGATGGGCCAGTGGTGCTCGTCGCTGGCGGTAGCGCTGGAGAATGGTTGCTGGTGGCAATGCTCGGGCGAGTTCGCTAGGAACGTGGCGCAGATGGCATCGGTGCTTGGAACAGGGAGCCTCACCGGCGGCGGGTACTAGCGCTGGTGGCGGTGGCCGGCGAAGAGCTCAGCAGCGAGCGTGGGGCACGGGGAACAGAAGGACCAAGGCGGCTGAACATCGGGCGAGTGGCGGTGGAATTAAGGTCCATGGCCTGGGCGAAGGAGAAGGGGGCGACAGATCTAAAAGGTTCTCCGGTGGTGGCGTTGTCGTGAGGGCTGACTCGGGTGCGGTGAGGGCGAGCTGGCCGGAGGGTTGCCTGGGGCTCCGGCGGTGGCAGGAGCTGCAATCGCTCGGAAGGGAATCAAGTGGCGGCGGGGCTCGGCTTCTCAGAGTAGGAAAGCGAGAGGACCAAGAAGGGCGGTGGTCGTGTTGGCTTTGGTGGAACTGGTGGCCGAAGTTGTGGCGCTCGGGAAGCTCAGCAACCTCAGCGGGGTGGCCGGTACGACGGCGGCGATCTGTGCGGAGGAGATCGGGTCGGTAGGGAGCCGCAGCCTGGTGGCGAGAGGGGTTCGCGCCGAGGTCGATGAAGGAGCAGCGGTTGTCGACCGCGGCCGCCGGGCTGAGCTGTGTCCGAGGCGTGCTCCGTGGGGAAGAAGGGAGAGAACTTGGCAGGCGGCGTCGAACTTGGTGGTGATGAGTGGGGGCTCACCCGAGATAGCTTGATTTGGGGGAGGCGGCAAAGATGCGAGGGACGGGTGAATGGGGAGCTCGTACAGGGCGAGCTCGGTTTGGAGGGGAGTTGGGGCTGCGGTGGTGAGAGGGAAGCTGCCGCGGTAGGGCAGGAGCTGCCGCGAGGGAGGAAGGAGATGCCGCGGCGGGGCGTTGCCGTAGTGAGGGGAGTCGCCGTGGGGAAGGAGCTTGGGCCAAGGGAAGGGAGAGATGAGGCTATTTGTTGCGGCTGTTGAGGAAGAGAGAGAAGACTGTAGAGGAGCTCGGGTGTGCTGATTAAATGAGCTAGCTCGGTTGCTTTGTAGCTGAGCAGGAGGAGTTAAGAAGAGGAGTGAGTGTGCTGTTCAAGTGAGACATGCCAGGG
Source organism: Stipa capillata (assembly GCA_019208055.1). NCBI lineage: Eukaryota > Viridiplantae > Streptophyta > Magnoliopsida > Poales > Poaceae > Stipa > Stipa capillata. Next base: position 731,674 of record JAGXJF010000259.1, read on the forward strand.
AGTAGGGATGAATTAAGAAGAGGATGCTCGGGTGGGTATTTGGGGAATGGAGTTGAGTGGCAGCTTGGCTAAATGGTGAAGGGAATAGCTTGGCAGCGAAGAACATGGGGCAGCCGGGCTTTAGTTGGCTCAGGGAAGAGGAGTGGAGTAAATGCAGTGGCAGTGAAGTGATGTGTGAGAGTGAGGGAACGTGAGAGGAGGGATTCGGCTGCACGGGCATAGCAGGAAAGGTTGTGTCGCACAGGGGAATTGGGCACTGCTCGGTGCGTGCGCTGGCATGAGGAGCAGTGGAGTTAGGCACCGAATTTCAGGAGTGGTGAATGTCGTGGCATGTAGTACAGGGAAGAGTAGTGTAGTGCTGTAATAGAAGGGTGAGGTAAAAGGAGTTAGAGAGAAGGTGAGTGCAGCTCAGCCTTGCCTGGAAGAGGAGCTCAGGCTGGGCTGTAGGAGAGCAGTGGGAAGTAAGCAGGCATCTGAGTTTTTATGGGAAGACTGGGGTTATAGGCGTAGGGTATATCGCAAAGAGAATCAAACGCGCGCGGTGGATGCTTTACATAATTTTAGTTAGAGATGAGCTAATTCCAATTTTTGGCTGTGACTTGAGTTTCAACTATTTTGAATTCCTGTACTTTACTTATTCACACTATTCCATGAACCGATTAAGAATATACTCGAGACATCACCAGTCCTCAGTTGGAGCTGCTTGGGTTCGTGGCAGAATGCAAGGACGAGTATCCATGCGTGGGGACAAACTATAGAACGAGGTCGCATGTAAGGATGTGTTGAGGTTTTCAAAGTGTATGTGCCCATATACGCTTGAGAAATTTAAGCATATATAGGGCGGCAATGAAGTTAGAATAATCCTAATGGATCGTGGTGGGTTAGATCTTGGAGAAATACCACCGGTATACTCATATATACGCAACGGATTTTTTTGTGGAGTCGAACGATGAGTTAGGGTTTTGATCCGTACTCAGGAGGGACGGATTAAGGTTTTTGCGCATATGCACATATACAAAAGCAGTATATATGTGCGCATGCTCATGATTGGTCGTGGCGAAGTAGCTGGCAGAAGATTGCGTCAATTGGGGAAGATTCAAGACATGTATATGCTTCGATTTCATAAAAGTACCGAGTGGGTGCTCAACTACAGAGGTCGGTCTGGGTTACACCGACTTGGGAAAAAGAGGAAAGGGATACCGAGGGGGTGTTCGTGGCGGGAATGCAAGAGCGAGTAGCCACGTATGGAGACAAGGTGTTGAACAGAGTTGTCCGTGTCATCGGGCGTGGTTCGGGGAGATAGGGTTTTGACAAAATGGAGATCGAGGCAAATAAGGGCAAGGGTTTTCATGTTTTGGGTATCGTTTTCGTGTTTTGGGTATCCATGTTTTGAATTAAAGTTTTAGTTAGGTATATTTTGGGCTGACGTTATTAGCGAAAAAGTTTTTGTTAGCCCTAATTTTCAGGTTTTGAAAATTCGGGGTGTGACATTTGCGAACACGTCAACAGCTCCGTATCCAGGGTATTGTAGGCGGATACTACCTCGTATACGGTAGATGTATACTACTCAACGTCAGTTACTTTCTAAAGATTATTGAATTACTTTTTTCTATATTTTTCTTTGTGTACTATGGGACATTGGCACGCCCACATTCTTTTTCTTTCCCTAGCGCAAGAGAGATAGCTTTCCCCAGTAAAAAATTATTTATGGTGTCAAATAATCTTATACTATTTTTTTGTCGAATTAGGATGTAAAGCGGATAATGCTCGGATGCAAATACAAATACTGATTATCTCAGAATTGAATATGATACAAAAACGGATAAAAGTCAGCGGATAGCACACGCATACGAAGAATACATTTCCAATGAAACAATATGTGTAAATTATGTACTAAACAATATATATCTACTCTAAAAAAAACACAGACACCGATATCTAATAATCAATAAGTTACAATAGTACACATGCAATAAGCTAGTGTTAAACACTAGACGGTGATGAGATGATAAACATCAACAATAAAACACTAGCAAACAGCCACACTAGAGCATGCGCACATATAACATCTCATAAAGAAATGTAACAACCATGTATTACAAAGTTGTCGTAGCTATAAGTCTAGACAATAGATTTGTGGCACCCCCCGGTCGGTTTACAACGATCTCCGGGCGTGCGAGGGGAAAACGAGCGAGAAGCGTTACGTGCGAGATAGTCGTCGATGTAACTCAGAGTCTGTATTAGGGCGTGGAATTGAGAGCTTACAAGTGAGAGAGAGCCCCCTTTTCCCCTCTACCCTTAGGAGGGTATTTATAGGGTTTGAGAATGAGAAATGCAAGATTACAATTTTGCCCTCATATGAGAGGGAATTTACAAGAGCTCTATGGCCATTTCCCTGATTCTAGGGGATCTTTATAGAATATTCCCAAGCATCTTCGGAGGAATCTTTAGTTAGGCCGAAGTGATCCCCGACGGCGTCGGGGTTGTGCCGAACGAGGCAGGACGTAGGCGTCGTCTTTGACGTTGTCGGAATTATGCCGGACGAGGCGGAACGTAGGGTCGGATCATGCCGGACGAGGCGGAACGTAGCGTCGGGGTCGCTCATGACGGCGTCGGGATCATGCCGGACGAAGCGAAACATAGCGCCGGGGTTGTTTTTTGACCGCGGAGAAAAAACATCGATTCGGAGTTGCGTGAGGACCTGCCCTCCAACAAAAGTCATAATAAAATTCTACCAGAAAATCAGATAATTCTATTTCATCAGTATTAGCAATACCATATCCTATGCAGTAAATTTAGAATTGCTCTCATATGCAGTAAATTTAGAATTGCTCTCATACCATTCTTATTCCATCGAATTTGAGAATGGTTCAATTCGGGGTAGTTATGCTATCGCTTTTATCCATATGTCCATGTACTCCTCGCGCACGTTAATATATCCAAAGCACAAGCCCAGTTGGCGATGTTCTTCACCCAACGCAGCTTCACAAAAAGGCATCGTTAACTATCACCGATCAGCAGAGAGAATCGTCATTATCAATCTGTTCCAACAAAAAAAGCAACGCTGAACACGATGCCCATCGCGACGTGAAGGCCCAGCAACTAGATCCTTTTCCCCCTCGCGAGTTGCGACAACCGATGCGAATCGCGACTGACGAAAGGACCTTCCAACTCTTGTTGCCCTTGTCGCTCTCACCGAGCTCATTCAGGTCCAAAATAGTTGTTCACCGAATCACTGGCGGCAAACCGGCTACCGGCTAGCTACCAATTAGCATTTGTTCATTTGTTGCCATGCTAAATCGTACAGTGAGCTTCACCCACTGGCCACTGCAGTGGGCTTATCGGATAAGGGAAGGGCGCATTTGCATCTGGGGTCCTCCCGAACTCTCGCCATGGCTTCCGGTGGCGAGCAGTGTGAGCACATGGCGGCGCTGCTCGACCGCCCTCCCGCCGAGGTCTCTCATCCCCTCACCTCTGTCTCTCTGTCTCTCCCCTTTGTTCTGCATATATAGAAGTTCAATGAATGTTTCACTGCTAATTTGGCTGGGGATTTCGTCGCAGGTAGAAGCATACACCACCGACGGGTCTCTCGACGTCGACGGAAACCCGGCGCTGAAGCACCGCACAGGTGGATGGCGCGCTTGCCGCTCGGTTCTCGGTAATTTCCTTCTTCTGATTGGGATTTCGACAAGATTTCTTGGTAACTCACCTGTTCTTGGTAACATTCCTGGCGTGGTGATTTCGCTCTTTTGCACGGCTGCTTCTTGGGATGATGCATAGGCACCGAGTTCTGCTACTGCCTGGCCTTCTACGGGATCTCGTACAACCTAGTCACGTACCTCACCGCCGTCCTGGGCGAGAGCAACGTCGCCGCCGCCAGGAGCGTGTCCACCTGGCAGGCCACCTGCTTCCTCACGCCGCTGGCCGGAGCCGTCGTGGCCGACTCCTACTGGGGAAGGTACCGCACCATGGTTGTCTCCTGCTCCGTCGGCGTCGCTGTCAGTCTCCCAACTCTAGCTCTGCACTTCAACCAATCATGCAATGCTTCAAAATAAAAATAAAAATCATCGTAGAGAATAAGCGAGACCAGAAACAGTTTATCTCGCGCGTTCGGAACGGGATTCGAGAACTTGAGTCTTTTGTAGGCGAGATTGTTGCAGTTTGAATGCTTGATCTCTGCACAATTTTTGTGCAGGGCATGCTCATGACAGCTCTCTCGGCATATCTGCCGCTGCTTGTCAAGAACACCACATTGTTTACAGGCTCAGACATGGTGTCGGCTCAGGAGTCTGTCTTGTTTCTTGGCCTCTACATGATCGCGTTCGGGCTAGGCGGGCTCCGGCCATGCCTGATGTCGTTCGGCGCCGACCAGTTCGATGACGGCGATCCGTCGGAGCGCGCGAGGAAGGGCTCGTTCTTCAACTGGTATGTGTTCACCATGAACTGTGCGTCGGTGATATCCAGCACCGGCGTCGTGTGGGTGCAAGATCACTACGGCTGGGCGCTGGGCCTGACGATTCCGGCGGTGTCCCTGGCTGTCGGGCTCTCCTGTCTGGTGGCGGCGTCGCGGGCGTATAGGTTCCAGAGAACCCGTGGCAGCCCGCTCACCAGAGTCTGCCAGGTCATCGTCGCGGCCGTCTGTAAGTTCAACGTCGAGCCGCCGGCCGATAGCTCTCTTCTCTACGAGCTGCCAGAAGACTACTGCGCGATGAAAGGAGTTCAGAGGATAGAGCACACCACTGACCTCCGGTTAGTTCGTACAATGCTCTGTAATTGCATATTTACATTGTCCTAGTGACTAGCGTTGGTTTCCATGCGTGCTCCTAGTTCTTGAGATGCATCTGCGGCTTGCTTGATCAGATTCTTCGACAAGGCCGCCATTCTGGCGGCGTCGGACAAAGAGGTGGAGGAGGCAGGTGCGCCGGCGCTGCGCAATCCGTGGAGGCTCTGCATCGTGACGCATGTCGAGGAGCTCAAGATTCTTGTGAGGATGCTGCCGCTATGGGCGACCATTGTCTTCTTCTACGCCGTGTCAGCGCAGGTCTCGTCGACGTTCGTGGAGCAGGGCATGGCGATGGACACTGCCGTGGGCTCCATCCGCGTCCCGCCGGCCTCGCTGTCCACCTTCGACATGCTCACCATCGTCGTCCTGGTCCCGCTCTACGACTGCGCGTTCGTGCCGGCGGCCAGGAGGCTCACCGGGAGGGAGAAGGGTGTCTCGGACCTGCAGAGGATCGGCGCCGGCCTCGCCATGCCGGCGCTCGCCATGGCCGCCGCGGCGCTGGTCGAGACGGAGCGCCTCCACGCGGCGAAGGCACAGGCGCCGACGACCAAGACGAGCGTGCTGTGGCAGGCGCCGCAGTACGCGCTGGTAGGCGTGGGCGAGGTGCTCACCACCATCGGGCAGCTCGACTTCTTCTACAGCCAGGCGCCGGCCGCGATGAAGACCGTGTGCACCGCGCTCGGGCTCCTCGCGATAGCGGCCGGGGACTACCTGAGCTCGTTCCTCCTCGCTGCCGTGGAGTGGGCCACGGCGGCCGGCGGCCGGCCGGGGTGGATCCCCGACGACCTGGACGAAGGGCACCTGGATCGCTTCTTCTGGATGATGGCCGGACTCGGCTGCCTGAACCTGGTGGCGTTCGGGAGCTGCGCCGTGAGGTACAAATCCAGGAAAAACTCCTGAATACAGAGACTTCTTTTTGCAGCCCGCCAAAGTGAAGTAGCATGAAATTTCATCAGGAATCGTGGAACACTGAAAACATATATTCATCAATTGTTAAACTAATGTTCCATCGATTTAGAAAGCCAGCACACTATTAATACACATTAACAGGAACGTTCACTTTACATGATCCATCGCTCCTCTGCTACAACTTATTACAAGCGAACGATCGACTAGGATTAGTAGGCTGCTTTGGACGCAGTATGTACATTATTAAGCTGCTGTAATTAAACAAGGATGCCGTCTTTCAAAAGAGTTATTTTTTCAGAAGTTAATTAAACATAGTTTAACGTTACTGATTAGCAGCCTAGCTAGCGTCGATCGGGGCACCCTAAGAGGCCAGTCAAGGTGGCAACGGGTCGGGTTCGGGCGGGTAGAACTCTCCCGAACCCGTGCCCGAACCCGTCAGCTTGCCCAATACCCGCCCGCGAAAATCCCCGTGGGGGACAAATTATACCCATACCCGAACCCGCGGATACCCGGGTACCCATGGATATCCATGGAGATAGCACAGATAAAAAACATCACAGGCAGCAGACCGGCCCTCCGCTGCTCCGCTCCTCCACTGCTCGCCATCCGCCGACCGGCCCAGCAAGGCCGCTTTGGCTCTCGCGGTCGCCGGCTGCCCGCCATGCCCGGGTGGATGCGGAGGTCGCCACCCCGGGGCATGGGGTGGATTGCCCTCCATGGTCGCTGCGCCGCCTCGCCGGTGCTAGTGGAGGGATTGGGATGGGGGCGGAGGCCGGCGGGATTCCAACGGGCGACGGCCGACGGGCAGCGGGATGGAGGTGGTTCTCGGCCTGGTGCGGGGCGGCGGCCGGTGGGATCGGGGGCTCGGGGGCCGGTGGTTCTCGGCCTGGTGCGGGGTTGGCGGCCGACGGGATCAGGGAAGGGGAAGGGGAAGGGGAGCGGGCTGGGGCAGGAGCTCGAGCGTCGGCGGCGGAGTGGGGTGGAGGCGGGTGGCGGCCGGTTCGCCGGTGGGATTGGAGCAGCTCACGGCTGGCGGCCGGCGGGATCGGGTAGGGGAAGGGGATTAGGGATAGGGAATGGGGGCGGGTGGCGGCCAAATGGGTGACAGGGTGAGTGGGTGACCGGGCTAGGGAACTAGGGTTTAGATTTTTTTTTCTATATGGCCCACATGTCAGTGACTATTTTCGGGTACCCATGGATATCCATGGAGCTATATTTGACTCCATACCCGACCCGTGAGTTCACGGTACCCGCCCGCGAGGATCCACGGGTCTAGTTTGTCCTCCATACCCGAGCTCCATGGGTATATACCCGCGGGTACCCGGATCCGTGGATAAAATTGCCAACTTGAAGGCCAAGTCCCTACTTGCCTTCGCCTGCGTGGAGGCCACTAAAGTAACCCTGCGGGTTTGATTCAAAGCCGGAGCGGGCGATGTATGCACCACCGCCGCCGGGCGCCTTCATCATGCCACCGCTGCCGCCGAAGCCGCCGGTGCCCCGACTTCCCTCCCTGCCCACCGCATCCGCTTCCCGACTTCGCTGATGACCCCGCTCCACCACCCTTGGGCACCTCCTCCACCTCCGTTCTTTGCTCCTCCTCCTCCTCCGCCGCCGCCACCCTTGGTGCTGCTGCTCCGCCCTTACCACCACCACCTGCGCCACCTTTGCCACCCAGCTCTCTCACCTTGATCAGTCCAAGATCGACGAAGAAGCTACTCTTGCGTGCTGTGAATGCTGCGCATGGAGCGAGTGCGCTTTTATAGAGGAAGACGAAGGCGGGGGCGAACAGAGCCGCGTGCATGCACGGCGACGCCTGTCTGGACCAGGGAAAAAAATTTCGTTCTGGCCAAAATTTCGGAACCCACCGAAATTACCGAAATTTCGAAAATTTCGAAAATCATTTCGGAAAGCACTACCGAAAATCAGTTTAAATTTTAATCAAAATTTGGTCAAATTTGATCAAATTTGACCAAATTTGAATTTTTGACTAAATTTTGACCAAATTTGTTCAAATTTTAGTCAAACTGAATTTTTTGACTGAATTGGGCAAATTTCGGGACCCACCGAAATTTGCGAAATTTCAGAAATTTCGTTGAAATTTCGTCGAAATTTTTTTCCATGGTCTGGACACGTTGGAGCCCTGATGCAGATACACCGGACTGACACTGACTCTCTGGTCCGGCCAACCTCCGAGTAGCTATCACCTCGGAGTCCGAGAGCATGCATATCCCTGCGCGTGCATTTTTAAACTGGACTTCGACCGTGACTCCGTGCTAAGAATCCTTGTGGCGCAGATCGAGAACAGCAGCTAGGCCATTGCTGCCCGCTTGTTTCAGCCCAGAGTACCATGTGAGCCTAAGGAATTTGGCTACCGTTTCTCAAAAAAATAACCGGTCATTTTCCGACCGAAATGGTTCAAACAAGTTTTGAATTCAAAAAAGGTTACTGGCCGGGAATTTTCAAAATTGGTACTGTTTTGCGGTTATCGCCTGGTAACTGGACGATTTCTTAGGAAAAATTGCAAAATGCATGGGAATAGCAGGAAAACATAACAGACTGCCCAGAAATGCTTAACTTTTGGCAAGACATGCCCAGAAATGCATAAATATGGTAAAAATACATAAAAATCACAGGATATGATAAAAATATAGCAGGAAATACATATATTTCAGACAAGATCAAAGGAAAATAGCAGCAGGTGTCCAGCAAACAACAATTGACAGTTCAACAATCCATATAATCCATAATGAGCAAAAGAAGTAACATATAGAAATCATAAAGCAGCATCCAACAGTCCATTACAGTCCATACGAATCGATAGCAGTCCATCAAAGTCCTATTGCAATTCATAAGGGGTAGTGCACAACAAAATAACAAGCATTGCACAAAATAAAATTGCTTGCTTTAGGGCTTCCCATCTTCCTCCTAGACCTCCTTCCAACAAATTAGGCTGCATTGACATAACAAAAGATAATAAACCCAAGATGCAAAATAGTAGAGAAAAACATAGGTATATTAGACCATGAACATGTCTCTAGCAAAAGGAAATGTACTGAACTATCAACAAAGCAAGTAGTGAGTGTCCAACAATATGATGTCCTCCCAACAATTTAGGCTGCATGAACATGTTTAAAAAAGGGTGCCAATGCATCACCAAAATGAGGTACACTAAACGAAGCAACAAACTAGAAATAATCAGCACATGATCAAACCTAAATGGGAGCAATTTACCATCTTTTCTCGTGGTGATGGTCTCTAACAATTTGATGCTCTTTATCTTCCTCCTAGTAGACTTCCGGCGCGAAGGTTCATTTTCACTGCGAGGCAACGCCCCCACATCACCTACAAAACATGTAAATTAATAGTTGCATCACACATGTTAATATAAAGTTATCCACAAAGTGTGCAATATAGCAATGTCATTAACGTCATTGTCGCCACCTTCATCGTCACTAATGTACTCTACTACCTCATCATCCGTATCACCATCGCATCATTCCATGTCCTCTTCCTCATCTTCCTCCTCTTCCTCCTCTCCCTCTTAATTGATTGTTGTTCTCCCTTTCTTCCTGAAAGGACTTTAATGACTAAGATGTCGCCTAGAGGGGGGTGAATAGGCTTTTTAAATTCACTTACGGATTTAGTTTAATCCTAATGCAGAATTATACTAATTGAATTTTCACAAGTTCAAATCCTAATATGCTAGTTTTTCATATGAGCATAATCACCCTATGTTAATATATCAAGGTTTGCAATCCTAGGGTGACAAGCAACCAATTCAACTTCTATAGGAGATATACAAGTAATGTATTGCAAGTATGAAATGCGATAAGTAAAGGAGACAAGAGACAAACGATGTATGACCCGGAGTTCGGATATCCACCGATATCCTACGTCTCCGTTTGAGGACTCGATCACACTTGATCAAAGGTGGGCTCTCTCTCAAGCCACTTCCTCTCGAGGACTCTCCGGAGTCTCCCCAATCACTATGGTTAGCTCTTTCCTCCACTCCCGGAGATGCGAGCTCCACAACCACTTTACAATCTCCCGGGCCTCCTCACAAGCTTCTTGAGGAGATCACCGAGCCACAACCACCAAGCCATCTAGGAGTCGATGGCCTCCAAGAGTAATAGACTCTCGGACTCTCGCTCGAACACAATCGACGCCGAGTGCTCAACAATGCAACTTATGCACACACCTTGTGCAACTTATGCACAAAGATTTCTCTCACTCCTCACAAATGGCAACACATGCACTTGAGGCTTTGGAGAGGGAGAAAGCACTAAAGATGTTCACAAATGAAGTATGGAGGCAGCAACTCATCTTTTAAGCCAACCCAAGGTGGAGACTATATATAGCCAACCTTGAAAACTAGCCGTTGGAGAGGAATCTGGGCAAATCTGGACTGTCCGGATTTGACCCGGACCCTCCGGATACACACCAACGTCAGAAAAGTGACCGTTGGAAAATCCAGACCCTTGACCCGGACCCTCCGGGTTGAGGTCCGGGTTGTCCAGTACAGATCCAGACCCTCACTCAGACCCTCCGGGTGACACTCCGGAAACCTTCTGTACAACCCAGACCCTCATCTGGACCCTGGTCCGGACCCTCCGGGTTCAACCAGGATCCTCCAGATTTAACCCGGACCCTCCCGGATTCAACCTGAACCCTGGCCCGGACCCTAGCTCGGAGGGTCCGGATTTTCCAGGACATCAACTCCCACGGAGCACTCGATGAGCCCGGATCACTTCCGAACAAACCCGGAGCACCTTGGTTCAATCCGGAACACTTTGGGGGCTTGCCTTAGGTCATATATTCTAAAAATGGACCTCCCGGAGTCCACGAACCTAGCCGATCAACCAAACCACTTAGGTCAGTTGGATCGCACACACACCTAGACACCAAGTCTAGGAATAACACCGAACTACGTCCGAAGCCTCGAAGCACTCGCACCTCAGAACCTCCGGACACACTAGAACACGAGTTCTAGCTCCTCCACTACAAAGGAAACACGACGATATGCAACATATGCATAGACTTGAGCACTCGACACACATGAACAACTAATCATCCGATAGCCCCTCTTTATAGTATGGCTATCTAACCTATAGTCCGGTCTCTCTTCAAACTCCTTGAGACCAGTCTGTCACACCCTGTTTTTTCGCAACCCGAATTTTCGAAAACCTAAGCCTAAGACGCGTATATGTGTATATGTTTCAATCATATTGCATGCTCATCCGGATTTCAATTCTTCTCGAAGCATGTCATCTCATGGAAGCACTTGAGTTAGTTTGCACCGTCACGCAACGGACCCAAAGTCGCAACCCCATCATCGCAGGTGCATGAAACCCTAAACCCTAATTGGAACACACGCACCATATACGCACAAGCACTCCCCAAATCCAAACCCTAAGCGGCAACTCACCCATTTTTGCTCCCCCGACCCTCCTAGCATGAACCCTAACCTCCCCCATACCCTACCTCCATCGTGCCGTCGCCCATCCCTTAATTAATTAACCCTTGGGCAGAAACCCTAAAATCCATATCGCATGTGCTTTCTTCCACCCAAAAATTCTGGAAAAATTTCATAAACTTCTTAAAACTATTTGTCACCCAATTATGAAATAACATTTGAACGTCCAGTTCAAAAATCTTGAATTACATTCAAACTTAAATTCTGAACTAATTTCCACTTTGAACTCCAACCCATATAATTAGAGCTCAGAAAAATTCCATAAAATCCCACAATGCTCATCTAAGTACCAGTAACTCAAACATGCAAAATCATGTCTATATCCAGTGCAAAGTTTTGCCAAAAATTCTATCAAGCACCTGGCTCCATTCTCCCTCTTCCCATGAAATCAAAGTCCAAACCCCTCCTTTTGGCTTCAATCTTTCTACCAGGGTCCTTATTGCCCTAAGGCACCCTGCCCCATCAACCTTACCTCAGTAAGACCTCCTGCTCCACAGTGTTCCACTCCAAGGTCACTTCTCATCGACATGGGCAGTGTGGCGCCCCGGTTTTAGGCCGGGTAAGCCCTCGTGATTAATGTATCGGTCCCTGGATCAGTAGCCGATACACACGAGTTAACCTGTATATCATTGTCATACACGCGAAAAATAATTAAATAGACCGTTAAGGTCGATAATCTGATACCTGTAGCCCAATGGCTATAAAGTTGCAGCGGAAAATCCAACGGAGAGGTGGCCCATCAGTATGCCATACCCGACAGGCAACTGACTGGGGGTTACGCCCTAGCTTTTGCGTTCCTACTCGTATCTTCGGGAATGAGGTCATCCTTCGTCTGGCTAAATCAACAAGCCAGGTGAGTACATTGAATGTACTCGCAAGCTATTCCCACAGGAGGAAATATACGGCTATATTTCATGCAGGGAATAGTTCAAGGGATAGCTCTAACCTAAGTTGCAATTTGTGCGGAAATGTAAGTTCTTATTTTAAATACACATAAATAGATTGTAAAAGCATTTCGAAATCTAAAGCACCTTAAGAAAACATCTCATCACATCTCATCACATCACATCTCATGTGGTAAACACCGCCTAACAGCTCATGACCTATTACCGTCAGCTTCCACTCCCCGTCAATGGCTCCGCCCATCGAATGGTAGCTTCCACCTATTCGATAAATAGGTCTTCCAACACTAAACCGTATTCCGGTCCCTCCCGGCAATACGGCGGATCACTTCGGCAATTTCCTTACCACCGACACATGGCCTAAAATTGCCCACTGTGGACACATCATGCCCACGTCCTTAATCCCATTTCCCAGCTTTCACAACCAAAGCTCAGTCTAACCAATGTGTGGCCTTATCAGTTCATGTCCATGACCGAGGACGCGGCTATTCGAATAGTTTTTAAACCCTCTGCAGAGATGGTACGGCTTTACCCACAAGATGTAAGTCACCCTGGGAGTACTTTGCAAGTATACTGCCAGGATTATTACAACGAGACTTTTTGCCTGCTTTCACACTAGAGTCGGACCCGCTAGATGTTTTATCCAATCTTCACATTTTGCATCGCAAATCCTAAAGTGGGACTATTCTCATCTTTGTGTCGAATCCTCACACCCGCCTCGGCCTCACCATCTAGGAATCTTGACTCGAATAGCGTCGTGAGAATTCTCTAGGGGCCCATCGTCCTACCTAGCACATACTCCTTACTTCCCACGGGTCCGAACCCTAGTATTAGGCGGGATACCGAGTCAAGTCCTTCCCATAAAGGACATGTGGACGTACGGTGGGGGAACTGATTCAATGGCACTTTAGGTTCGATCCTTAACTGATTCGAGTAGGACTCCAGTTCATCAGCAAGCACCGAATAGCCTCCAGCTACTTCGTCTTCCTTCAAACCACCTTACTTCCTACCCGAATCCCAAACCATCTCCAACTCCATTTTGGGTTTTGGCAACATTTCTTTTGAAAGTCACCACGGATAACATACGTTATCCACGGGTTTTGATTTCCCGTACCCGGAGGTTTGAGTCAAAACTTTAGTTTTAACTATAGCAGGGCTAAGCAATGGCTATTGCCTATAACCTTAGGCTTTCGTCGGTCAGAAGCCAATCGACGAAACAACTAGGGTTACAAGGAATCGGATAGTCGATCCTAGCTCAAATGCATCTATCGGGTACAACGAACTACATAAAATATCGCTGATAAACATAGCATGCATATTTCGTAATCAACATAATTATACTTTGCACATATAGGGTTCGACATGGTCAAAGTGGGAAATAGCTTGCCTGGCAAGTTATCCGGGGCTCGGTCTTGAACTTGATACGGCAATGATCCGGGGTCCTTTGCGCGATAATTCTACACGTCGAAAAGAACGGCGAATAAATCAACGATGCAAAGAAGAACCAAGAACATCAAATGTAGAGCCGGAGGAATCAACACATGAAATCATAACATGTTTGATTAGCCACTTGGTTTTAAGCAGTTTTAGAGAGTTAGGGTTGGGGGCACTATGCTATCTTAATGGGAAGCATTAGCTCACGGCACATCGTCGGTTAGGGTTTTCTATCGAGCTAGGATCTTCGAAGGCGGCGTGCCTACACGAGCATTTAGGGTTTCCGGATGACATGCGTGTGTACTAGTCTTTATGATTTAAGGGCCCAGCCGGGTACTTCAACTGGTAGAACACTAAGCGAGTTATGTTTGCTTCGATTAGGGTTTTGAAGGGATAAAGGTTTTGGTTGAGTTAGGGCTTTTGGGTCTCGGGAAGACAAGCACTTCAAAACGGAGGGGGTATATACATGGACCTCGATGTTGGCGGTAGGATGCCAAGGTTCTGGACTTAAGGTCAGGGAAGCAAGACCTACCCTAGGCAAGCGAAGGGTGCCACATAGAACAGGGCTTGCTTGTTTGGAAGAAATCATGCGACTTCGCAGATAAAAATCGTTTATCCTACGAACCTAATGGGGCTTTGGATGCTTTGGCATACTGGACGGTACAAGGAATCCATTTGCATTGCCCTAGAATAGTACATATACAGAGTACATATGCTGTCTTGAAAAGAAAAGAAGGGAACGAAACAAACCCTAAATTTAATCTCTATTGCTCTTAATTTAAATGTCTTTGAAGGTTTAAATATTTTTGAACCAACAGTTTAGAAATTCATTGAGGGTTCCAGAACCGGCTTAGATTAAGATGGACTGGTTGATCCAATAGCCTAGCTGTGCAAACAGTGGTTTGGTTAGGGTGATTAGCATGTGCTTTAAAGGCTAACTAAGGTATTAGGGGGTGTACGTGTGAGCTGTGCAGGTCACTGCACTTAGCTCATTTTTAATAGTAAAGGAGAGGGGAACACAGGGGACTTGTCCGGCCGGCACCTTCATTCCTATCGGCAGAGCAACCTGGGGGAGAGAAATAGGAGGTGGGGGAGGCAGGCGCCGACGGCGGCAGCTCACCAGAGGAAGAGGGGCTCGCGTGGGAGGCAGCTCCGGTGTTGGTCTACCGGCGGCGGCCGGGGAGTTTGCTTGAGGCAGCAGGGGAGAGGGCCGGCGATTTTGGGGAGGCTCACGGCCGGGGAATGCTAGAGCTCCACGGCGGCTCTGGCACGGGGAGAAGGGGCCATGGCGGCGCTTGCCGGAGGATGGGGGAGCGGCGATTGGAGGGAAGGGCGGAGCGGCTCACCGGCGGGGCTACTACTGAGACCAGCGGCGGGGGGGCTGCTGTGGTTGGTGGCGGATTGATTCGGAATGGGGAGTCCCACCGGCGGCGGCTGCCCTGAGCTCGGGGCACAGGGGCGGCGGCGGTTGGATTGCAGGGCACCGGCGGCAGACCAGGTAAGCGGCGGGCTGCTCGGGCCTTGGTCCTAGCGGCCGGCAAGGCGACGGCTTGGTGCTGGATCTGAACGGCGGCGAGGGCTGGAGGCTGGGGGAGCGGACCAGGCGGCGGCGTGGGCGCAGGCGGTGACCGGAGCGGCTCGGGAAGGGCTGCGCCGGCGGCGAGCCGTTGGGCAGGTAGGGAAAGGGGATCCGGCCGGCGTTGGGGCCTTGGCTACTGCGTGAAACCGCTCGGGCAGGAGAGGAACGGCGGATGGAGGCGCTTGCCGGAGAGGGAACATGCCACGGGTGCTCGTGGTAGCTTGGTTGCTCGGCGCGGCGGCTTGGGCATCTTGCCACCGGCGGCGGCGCTTGGGGGAAAATGCGGCAGCTAGAGGAGGCTCGGAACAGTGGCTCGGTTCTGGTGTGGAGGAAGGTGGAGCAGTGCTCGGCGCCGTGCTGATGCTGAGGGGAGCTGGGCATGGTTGCTAGGGGAGAACAATGGGGAGCTTGCTGCTTGAGGAAGGGAGGAGCTGAGGAAGAAGAAGGGTTTGCGGAGATTGGAGGAAGGAAATTCCTATGCTGAGATATTTAGAGGAGAAGGGAGTCACAGCTGATTTGATAAGTCAGGCATTGGTTCTGGTGAGTGGTGAGCTGGGCATGCATGGAAGATGGGACAGATGCTGAGCTCGTGAAGTGACTTGAGCTGGGGCAAAAATTAAAAAGGAGCAGAGGAGATGAGACAGCTCAGCTTGCTTTGTACTGCAGGAGCTGTAGAGGTGATGGGATGAGAGAGAAAAGGACACGCGGGAGAGTAAATGAAATGGCTTGAGCAGTGCACGGGAGTTAACTTTGACAGCTGATGTTTGCATGCACACGGAGCAGAGGATTGGACAATTCGGGTGACTGGGGAAGCAGCTGCCCATTAATGCATGCATGTGCTATTGCTGTACACGAAATGGGTGATGCTAGCTGTTGGCTGCTGCTGGTGAGAGAAAAGAAATGAGGTTCGGTCTGCTGGACGGGACGGCTCGGTTGATTAGAGAGTGGCCAGTGCAAAAGTACAGCGAGAGCTAGCACAAAGTAAATGAGGAGCAGGGAGAAGAGTGCACGGTTTGTGCAGCAAGGTGGGGCATCGATGAGATGGGGTTTTGACTGTAGCAGAGATATATGGATGAATTCGTGATAGATATTTTATATGTCACGGTAACACGTCAGAGTAGCTGGGCAACTAGTTATTCGGTAGAATTATCACAGGACGGATATTTGTCTCCTGGCATGGTAATATGGTAGAAGTGACAAGATACTCACATGACATGTGGTAAGAAAGAGATGACCATTGCGGTTAGGGTTTTTCCAGGAAAAATAATAAACTAGGGTTTTGAGCGTATGTACCCATACACGCTTGAAAGTTAAGCGTATATATTTTGGCGATGGGGTTAGAAAGATGATAGGCAGTCTTGGGGCTAGGGTTCGGAAAATATCACCGGTATACCCGTATATTTGCACAGGACTGCCGCAGAGATAACGACGAGTTAGGGTTTAGAGGAATTTAGATTTAAATAGGGAGGAGAAGAGTCGGGAGCTCGGAACTGGGTTTCGGAGCGCGGCAAGGTGGGGCAGGAACACGGAACTCGAGACGAGTTCTTTGTGCTGGCTTAGGATGTGTTGGTGGTGAGGTACCGTCGATACGGTGGCGTATACGGCGCGTGTAATGGGTTAGGGTTTTGCCTCTTTTGTCGAGTCAGGGAGGAGGGAATTAGGGTTTAGGGGCGCGGCAGGGTGACGCAAGGTATGGGAACTCTTGGAAACCTTTGTATCTCGACTCCAGTCCATTTGACGACAAGGTGCCGCGGTTGCAAATGTCCTGTTGCACGGTGTTGTCGCATTAGGGTTTCGAAAGGGGGTTCGGAATTAAATCGGTAGATGGGAATCGGGGCGTGGCACCGGGGTTCCGGAGGGTGGCACTGATTAGGTAGAGGGGAGGAATGCCGAAAGTATGCCTGTGGCGGAGGGGAAGGGCTGTCGCGGCAGAGAAACTGTTGCCGCGGTAGGGAAAAGACTTGTCGCGGTAGAGATTGGTTATCGCGGCAGAGATCGGTTGTCGCGGCGGGAAGGAACAGCAGCGCGACATTGCCGCGGCAGGGAAGGGTTGCCATGGCAGAGGCATGGTAGCGACGGTAGAAACTTGTCGCAGCAGGAACGGCTTGCTGCGGCGGAGAAGGATAACGACGGCGGTGGCAGAGGTCTTGCCGCGGTGGAGAAAATGGTTGACGGCGGCTGCCGTGGCAAGAGCGTGGCAGCGGCAATGGTTGCCATGGGCTGACGCGGCAGGGCACGGTGCTGAGCAGAGTTGCCCGCATGGACGGACGTGGCTCGGAGTATTAGGATTTCAACAAAACGGAGATCGATGGGAATAGGGCAAGGGTTTTCGTGCCTGGTATTTAGTTTCATCACGATTTGAACTAAAGTTTTAATTGGGTGTATTTTCAATTGACATTATTAACGAAAAAGTTTTTGTTAGCCCTAATTTCTGGATTTCGGAAAACTAGGGTGTTACAGGCAGGCACTTTGGTTAACCCAGCCCTACACATCTTCGGTGCCCAGCTCTTCACGCTCTCTCTCTGAGAAACCACAGCATTGTTTACATACTGGTGCACTCCCTCGACACCCTAGGGCATGCATGTGCACGTGTGTGCCAATCTGGACACGCTCTGGCTTTGCCCTGGGCGCGCACGGCACTAGCCCCATGCCATCCATCGGCATCCATCTGCCACCTGTGGACTCCGGTCCCTTTCACCACTGCCGTCGCATACCAACATGCCTCCACTGTCCTTCCGCTCTCTAGTCACCTCGGCATCGCCCTTATCAGCTTAGCAGTGCCGCCCCCACCGAGCTTGAGCTAGCACAGCGGCTGCTACCCCACTGCCTTTGGTGCTCGGCCTATTAAAGGCTTGCCAATCCTCCCGAGTTCCTCGCCCTACCCCCCATAACCCTCTCTGAGTGCGGAGCAAGCTCCAATTCCTGCCCCGAGCCCTCCCTGTTGCCATTGCTCCAAGAATTGCTTCGCCCCACCTAGCAAAATTGTAGCAGTACAGCTCCCCATGGCGCGAATGGCTTCCCTCAACGCATCCATCGTCTCTTCCTATATCTTTTCCCCTTGCTGAATTTCGGTTAGACCTAGCTATGGCGCCAAGCCATCTTCTTCCTCACCGGCGGGAGCCTTCACCCGGCATTGGACTCACTTGCCCTGGGGATCGACGGAGCCACTCACCCGAAGGGGTAAGCACCCGGCCACCGACCGCTGGGCCCAGGCGGCCGCTCTGGTCCCACACCTCAGAAGCCAGGCTAGGCCGCTGCCGCGTGGGCTAGCAGCCCAACCGGGTTGGCCTCCTGCGCAGGAGAAGGCGTCCCTCCCCTGGGCACCTTCGACGTCATCGCCTGGAGGGAGAGAACCGGCCGGTTTTCCTTCCAGGGAACCGTTGATTTTGGTTCGGCCGGTTCGGCCTCAAGCTGACCGGTTCTCAAGGAATTTCCAAAATAAAAGTTGATCATAAAAATGTTTACCATCTTTTGGTTCAAATAGAATTTTCAAATCCAAATATTTTATATAGGAGCAGAGGATATATCAAGATTCTTTTAAATTCGAACCTTTTTCAAAAATCTTTTAAACTTGTAGACTGGTTTCAGAACTTTTCAAAAATGTCCCCTGTCTCCCTCTTAAACCGCCATGTCACTGATCCCTTCCCAAAGGTATCAGACAAAAGTTTTACAAAGGAAAATACTAGGAAGAATCATGAAACCCTAATTCTAATAAATCTCCATGCGCATAAAATATAAACAACCTTCCCTCCCTTCGATCTTTTCTCGCATACCAAAGCATGGCATATGATCTGCGTTGAGTTTTCCCCCTTGGTTCTTTGTCGCGTTTGGATTCTCATTGGCGTTGTTTTAAAACGTGTAGTTGACGGTGTGAGGTACGTTCATCAGGAAGAACCCAAAGCATCCCCACGTTCGGATCAAGACCAGGAACTGCCAGGCAAGCTCTCCACCTTTGATCATGTTAAATCCCAAGTTTACGAAATGATACTTTGTTTACGAAACATGCATGCTATGTTTTACAACCCTTATTTTATGTAGGGTAGTTATAACCTAAGCTTAGCAAATCCTAGTCCGACCCTGAACACTTTGTTACCCTAAGGTCTACGTATTCCGGAAAAGTTACCGGAAATCTAGGGTAGAGTATGTGTGTATGCTTAGCCCCGCAGTAGAAAAAGTAGGTTTTCAAAAAGGGAATGAAATACCCCATATTTCATGTGGTGACAATTTGAAAACGGACCGTCGTGTCAAGGACGAACTTGGTTAGGCCACACTAAAGTAGACTGACTTTCAAAGTCAAAAATGGGTTATGGGTTTAAGGACGCGATCCGCCAAGTTCGCAGGGTGACATGAAAGTTCCCCGTTGTAGTGAGAGGAGTGAAGGAGGGATTTCCCCATTGAAACGGGCAAACCCTAGGATTCCCCATTGTAGCGGGCAATCACTATATCTCTGTTGTAGCGGATGAGCATATCACTCCCCGTTGAAGCGGGTGATAACAAGACGCTTCCGTTGTAGCAGAAAGCGCAGTTATGATCTTCCCGTTGTAGCGGGAAAGATGATGAGACCAGGTACGAGTCTCGATGCTCCGAATCAATTTACGAAAATGGCTTTTACAATCTATTTACCTATTACAAATGCAAACTTACTTTCTCGCACAATATGAAACCTAGGCTAGAGCCATTTCTTGAAATACCCTTGCATGCATCTATGTCCGTGCCAAGGTTTGCGCCGGTGGAAAGCTTGCGAGTACATTTAATGTACTCACCTGGCTTGTTGATGTGGCCAGAAGACGAGGAGGAGTACCAATCTGGAGATAGTGACAGTGATTTCGAGGCGTAGGGTTTCAACCCCAGTCAGTTGCCTGTGGTTTGGCATATTGATGGGTTATCTACCGCGCGTTTATTTCCGCTGTAGTTTAAATTCGGCCAATAGGCCTGGTTTGTACTAAATAAAGACCAATTATGGCTATTTATGTAATGAACGATGTATCGCATGTCTATGCTATCAAGTGCTTGTGTGTGTTAGCCACTGATCATGGGACTAGCACGGTAAACACAAGGGTTTATCCGGCCTCAAAACCGGGTACGCCACACGGTCAAACTAGAAAAACCTAGTCTAGGCATATCTTTGTCTTGCGTATTCCACTTGAGCTCGATGATGTCCATCTTCCTTGCTCCAAGTGGAATCGCCTTGATCATCGTCACTTTATGAAGTCTTCTTCGTATAGCTCCCTCATAATCCTTATGGGGAAGTTTTCTCTCGAAATCATCTTCACTTGATGGATCCGCAAGCCTCAAGCATATGTCTTCGCATGATGCCAACCTTGAGCTTGTCGTGATGACCATCGACTTATGATGTCATCCTCTCATGGGCACATACGATCAGCCTCTCGATGCTTGCCCATAAATGGTACCTAACCCTCAACATACACATAGCATATAGCACATGTGATTAGTTCATATAATGCAATACACAATTGCTTACCTTCATTTGATCACATGAAGCCACCATCAGTATTCTTCTCTTGAACTCCTAGCTTCATGTCTTGATCACCATGCATGGCTCAACACATGAGCCCACTCTTGACCATCTTTGTCAACTTCACTCTTACGGTATAACTTCATCTTGATCCAATGCGGTTCACACCTTGAACCCATATCTTGATCCTTGAAGTTTACTTCTTGATCACTTGATGCTTCACATGATTTGATGAACTTCAACACATGAATCCATCTCCTAATCATCACATGCATCATTGATCTTGGGCTTCACGGGCTTGTAGGTTCATCCTCTTGATGTAACCCTACAAAGTGGTACCTAACCCATACATGTTCCAACTCTCAAGGAGAATGGTTAGTCCACAAAATCCGTTTGTCATTAATCACCAAGACCACACTTAGGTTAGATTAACTCTCAATCAATCCTAAACCACACAAGGGCTAGGTGGACTTTTACTTCCTCTTACTCAGTCTACCACCTTTAGAGACCCTCTTTCTTGCAGAGACCTCAACCACAACCGGACAAGGTGAATAACATTCATGGCCATCATACTGATCCAAAGGCTCGTACTCGCTCATTGAGTTGGCCAATCAATCCGTGATCGGATTCTCACTATTAGAGAGGGAGGCATTCATCAACATTCCACAAGGATCAACCTCTCTCTCGTTTGCCTCACTTAGCATCTGTTGGATCCGCAACTTGAGGTTGTAGTGGACATAAACCAATCTATGGAGCTTTTCAAAACCAAGTCGATTCCTCACTTGCGTATGCACCAAAGCAAATGTGCTCCAGTTTCGCTCACAACCACTTGACGAGGTGCACTATGATACAATTTGAAGAGCATACTTCTGAAGGGTCTCAGTATCTTCCCCAAACTGAGTTGCTCTCAGACGGTCGGATGCATTGCGAGGTAGCATTCCTTCGAAAGGCCCTCTAGAATTAATATACAATTCCATCTCTTTCATTGCCACAATAATATCTCCTGGGTCTGCTATCTTCTTAATTGCCTTCGTGAGTGCTCTCACATATGATCGGTTGTTTCCAAGCTTGTATGCGTACTGTGCTTCAGGATCAAGAACACCGGCTGTGGATGGAAGAAAGCAATATTATAGCAAGTAATAATGGTAGCAAGCAAGAAAATGGTAGCAAAGAATATAAGTTATTCATTACCTGCCACCATTAGCGTGTCTTTATATAGATGATCAACCCTCTTGTCCACCACCTTTAGGTATCTGTCTTGATCAAGAGATCCATCCTCAAAAACACTACTCAATTCATGTCTAGCATGCAACATCCTAGACATAAATCCAGAGAGTGAGCCAGCCTTCTGTGAATCAGCATACATTCATGTCTAGCATGCAACATCCTAGACATAAATCCAGAGAGTGAGCCAGCCTTCTGTGAATCAGCATACCTAAGTATGATATAGAGTGGTCTAACCACATCAAGGACCCACTTCACGTTATCCCACCAACCCCTACTTGTCAAGCAGTCATATGTGAAGTGATAATCATCCTCTTTACTCCAAGAGTTGTTACTCCACTCCGGAGATGTCATCCACATTCTGAATTTTTCTTATCCCAGAAACTTTGTAGGAACATAAAGACAGTTCTGAACCTTGTGGCATTAGGTTGCACCAGCTCTCCACCAATCTGGGCTTTCATTTCAGCACGCAGTGTAGAGTGATCGTAGAAGAATCTACATATCCTCTTAGCATTGTTGACAACCGACTCAATCTCAGGGAAGCATCCAATCTCCTTCAACATGAGGTTAATTGTATGAGCAGCCATGTAATGTGTGGAAACTCCATGATGAGGTCAAGCGATGCTTTCCTAAAGTTGGATCCATTGTCTGTCACAATCTGAACAACAAATTTGGCTCCAATCTCATTGACAACCACCTCCTTCATGTGCTCATACACAAACTGGGAATTCTGAATATTCCCGGTGGCATTGACAGATTTGTGGAAATACATGCGGCCATTTGAGAATACCATAAAGTTTATGATGCTCATTCTTGAGGGTCCTGTCCATGAATCAGACATGACAGTAACTCCATATGTGGCCCAATCTTCCTTGAAATTGGTGACGAACTACTGCAAATCATCATAATTCGACTGCAAATATGTGCCATCATGTCTGACCCTCTAGGGACAGCAACTCCCTTGCGTAGGTTTTGTGTCAACTTCACTGCCCCTAGAAAGTATGGACAATTGGCTTTGTGCCCAGGGATGTCATTAGCATGGAACCACTTCGCCCACCCTTTTCCAAGTTGTTCCGCATAGTCTTGCTTGTTAAGACACACCTCTATTGCTTGTTGTGGCCTTGACTTTGCTCTAGCCAAATCAGTATCAAAATAACCTTTTATACCACTGCTGCTAGCAGCTTGAGTGCTGCCACTGACTTGACTACTGCCACTGACTTGACTACTATCACCGACTTGATTGTTGCCACCGACTTGACTGCCACTCCCACCGCCACTGCTATTGGTGTCTCTACCACCACAATAATCACGCAATGAAGCTTGCAAGGTCTTCCGCAGCGCACCATCAAATTCATCCTCACTATTGATATGAATTGTTGAACTATAATCCATACCATGCACGATCTCATTGTCCACTCTCTTTCGTGCTTCCTTCTTCCTCCTCTTAGTCTTCCCATTTGTAAGCACATCCCTAAACATGTTCACCACATGATGGGGTGCACTCAAGCAATAGGAGCAATCACCGGCTTGTCCAGCTACATGCTCCTTGAATCGGGTAGCACCCCCACCATGCCTAACCATTGCACAATATCCACATTCCCATCCATTTCCAGTGGTTGGAACCTCATGACACCATATGTTCTCAATAGTGCTGGCACCTAAGTTTTAATGAGATAAAGAAAATCGAGTACAATGTAACCAAGGCGGTAATAAATGCTAAGTAATCAAGGTAGTAAAAAAAGGATATAAACTATCAATGACATAAGGCAGATGAAATATTAATGAGATAAGGTAATACAATAATAATAATGACATATGTATACAAATGCTATGTAACCAACGCACTGATTGAGCAGAAATGCACACAATAACTAGGACCAAAATTGTAACATACATGCAAAATCGAACAGGGAGCATTTGTAGTCAATTACCAATTTTAGGTTGTGGAAATGGAAGTGGTACGTCTGGACCTTTGCCATGGCTGCTTCTATCCCCGACCACACCTGAGGCAAAGCCTATTTTGCTGCCCGTGGGCGGCAAACTTCCTCTGCCATGGCCGCGAACAGGCGGCATTACCAGACTGGGCTGCCCCTGGGCAACACCATCGACCACCACCGGTGCCCTCGCACTGTCCCCTCTGCCCCAGCTGTGCCCATGCCCAACAAGTGCTTGCACTCTCCCAAGCTCGTCAGCTCTGACCCGAACATTGGAGATGGTAGTGTGTGCATTACCTCTTCCTTGGCAGCAACGACCAGCTCCCTGCCTATGCCGCCGACGTCCGCCTCCTTATCCTTGCCTTTGAGGCTGCTCAAATGAGCAGCAGCAGCATCCATGGAGGACACACCCGTGCGGCAGAGATGGGTCGCGGAGGGAAGCAGCCCGGCACCCGCCAGCAGGAAAGGAGAAGAATGTCATCGCCTTTGCCCACAAGAACATCGGTGCCGCCGTCGCCCACAAGAATGCAGCTGTCGCCGCTGCCACCCACAAGAATGCAGCCGCCTCCCAGAGAATGCCACTGCTATGGCGGCCTAGAGAACGCAGCCGCCGCAGCTGCTGCTACGTCGCCGAGAAAACGCCCCTGCTGCCGCTACCCAGAGAACGTGACTGCCGCTGCCGCCACACAGCACACCGCTGCCACCACCCCGAGAATGCATCTGTCGTCGCCCCGAGAATGTAGCTTCCGCCACCGCTGCACCACCGAGAGACCGCCGCCGCTGTCGTCAGGTATCAGGAAGGGAAAGGTATTGGAGAGAGAAAAGAAGTGAAGGGAAAGGGGTAGTCGGTCAGGTGAGTTAGGGTTTTTGGCTGGGACCTGGGAGTCGGGCTGAAAATTTGAAACATGCCGAATTTTTTTGGGCGGGAGACCCATTTTCCGGGAGTAGGCGGTAAACAAGGTTATCGGTCGGTAACCGAAACCTTGGTGAGCCTTCGCCGGCCACCAGCCCTACTTCGGTGAATGGAGCGTGAGAGAGACAGGGGCATCATGCGGCTGGGCTCACGATGCCACAACATCAGTCAGCTACCACTTCTTCCATTAGAAAAACAAAATTATTTCCTTTCTGTTGAGTTTGTGTCGAATATGTGTACATGCGGGTTACAAGTTGGACTAGAGAAAATGTAGTATTCTAATAGGTTACTACAAGGAGTCCTAGTAGGATACAGGTAGAGTCAGAGTCAGACTCAGGTATTCTAGGCCTCTTATATAAGAAAGGGGGCACCACCAATGTAACCAAGCCAACTTGAAAGACAGTTAATAGATGGGGAGGAGCGCCCGTAGTCAAGCCTCGTGGATGTAGGCCTCGTGGCCAAACCACGTTAAAAACTCCATGTCTCTCATTGTCGATTCTGCGGTGTTCTCAGTTTAGATCTACGCTTCTGCATGTGGCCTCGTGATTTCGCAACAAGTGGTATCAGAGCGAGGTTCAGGTAGATCTTGAGGCGGTGCAGAGGAATCCGGCGGGTACGAGATGGAGGACGGTGGCGTGTGCACAAGGTGAGGTGGAGCCTAGAGCACGTCATGAAAATTCGCTTCAAAAGGTACAAGAGTTTGCACAAAATCTTGTGTGGAAGAAATTCGAGCGCGTGGTGGAGCGAGGGAAAAAAAGAGGAGCGGCGGTGGTACGCGGAGACACGGCGCACGACGTTGGCCACGGGAACACGGCAGCCGACCGACCACGGCACGCCACCACGCGAGGCGGCTTGGCGCACTGGCCCAGCCGGCTAGGCGCCAGCCTCGGCAGGGCGGCCGGCTTGGCACGGCCCAGGCGCGTGGCCCAAGGCCTGGCGCCGGCCTGGCGGCCCAGGCCAAGCGGAGTAGGGCGCCGGCCTGAGGCGGGGGGTGACCGGCCTAGGCGTACGCGGCAGCCCAGGCGGGGCGGCCAGCCTGGCCATGGCCCAGGCGTGCCGGCCCAGGCGGGGTGACAGGCGGGGTGTGGTAGGCCGGGGGCAAGGTGTGGCCCAGAAGTGGGCGCGGCCTAGGCGCCGGCGGCCGGCGGCCGGCCAAGGCCCAGGCGGGCGATAGCGCGCGGCGGCCCAGGGTGTGGGCGGCAACCCAGGCGGGGCAGCCGACCCAGGCGGGCGGCCGACGCGGCCCAGCCATCGGGCGCGACCCAAGCGCGTTCGGGCACGGCCTGGCGGGGCCGGCCGGTGGGGCAGGCGGTGCAAGCGGCCAGGCCGGGTGGACTTCGCGGCCTAGGCGCGGCCCAGACGACGAGTGAGGCCGGCCCGATTGGCTAGGGGCGGATGGCACGCCCAGGAGGGCCCGACCGGCCTCGGGCGGGCCCAGGCGTGGGGCGGCCGGCCCAGGTGTGGCCCAGGGCGGGCCCGAGGAGGCGACAGAGGCCCGGGGAGCTCTGAGGGCCTAGGAGGAGCCCAGAGGCCTAGGCGGGGCTCGGGAAGGCCCAGGCGGGGCTCGGGAAGGCCCAGGAGGGGCCTAGGACGCGTGGGAGGCAGCCCAGGACATGATTTTTTTGGTATTTTCTAAGCCAAATTTCGTTTAGAATCTGAATTCTGCTCAAATTTGGGTTGGATCCAAAATTTGGAAGGAGAGGGATTCGGAGTTGGAGTCCGACTTGGATTTTAGGGTCCAAGGGCTGCTATATGAGCAGGGGCTGGGGAGGCTTCAAGGGAGTTGAAGTATGTGGCCAATATGGAGAACACGTGATCCGGAGGAGAAGAGTACTCGGTGTTCCGGAGGTGAGGCGTGGGACTCGGCATCAATTGTGGACAAATTGATGGAGAAAAAAGCAGCTGGGTTGGAAGAAGTGTGGGCTAGCTACCCAGGAGATCTTCGACCAGGGCTGTGGAGGTTCAACACGGGAATTGTGCCGAGGCGTGCGGCTGAAGGCGCACGGCAGGCAAAGATGGTCTCAAAAGACTGTCCAAGGAAAGGATAAAGCAATTGTGAATTTGACTCAGCGAGATGTCTCGGGATATGGTGTAAAGTTTCTTCGGAATGAAGAAGGAAGTACAGTTGCATGTGGAGTCATGGTGGAGTCAGGGAGTAGCAATGGAATCTCATCGGTAGTTCAGGCCATTGAGCTGCAAAGGTGAATCTCAAAGTCCAAGGTGCACGGAGGTTCATACACGATGGCTTCAAGGTAGCGAAGGATATTCGCTAAGGTGGAGTTTGTTGAATTTGTGTCGAATATGTGTACATGCGGGTTATGAGTTGGACTAGAGAAGACGTAATATTGTAATAGGTTACTACGAGGAGTCCTAATAGGATACAGGTAAAGTCAGAGTTGGACTCAGGTATCCTTGGCCTCCTATATAAGGAGGAGGACACAACACAATGTAACCAAGCCAACTTGAAAGACAGTTAATAGATGGGGAGGAGCGCCCATAGTCAAGCCCCGTGGATGTAGGCCTCGTGGCCGAACCATGTTAAAAACTCCGTGTTTCTCATTATCGATTTTACGATGTTCTTGATTTAGATCTACGCTTCCACATATGTCCTCGTGATTTCGCAACACTTTCGTTCGTTCGAGTTGGCTCACTCCGATGCGAACCTACAGGAGTCGAGTCAGCATGTCTGTGTCACATTCTCATTTCTCTCTCTTTCTAATTTATTCCGTATTGAATTGTACCGATCCTTTATCCAAAAATCTAAGCTGAAGAAAATAGATACTTCCCACTCAAATCTATGCACCTGTAGAGCTATATTGTAAACAACAAAAATGATGATAGGCTATAATTATCTATCGTGGTTTTGAACCTACAATCTTTTGGTAGCAAGTTCTACATGCATAACTAAATCAATTATAAGACTAAATTTTTGGATGAACTAGCTAATGCATATAAATATTATAGATGTCATGTCAATCTGGCTTTTCATTTGTTCAACCCAATAATGTTTTAGTTGTTCCACGAACAGCCTCTTGGATATTCTGTAAGCACCTTAAACTTTTTAACTTAATTTTTATTTTTTTTGTCTTTATTATTTTTATTCACTTTACTCTGTAGTTTCTTTTCCATTTTTCTTTCTTTCACTTTTAGTTTCCTTAGTGATTTCAGTACAAGTTCAAATTTTTTTTACTTTAAACTTCCATGAGCATTTTGATAGAAAGTTTGATACTTTTTAAATTTCTTTCTACTAATAATGTTTGGCTTGATCCATGAGCACCATAGATTTGTTCGAGCATTCCCTTTCGTTCTGTTGGTAATCTTGAATTGCGTCATTAGCACTTTCAATCGTTAGGCTATTTTTCTGTTTCATTAGTGATATTTGAATTATTCCATGAACACTTTATTTTGCTCCACTTTTTGTTGCATTAGTAGGCTTGAATTGCTATATAAGAAATTTCTAATTATCCGCTATTATTATCTTTCTATTGATGTTTATGAATTACTCCATGACCACTTTTTTGTTCCACTAGTTCTAAAATTTTGTTTCACTAATAGTCATGAGTTATTCCATGTGCACTTTCACATTTTTGTGTATAGTTGTGAATGGTTCCATGAGCACTTCCTTTTTGTTCCACACTATCAAATTATTTGTCCCACTAATAGTCATGAGTTTTACGGCCAAGATCTGCTACACATATGGACAAGCTCAAAATATTGGCTACCAAATTACCTAATTGCTTTGCCAATCTCTTAGATAGTCTAAGGAGGTGTTTAGTTGGACTTTTGCTGTGACTTTATTTGCTGATAAGCTAAAAACCCAACCAAACACCAAATATCTAAAAGCTGCTTTTCCTGCTTATAAGTCAAAACTAGTGTAAAAAAATATATTTTTTGAGGTGCTTTCTTGGCTTTTGGGGAATGTTATGCTGAAATTGCTCTTGCAGTTGACAACTAATTACCCACATTTTTCACTCAAACAAAACAACCGAAACTCAACTTTATCATAGCAGACGGCCGGCAACAACTTTTTCACAGCAGATAGCCGACAACTATTTTTAAATAAGCCACAGCCCAACCAAATACCCCCTAACAAAGTTGCCAACTTTTGGCATTTTTAAAATATTGGCTAGCCAAATTTTAGGTACAAGCTAAGTAGCATCTAAATTTCATAGGAAGTGAGTTTCCTTTCCATTTGTTTAAGATTTTTTCTCCACCGGTTGTTATAATCTATTATATACTAAAAGCAGAATACAATAGAAAAAATAAAGGTTAGAAATTCTCACAAAAAAGTAAAACATCCGATCGTTAATTTGGTGGACCCTTTTATTATTACTAGACCACAATCGATACATCTTCATAACTGTACCTAAATAGGTCATAGTCGATAGATCTTCATAACTGCACCTAAACAGATCACAGCCGATAGATCTTCATAACTACACCTAAATAGATCACAGCCGATAGATCTTCATAACTGTACCTAAACAGATCACATCTGATAGATCATCATAACTGTACATAAATAGACAACTCGATATAACGACTAGCAGGCCAGCTCATAAATGTACCTAAATAGATGGTTCAGTACAGGTTGACTCGCGATTTGAACTTTTATTTCTGTACTGATCTAATATCACGCGTACAAGTAAAACAATAAAGCTAATTAAATAAATCACATTCGATAGATCATCATAACTGTACCTAAATGGACGGCTCAGTACGATGCCTAACAGGCCAGCTCGTGAGTTGAACTTTTATTTCCCGTACTGATAATATCACACGTACAGATAAAATACATAAAGATAATTAAAAACGTTTCCCGTGCAGTTACGCGGGACACTGTGCTAGTTTGTTTAACTACAGTTGCATACTCGTATATGAGCATGAATTTCGTATTTGTTTTAATAGAATATTTTTGTTCCACACGACATCATTCTGTTCCACTATTTTGTATTTGTTCCACAAACAAGAGAACTAGCCCCGTCGAATACGAACAATCTACACAAAACTCAGGAAGCCTTCCTGTATTTGTACCTCATGGCGCAGCTCCCAAACGCCATGAGATTCAGGCAGCCGAGTCCGGCCGTCATCCAGAACAAGCGATCCAGGTGCCCGTCGTTCAGGTCGTCGGGGATCCACCACGGCCGGCCGTCGGTCGTCGTCGCCCATTCCAGGGCCTCAAGGGTTCGAGCTCAGGTAGCTCCCGGCCGCTATGGCGGGGTGCACACTGTCTTCATGGCGGCCGGCGCCTGGCTGTAGAAGTCGAGCTGCCCGATGGTGGTGAGCACCACGCCCACGCCCATCAGCGTGTACTGCGGCGCCTGCCACAGTACGCTCGTCTTCGGCGGCGAGGGGAGACGCTCCGTCTCGAGCAGCGCCGCGGCGGCCATGACGAGCACGGGCATGGCGAGGCCCGCGCCGATCCTCTGCAGGTCGGAAATGCCCTTCTCCCTCCCGGTGAGCCTCCTGGCAGCCGGCACGAACGCGCGGTCGTAGAGGACCAGGACCATGATGGTGAGCACGTCGAAGGTGCACGGCGAGGCCGGCGGGACGCGGACGGAGCCCACGGCAGTGTCCATCGCCATGCGCTGCTCCACGAACGTCGACGAGACCTGCGCTGACACGGCGTAGAAGACAATGGTCGCCCACAGCGGCAGCATCCTCACAAGAATCTTGAGCTCCTCGACATGCGCCACGATGCAGAGCCTCCACGGATTGCGCGGCGCCGGCGCACCCGCCTCCGCCACCTCCTTGTCCGAGGCCGGCACAGTGGCGGCCTTGTCGAAGAATCTGATCAAGTATGCAGCAGATGCGTCTCAAGAATTAGGAGTTCGAAGCCATCAAACTAACGCTGCTCACGAGGACTAGATAATCATTCACGGTGCATTTGTAGGAACTAACCGGAGATCAATGGTGTGTTCTATCCTCTGGACTCCTTTCATGGAGCAGTCGTCTTCCGGCAGCTCGAAGAGGAGTGAGCTATCGGCCGGCGGCTCGACGTTCAACTTGCTGAAGGCCGCAACGACGACCTGGCAGACTCTGGTGAGTGGACTTCCACGGTTCTCTGAAACCTGTACACCCGCGACGCCTCAACCAGGCAAGAGAGCCCGACGGCCAGGACCACCGCCGGAATCGTCAGGCACAGCGCCCAGCCGTAGTGATCCTGCACCCACACGATGCCGGTGCTGGACATCACCGACGTGCGGCTCATGGTGAACACGTACCGACGCGCAGCGTTCTTGATGAACAGCGGCAGATACGCTGACAGAGCTGTGATGATCATGCCCTGCACAAAATAGAGATATCAGACTGCAACAATGTAGCATTCTAATCACTAGGGAAATTCTCTGAGCCCGTTCTGAGCACGCGAACTGAAAACTGTTTCCCGTGAAATTCCACATTTCGAACACGATCGCCTTCTCTCCGTGGGACGTTTTACACAATGTGCAACCGAAAATTAGGGCATTATAAAGGTAGAGTCAGTTATTGACTTTTCCACCTCTTCACATCATCTAGAGTCGGTTTTCAAATAATTTATATAATAGTATTGTCTTAAACTGACTCTACATGAAGAGTCAACATTAAATGCAACAGGGTACAAAGACAATTTAGTTAACTCTAGAGGCTCTGTTCTATTTAAGAGTTTAACTCTTCACGAAGAGTTAATTTGGTTCTCTCTCCTCCTCATATCACCTCCACATCAATAATTACTACGTGGCATGATGAAGAGCCAGCTAATGTCATACCATTGTAGATACCTTTAGAATTGTGACTATCTTATAAATAACTTATAAAATAGTCATACGTGATATCCTCATCTATTAAGAGATATGCACTGGCTTCCGTTGCATTTGCCATTAGGCATTGGTGCGTATCCGGCAATTGCAGTGATATCCTCATCTATTAAGAGGTATGCACTGGCTTCCGTTGTATTTGCCATTAGGCATTGGTGCGTACCCGGCAATTGCAATTGACTATATATGTGCTCACACGTGATCGATAGATCATCGCGGCATCATCTCTTGCTTTTTATATATGGTATCAGATCCTCAGGAAGATGAAGGCTCTCACGGACAC
This sequence comes from Stipa capillata, assembly GCA_019208055.1. Taxonomy (NCBI): domain Eukaryota; kingdom Viridiplantae; phylum Streptophyta; class Magnoliopsida; order Poales; family Poaceae; genus Stipa; species Stipa capillata. The sequence goes on from JAGXJF010000259.1 coordinate 763,378, forward strand.
CTTTGCTGCTATCGGCCAACCTCTGCGTGAGAACGAGATCATCTCCTACATGCTCGTCGGCCTCGGGCCGTATTACGACTCGCTGGTCACGTCCTTGATCACCCGCACGGATCACGTCGGCCTTTGATGTTGTCTATGCGCACTTGCTGAGCTATGAGCAACAACAGGAGCATAAAGCATGATTGGTCGCCAAGGGTTTTAAGCAACGCTATGGAATCAATTATAAAAGTACCTTCAGTCCAGTAGTGAAGCCCACTACTATGCGGATTCTCTTGTCCTCGGCGGTGACTCGGGGATGTAGCATGCGGTAGATTGATATCCAAAATGTTTTCCTCCATGGTATTTTGCATGAATAAGCGTATATGAAGCAGTCACTCGGGTACACAGATTCATGGTACCAACATTGTCGGCGGTACGGGAACTAGGGTTCCCTTAGCCGTCGGCAGAGGCCCAAACTCGATGCCACGTCACTCGAAGGGCGTGGGAATCGGGAGTATGCGCTCGGGGGCTTGCCCCTCGGGCACTGCGTCCGCTTGGCCCCTACGGGTTTAGCCAAGTGGCCCACGTACAGCGAGTGGTCAGGGATGCGTGCTCGGGGGTCCCCGAGCCCGGGAACCCCGAGCGCCTTTGGTTCCTCCCTCATGCCACGTGGCAAGGCGCCCCGAGTGCCCCTCGGGGGCTCTACCCCGAGCACCGCTTGTTTCCTCCCACGGCGCCACGTGGCGGGATGCCCCGAGCACTGCTCGGGGGCCTTGACCCCGAGCAATCTTCGTGGGTCCACCAGTACACGTGGCGGGGATCCGCGGCGCCCTCCAAAGGGCCCCGGCGGGCCCTTTCCACGTGTCCCATTGGGCGCATTTAAGGCCTGTCCGGTGCATTTAATGCCTGTCAGCAGGCGTGCCTACTCCAGGCCCAACGCGGACGTCCACCGACGTGATAAGGCCTGTCAGTTATCATCTAACACGTTTTATGACTTTCGGGCACGGTACGGCATGCCCAGGTGCGTCCCTTGGGTCTGTGGGACCCGGGCGGTTGTCACCGTGGCGGGTAGCTTGCCCGTTAAGTACTCTCCAGCACACTTCAACCCATCATGAAGACCCGGTTTCTGAGGATGGTTTGTCAGACAAATATCCCTTCCGCAGCAGCTTTCGGCGGACGGCATGGCGTGCCCACGCCCCCCGCGTAAGCAGCGCATCTATTGCATTTAATGCCCTTCGGTCACTGTGGTAAACCCTCTGGTATATAAGGGGAGAGCCGAGGCCATGCAAAGGGTTGGATCTTTTGGAGAAAAAACCGCCCTTGTGATAACAAAGGCTCTGTAGTATCTTGAACGAAAACACATACACACCCCAAACCAGGACTAGGGTTTTACACCTCCGCGGTGGCCTGAACCTGAAAAAATCTTTGTCTCTGTTTCCCATCGTTTAACGGGGCCTAGACAGATCGTAGCTCCTGTTCCAGCTCCTCCCCGGCCGAATCCCAAAGGGGGTCCTTCCGGACCACCGACGCCGGCGTTTAGTCGTCGACAAACATCATCTGTGCAAGCTTGAGAAGTCTCTGTATGGTCTTAAACAAGCGCCTAGGACCTGGTTTGCTCGTCTCAGCATAAAGTTTCAGGATCTTGGTTTCACTCCTTCCATGACAGATGTCTCCTTGTTCATCTTCAACAAAGGTGTTGTTCTGATGTATATGCTTATATATGTTAATGACATAATTATCATCAGTTCCTCCTCCAAGATTGTAAAATTTGCTACATGGTCAGCTGCATGATGATTTTGTCGTGAAGGATCTTGGGGCTCTGAACTACTTCCTTTGTATTCAAGTGCATTCCATGGATGATGGCCTGCTCCTGAACCAACACAAATATGTTAGCGATCTAAGACCAACATGCTCCAAGCCAAGCCGGTTAGCACACCAATGGACACCTCGGAACGGCTGTCCAAGGTCAGTGGTGCTCCTCTTTGATGCTGACGCTACCCGCTACAGGAGCATGATGGGTGCACTCCAATACTTCACATGACAAGGCCGGACATTGCTTTTGTTGTGAATAAAGTTTGTCGATTTATGTAAACTCCAACTAAGGCGCATCGGATAGCGGTCATGCATATCTACCCTTAAGGATACAACATCTTTGTTAGTCGGTGCATTTGCCGATGCAGACTGGGCATGGTGACTTGATGACAGGTGATCTACCGGTGGCTATATAGTTTTCTTTGGGTCCAACCTTATGTCATGGAGTTCCAGGAAGCAAATCAAGGTGTCTCGGTCTAGCACGGAGATAGAATACAAGACTGTCACCAATGCAACCATTGATATCATATGGATTCAGTCACTGCTCAAGGAGCTTGGGACTTTTCAGGATAGAACACCTCGTTGTGGTGTGACAATCTAGGTGCAACATACCTCGCTGAAAATCCAATCTTCTATGACCACACTAAACACATCAAAATCGACTATCATTTTGTTCGTGAAAAAGTGGCACACAAAAGAGATCAGATTCATTTGTACCAAAGATCAAGTCGCAGATGTACATGTTAACAAAGCCGCTAGCTACGCAGCTATACACTAGGTTCAGAAACAATCTTAACATGGTGTCGCCACATCTAGATTGAGGGAGATTTTTTGACGTCGTACGTGTAACCAAATCAAAATTCTGGAATCGTCCCATGTTTCTATTTCCATTGTATGGTATGGTTACACCAAATGTAGTTAGGACGCCTTCCCGGGGAAAGCAAAGAATCAGGAGAGGACACGTGGAAGCTTCTGGTTTGCCATAATGCTGGAAAGGTGGCAAGATCACAGGGCCCCACACTAGAATAAAGGAGAAGTCTAAGCTCGAAGAGAAACGTGATTGTCTTGTAAACAACTTGTAAACAGCCATGCGTGATATTCTCATCCGTTAAGGAGGCATGCACTGGCTTTCTGATGTGTTTGCCGTTGGGCATTGGTACATATCCGGCAATTGCCAATGACTATATATATGCTCACACGTGATCCATTGATCATCGACATCATCTCTTATTATTTATTGAAGTGCAGAGATAGAGTTGGGAGACCGACAGCCATGGCGACGGAGCAGGAGACGACCACGGTGCGGTACCTTCCCCAGTAGGAGCCGGCACCATGACGGCGCCGGCCAGCGGCGTGAGGAAGCAAGTGGCCTGCCCGGTGTGCACGCTCCTGGCGGCGGCGACGTTGCTCTCGCCCAGAACGGTGGTGAGGTACGTGACGAGGTTGCATGAGATCCTGCAGAAGGCCAGACAGTAGCAGAACTCGGTACCTATACATCACCCCAAGAAGCAAAGCTGAGAGAGAACCATCGAGAACCCGAGCAGAAAACCCGACCAGAAGAAGATTACGGAGAACTGAGCGGCACGCGCCCATCCACCCGTGCGATGCTTCAGCGCCGGGTTCCCATCGAAGTCAAGAGACCCGTTCGTGGTGTATGCTTCTACCTGCGATCGACAAGCCAAAATAACAGTAGAGCACTCTTTTGAGAAAATGGAGCGGAGCATTCGTTAGACTTATATGTATATATATGCAGAAAAAAAATGAGGGATAGGGGTTAACGGAAGCATGGAAGAAATTGATAAGAAGCAGCAGAGGGGAAGTGAGGAGAGACGAGACATCGGAGTGAGGGCTGTCGAGCAGCGCCACCGAGTGCTCTTGCTGCTCGCCGCCGGCGGCCATGACGAGAGGGAGGTGGGGAGCAACAGGGCGTGCGCCTTACCTCATAAACAAACCTGAAACTGCACTGTATGATTGCCTCGTAAATCGATCGTCCCAGTGAACGCAGAAACGTGTTATGTATTGTGATTGGAAAATGGCAGAGTTTTTGTCGCCTTTCCAAAAGAAAAAGAAAATCTATTGCCTCGTAAACAAAAACACTGAAGATTCGATTCCTGTCGTAGCCTGACGTACAGTTATAATGGTAGGTACAAATGCTAGGTAGCTAGCCGCCAGTGAAAACTATGCTATCTTCCTCGATTATTTTGGACCTGCGGAAGCTCACTGATGTCATCAGGGATTATATGTCCACGTGGTAAAGTGGGCTGTTTCATTTATTAAAATTTCAATCCATTTTTGCATCTTGCAATTATTTTTGGCGTTTGGATCTTTAACAAGGCTTCCCCAGCGAAGCTACGATGAACTACCCCATCTGGGCTATAAGGCCATCTCTAACAGTGATCGTGTTAGTCTTTGCTTAGTCGTGCTATATAGGAATTTTTATTAATGTTGAGAAAAGAGAATAAAATGAGAAGAATTTATCTCTCTTAGCTAAAGGAAAGTTAAAGGAAGACTTATGCTTCTAAAATTAAACATATTAGAGACATAGACATTAAATATATGGGAAGTCAACATTTTCTACCATTGTGCTATGTATTTTTATTGCTATCTCTAGATGACATGGATGAACATAAAAAAATATTTTCTCTATCATTGAAGATGCCCTAATCCAAAGAGGCGAGGTCATTTGTTTGGGTTCCAAGTGTAGAAGCTTGAGGGAAAAAACGTGGACGCTGAGATAAGAATTGCCAGTTGCTACACGATTGCACGTTCTTGCTCTTACGCTTAGAAAATCGCGGACAAAGGAGAGGCGATTCAGCCCTCACGGAAGGCAAGGTTTTCCTAGCTCTCGCTGGCTAGACTGCCTGAGATAGCTAGTATTTTTAGTGCTATCAAACGCCTAGTCTTGCCAAGCAAGAACGTTGTACACCTTCCTTTCTACTGCCACCACCGCTGGTGCCTATCTCGACACCTGGGCTTCTTCCATTCGAGGTCACTGTGCCAGTCTTTGGATTTGGCGGCGAGGATGGGGTCAGTGAAGGCGTCGATCTCTTCGGTTCAACTGATGTGTGTGTTATCTAGAACAGTAGAAGCGTGGGCTAGCTAGGCGTCGAAGACTCAACTTAACATGGTAAAAAAGAAATCATTTTGCCAATCTAAATATTTGGCCATTGGAAGAACATAAATGCTTCTCTGGCCCGACCGAGATGGCCCGTACGTGTTGGACGGGATTGGTTAGTTGGGAGAAAAGTTTATGAACTGACTGAGATATTTATAACCGGCTGAGATATCTTTAATATAGTCGGTTTTATCGAAACCGTCTGAGACGAGGGGTCCAGAAAAGCCGTCTCTGTAGTAATGTGGTCTGGCCTCGTGCTCTCTGACACTTTTTTGTAAAACCTTCGAGCAGCCTATTAATAGACTAAGCATGAGTGTCTACACATCGATCATGATCACAATATTGCATCGATTTAAAAAACAAGCATGCACCCACGGACACATGACAAGGCCATGTCGTCGCCGACCTGCCGACCTCTGCCTTAGCCCTCTCGTGCAGCATTAGCTAGTCCCCGCGGCCCAGCTTCCGTGGGTTCACATGACCAAACATAGGGATCTCTCTGGTTCAGAGGTTTTCCAAATAATCTTTGCAGGGTTGTAGTTTTTAGAAATTTTTCTATCTAAGTTGTTGATTTGTGTGATTACAATTCATAGGAACATTTTATATTAAAATTTATATCAAACTAGCACAGTGTCTCGTGTAATTGCAAGGGAAACGTTCTTAACTATCTTATTTTTTACCGTACATGTGATATTATATCAGTATGGGAAATAAAAGTTCCCGATCTGCTAGTTATTGTATTAAGCCATCTATTTAGGTACAGTTATGATGATCTAACATATGTGATCTATTTAGGTGCAATTATAAAGATCTATCAGTTATGATCCACTAATAATAAAAGGGTCCACCAGATTAACAATCGAATGTTTTGTTTTTTTGTGGGAATTTCTAATCTCTTTTTTTTATTGTACTCTAGATTAACGATAAGATGTTTTACCTTTCTATGGGAATTTCTGATCTCTTTCTAATTTTTCTATTGTACTATACTTTTAATATATAGTAGATAGTAGATTTTAAAGACTCATGCATTTCTTATCTTTACTTCTATAGATATTTGAATTAGTGATGATCTCACCTCCTCACCATCAAAGGTAACTTCCTGACTGGAGCACGTTTTTTACCATCATGTTTTTGTGGTTTGTAAGATATGTCATACAATTATTATTTTTAGTTTTGTTATTTATATGTTGCTTTATATTTTCTAACCTGAATTCAGTTTTTATGGTCTAGATTTATTTAGAGACTTATGTGTCTCTTATGATTAGATTTTTTTTTCTATAGTAACATGCGTGCATTCAGCTAGTATGGTGTAATCAAACATCCCATAATATTTAATTCTATAAGATTCAAGAGTGCATGGTATTATTATAAACATTCGTTTTTCATGGTCATGTATTTTCAAAAATCTGCTAATCAAAGATGCCTGAACAGTCGAAAATCCTATTACGAGAGCGTCGTCACCGTCGCCGGAAGGCTCACATTCGCCGGAGCAAAGCAGGATCAATGCGCGCGGTCATCTCCTCCCCATGATGGGAAGGGGTACGCGGCGCATGGTAGAGGCGCGCCAGCTGAGTAGCCAACAACACTGGTGGAATCTTTTGGCGTAACCTGGATGGAGCACGAGAGTTGATGCTTCGTTACCCCTCTCACTATAGAAAAAGGAGATTGATGCTTCACATGACGTTGTTTTCTTGTTGTTGGCCTACCTGCAACTTACACTGATGAGACGTACGCTTGTCACGGTTCTCAACAGAGACTTAACTATATCGATCATACTGAAACCGTCGCCACTCTATTGTGCTCATGCGACGACCCAAAAGAAAGAACTAATCAATTGTACATCGATCATCATTTCGTTTCCGAACAGAAAGAAGAAGAAGAACAAAAAGATGTATATAGAAAAAGCATGTATCTTTGTGTACGTCGTCGATCGCTGTCACGGCCGTTGACAGACCGGCGTCACCGGAGGAGCTCGAGCGCCTTCTGCAGCACGGGCCGGAACCGCCGGACGTCGAGCCGGACGTCCTGCTTACCGAGGTAGATGTCCTTGACGAGGGACCAGCTTTGCTTGTGGATGGGGCCCGGGTCGAGGAACACCGGGTGCGCGCGCGGGTACATCTCCGACAGCGTGCTCTCCTCCGCCATGATGTTGTACTGCAGGTACCGCATGTTCATGTCACGCGGCGGCACGCCGTACTCGTCCATGGCGAGCCCCTCCATCCGCCCCAGCGGCACCACCTGCACCACCACCGCGTTCATCGGCAGGAACACCAGGTTCGTCAGCCCGGACCCGTGCACCGCCACCACCGCGTCGAACGAGTTCACCGCGGCCGACGCCTCCGCCATGCGCGCATGTCGATTGTCGCCGTCCACGTTCCCCGCTCCCGCGCCGACGCCCTCGCCCGCGACAGGCTTCTTCTTGGACGACGGCTTGGACATGAGGTCCGACGCGGTCACCTCGAACCCGACGTCCTCGGCGGTGGCCACGATCTCCTCGAGGTTCACGAACCGCCGCCGGGACCGCCGGGTGATGATCAGCAGCCGGGGATTCCTGCCGGAGGAGAGGGAGAGCTCGTCGTCGGTGCGGATCGCGTGCTCCCGGGGCAGCGAGTAGCGCCACATCAAGAACCTCTTGAAGTCCACCATGGACACGTTGTTGGGCGCGCGGCGCGGGTCGATGCTCAGGTCCTTGTGGCTGCGCAGCCCGACGACGACCCGCCGGTAGCAGTGCACCGCCGCCTCGCCGTCGAGGTCCACCGCCTCGTAGTTGGTGAGCCCCTCCACGATCTCCCTGTACTTGCTGAACCACCACGCCTGCTTCTGCGTCACCAGCAGCTGCACCTCGCCAGCGAGGTGCCGCGCCGTGATGAAGAGCGGGATGATGTTGTCGTTGAAGTCGTGGTAGTAGTTGCCGCAGTACCCGCCGTTGGAGTACACCACCGCCGGCACGTCGTGCATCACCTCGCAAGGCGGGGCCTCGTCGGCGGCCACCACCCGCACCGTCACCTCCGTGATGCCCGTCATGATGCGGGCCTCGCCCTTGCGTGTGTACGGCTGCATCTTCCAGCTCGTCGCGTTCATCGTCATGCCTAGTAGTCCCGTAGTGTTCACCCCTCCGGCGGCGGCGGGGCGGTGAGGGGTGACCACGAACACCTCCGACGTGCTCCCACGGACGCGGATGGCGCCGGTCAGCTCGCAGAAGTCGGATCTCGTGTCGTTGAAGTCGCAGCTCACGTGAGGCTCCGGAATGAACTCCTCCTCTGCAATGCATCAGATGGAACAAAACAAACAGAAATCAACACCACAGACCATGTTTCTAATTTCTTGGTAGAAATCAATCAACCACATTGTACATAGTTCCATATTGTGATGATACCTGCTAGATTGAAGACACTCCTGCTATCCATCAAAAGCGATGGAAACCCAGGCTTGCCTGCAGGAGAAACCATCAAAATCAACATCAAATCTCCATTTCCATCAGAACCGATGAACATTGCCATGCAACTTATGTTTCACTAACAAATGCAATACATTGCTACAACGTACCTATGACCAAGAACTGAACTGCCCCAATGAGCAGCAGCAGAGGGAGGCTGCAGCAAGCTCCCCTGCCCTTCTTGAGGCTCCTGCTCCTCGCAACTGCCTTCATCTCTGTCTGCAGCGGCAAGAAGATCGATCACCAACAGCTTTACAGCCTCACAGAAACGGAGAGCTCCTCTCCGATACTGGCATCCATCAATATATGCGCTGCATTTTTCAAGTACATTAATGGCAGGCAAGCTGATGATTAGTTAACTCGAGAGGAATTAACAAATCAATTGATAATGGTCGATGGGCACAGCGAGGCAGGCAGAGAAGCGGTAGTGGCCGAGAACGATACAACTTAGCACATGATCCTTTTAGATAAAAGAACTCGGCCTTACACACAGCTATACTTAGTACATGATTTGAAAAGCGATTATGATTAATTAATTCCAGCGCTGGTCGGTAGAACGAACCAGCCGGGCTGGCAGATCATGGAAACCACGTTTCTTCGCTTCTCCTTTTCTTTCTGCTCACGGGAACTGACGCTGCTTGCTTCGTCTTTAGACTTTCTGAAGCTGCTGCTGGGATCGATTGGTCGATTGATTCACGAGCAGGATCTCAACAAGAACATCTCGTCGTCGTCGTCACGATCGCGATCGCGGTGTGTCTGGGTCAAGTGGCAGATTAAATCGGCCACGAATATATTGGCAAGTCAATGGGTGTTAGGTGCCGTCATCTTAATGGTGTTGAGCACTTGAGAACTGGGTGAATTCAGAGACCAGATCCGTGACATGTACAAGCTTACAAAGAAACCGTGATATGTGCTAGTCCTTCAGATCTATTAGCTCGCAGGCGTTGCTTGACTGCTCCAGCAAAAGGAATTGTCTGAGAGCCATGGGCACATGGGAGGAAGGCTGGAATAGCAGAGCAGACGCAACAGAACGGTAGGGGAGATTGCCCAGATTGCAGGTGTGCACTTTATTCGTTTATTTTTGTTCCTGGAACTATCTACTTTATGTAAAAGAAGCAGCTTGCTCATTCAAAGATAAACTACTGATAATTAGTTCTGTATTTTGCACAATCATAGTGGTTACAACTTTGCTGCTTTTGCTGCATATACAATGACCCAAAACTCCAGCTTTTGCTATCCTGCCATGACAAGGAAACAATTGCATGCATTTACCAAGGAAAAACTTGGACTTAAAACTGCAAGCTGGAGTATACAAACATCCAGCGTCGGTGCTTCAGAAAGGAGGAGAAAAAACACGCGTTTTTGTGATAGACTGATACATGTATCATATGGTTGACTGGCCCTTAAAAATAGTATATGTTTTGACTAGCATCTGGTCTCAGTTAGCTGCCATGTTCTATCGCCACTTGCCACCATCTCTCCACATTGCCACGGAATACGGTGGCCACTATGCATGCTTCCTCAGAAGAAGACAGTATTGTTGTCCATGTCTCGAATATTTCATTACCTGAAAAAATGTCTAAAATATTTGCCATTTTCAACTTTGCGAACTACTCCCTTAGGTCATTTTAGGCATTTTCTACTCTGAGGCGTCGGTTTCATAACGAATCTAGTAAGGACAAACTCATATTGTCATTGTTACATAGCTCTAATTAAGAATGTTTAGCCACGCGCATTGATCATAGGACGATCTATTTACTGGTAGGGAGTTGTTGGGCTATCTTCGAGCCACCGACTGCCGGCATTGATAAACAAACGGAAGTGGGGTCAATGCTGTGAGAGCGAATTTTGTTTGTAGCCTAACATTTCGAGCACAGTTGACCTAAGGTAACAACAAAGAGTTGACATGGGTTATTGGCTACCTTTTTTCCCAGAAAATGGCAAGAGGTAACTACAGGGAATATCAGATGGTCCCTAGGGGGTGCTGTGGTGCTCCCACCATTCAGTAAAATAGTGTAATCAGTCAAGTTCAAAAAAAAAGTGTAAACAGTCGTGAATTTTTTTTAAGGAAAAAAATGGTCATATATGTAGGTCATGGTAATTTAGCATTCTGCAAAAGTTCAACCAAAAACAAGCGCATATTTGGAAGAACTGAAAAAGACAAATTCTACCATCAATCCTATCTTCATCCTTTTTTTCTCCATTTTTCTTTGGCTGAGAGATGTCCTTTTTATTTCTTAACATGCAGTTCTAACTTCGATTTGAAATTTTATTACACGAAATATTAAATTTTTATCAATGCCTTTTAGTTATTTTCGAAATTTAATGACTATTTCCACTGGCTTTTCTGAAAGACAGGAACACAATAGCATCGTGTAGGGTGGATATCGAGTCAAGATGTTTTGTCGGAGCTTTGTTAAAAACTAAGGCAGCTTGACCTCAACCTCATCTTGCTATTTTTTAAACTGAACCTCGTCTTGCTTATACCATAGAACCAATTTCGCTACCAAGCTAACTTTGAACAAAATTTAAGCATAATCCAGGTAATTTGAACCGATACCACTAACGAATTCTTTTTTTTTCCCAACCCTCCTAAAAGATGGGAGCACCTATTAAATTTAAATATCCTTCCAATCATTGCTAGCTTTGTAGGAAAAAGATTAAAAGCCTTGATCTAAACTCAAGTAGCCCAAGATTAACTAACTGAGCCTTCAACGAGCTAGTGCGGTCTATATTATTCTCTCTCAAACAGCAAACCAACCCAACAAGAAGTGAACTATGGCCCACATTTCTCTCTCTTTTTCTCTCTCTCTCTTAAAAAAAGAAGAACTGCTGAGCCCGGCGACCTCCTCCCTTCAACTTGTTTTCATCAAAGGCCATTGTAGGATGGGAGGACGTGGCAAGGTAGTGGCGAGCGCGGTGTCCTCGCCTCTCCTCCTCCCTCGTGCCACCGAGCCGGCGGCGGTGGTAGGGGGCGGGGTGTGGTGGCAGGTGGGGCTTGTGGTGCCGCTAGTGGTGTGCAGCCTGCTGCAGTACAACTTACATGTGGTCTCGTCATGTTCGCCGGCCACCTCGGCGAACTCCCCCTCTCCACTGCCTCCGTCGCCACCTCCTTCACCAATGTCATCGGCTTCAGCGTCCTCGTAAGCGGCTTCGTTACCACACTTGTAACTAGCCATACTTAGCGAAAATGCCATTCCACTGGTACTCGCATGTGGGTCCTCATACTATCTCCACCATTGCTACCGCTTCAAGATTCGTGCTGACTTTTTGAAGAAAAAAACACCATCCAAGTCCATCATTTCACATCGTGTAGTCTCTCTCGTTTTGTAAAATACCCTTCCCCCACATTCTTCAACCAACAATCTTTATTTAAATCATCCATTCTCTCTCTAGCTCCATCCATGTGCATATCTCTTTACAACCAAACAAAAATCCATGTATATTTTTCCAAAACTTTCATTATTAAACAAAAAAATTCATGCATTGTTTATGCACCATTTTGAATTATTCATGCATATTTCTTCACTTTTAGGATTCATGACCAAACAAAAATTCATGCATAATTGTATTTTCATGGATATTTCTTCACCATTTCATATCACAAACCACAATTTTCATCATCACACAAAAATTGCATACATTGTTTTTTCCCTTCCTCTGTCATGAACCATTTATCACATATGTGGTTATGATAACTTTATCATGAACATGAAACCAAAAAAGAAGATCAACAAATGGTCTAAATGTAGAGCATGAATCATGAAGAAAATTGCATCAAATTTCATGAACCAAACTCTTTTGGTCATCAAATCATCTAGCTCCATGAAACTGGATAGATCTACGTCACCCCATGCATCAAACGAGATCAATTTCATTTGGATCTTGAACATTCACATCATGTTTCCATGTTCTCACGAATGCCCACCTCACATAAACATGCCACCTTTGATCCACTAGTGGAAAACAAAATCAGCAAACAAAAACTAAAATATTTGCACAAGTAGATCAAGAAACCAATCAGCAAATAAAAACAAAAATATTTGCACCGTTCAGATCAAGAAGCCAAATACCTAACCAAGGATGTCTTCACATGTGGATTAGGACCAAAAAATGCATGAACTGAATCATGGACCAAATCCTATTAGTAAATTGCATGAATCACAAAAAATTCTTCCATTCCAACAAACTTATTTCTTTCACGATTCAAACCCTAAAATCTGTGTCCAACCTACAAGTTCCAACTCACAACAAAACAAACACAACAAATTTTGGATCTCCAAGCATGAAAAACTCTAGAGCACGAACAATTTCAAATCCACAAGCATGAAAACAAGGGGCATGTCGCCGGCCACCACCTTGGAGTCTACTGTGGAGGGTCGTGGTGGCCGAATCTAGTGGCAGCGGGTGCGGTTAGCTGAATTCGTGGACGGCGGCGCTCAGGGTGGCCAGGAAAGGTAGCAGCATGGCTTGGGGTGGACGATATGTGAGAGAGGTGGGAATGAAGGAGAGAGAAGAGGTGAAAAGATAAGGTGGATTGGAGGAGAGAGAGAGGGCAGGTGTAGGGATAGTGCTATATAATTAGAAAATTGAAGGTTGTAAATGCAAAATATTCTCTCAAAGTGTCTTGTACGTACCTTGGAACACTTTGATGGTACAGTTAGTAGGAGGACCTTCCACTATGAGTAGAAAAACTGCATTGCATACTTAGCCTTGTGTTGCTGCTTATGAACTGTGTCTACGGAATTCAAGAAAGAGCAAATCGATAGAAAATGCAACGTGGGCACTAGGGGCTAGTTGTTTAAGGCAATTGTGAGATTTTTTTTTCGAAAAGGGCGATTTTATTAAATCTCCAGCCTCTGCATCAAGCGGATGCACACAATCCACATTGTTTAACACATTGTCTCATATAGAAATGGAAAAACTGCCACAAGGCGAACAGTCGAATGAAATAAAATGTCAGGCCTCCGGGGAGCCACCACCACCGATTCACGTACATAATTAAAAGTCCACCTCGCACTTTGTGTTGTTTAGGATGGATTGAGAGTTAATCTAACATAGGTGTGGTTTTGGTGATTAATGATAAACGGAGTTTGTGGACTAACCATTTTTCTTGAGTGTTGGAACGTGTATGGGTTAGGTACCACTTTATAGGGTTACATCAAGAGGATGAACCTACAAGCCCGTGAAGCCCAAGATCAATGATGCATGTAATGATTGGGAGATGGATTCATGTGTTGAAGTCCATCAAATCATGTGAAATATCAAGTGATCAAGAAGTAAACTTCAAGGATCAACATATAGGTTCAAGGAGTGAACCGCATTGGATCAAGATGAAGTCATAATGTAAGAGTGAAGTTGACCAAGATGAAGAAGTTCATGTGTTGAACCCAAGATGGTCAAGAGTGGGCTCATGTATTGAGCCATGGTGATCAAGACATAAGGTTAGGAGTTCAAGAGAGAAACATCAGTGGTGGCTTCATGTGATCAAGTGAAGGTAAGCAATTGTGTATTGCATTATATGAACTAACCCTATGTGTTATGTGATATGTGTATGTTGAGGGTTAGGTACCACTCATAGGCAAGCATCAAGAGGTTGATCGTATGTGCCCATGAGAGGATTACATCATAAGTCGATGGTCATCATGGCAAGCTCAAGATTGGCATCATGCGAAGACATATGTTTGAGACTTGCAGGTCCATCAAGTGAAGATGATTTCAAGAGAAAGCTTCCCGATAAGGATTATGGGGGAGCTATATGAAGAAGACTTCTGTCACACCCCGATTTTCTAAAACCCAAAAATTAGGGCTAACAAAAACTTTTTGCTAACACCGCCAGTTAAAAATACACCATAAATAAAACTTTTACCCAAAACGTACCCCTGCTAAACACTAAAGCAAAGCAACCAAAACCGTTCCCTCTGTTCCTGCTCCCTTGATTTCTGCTTTGTCGAAACCCTGTCCAGCAAGGGATACAAACCCTGCTCTATCCTTGGTCTCCATGCGGGACCATTCGCCCTTGCGTCCCCGCCACGACAGCCTGAGGCAGCTGCCGTAGCCAACTTGCTCTGCCGCGACAGCCCATGGCAGCCGATGCCGCTGCCACGCTCTTGCCACGGCAGCTGCCGCTGCCCGTTTCCTCTGCCGCGGCAAGACCTCTGCCACCGCCGTTGCTATCCTTCTCTGCCGCAGCAAGCCGCTCCTGCCGCGACAAGCTTCTGCCGTGCCACCTTTCTCTGTCGCGACAGCCGTCGCACTTCGCCGCAGCTACCTTTTCCTATCGCGGCAGTGCTGTGTAACCGTTTTTCTCACCACGGCAGCTCGTGGCAGCCGCCGCTGCTGCCCTGCCCCACCGCGGCAGCTGCTGGCTGCTGCCGCGCCACCGATTTCCCGCCACGGCATCTCACCGCAGTTACCGTCGCTGCCATGCCTCTGCCACGGCAACCCCTCCCCTGCCGCGGCAATGCCACGCCGCTGTTCCTTCCCACCGCGGTAGCTAATTCCCACCGCGGCAATTCCTTTTCCCTACCGCGGCAAGTCTTTCCCCTACCGCGGCAGTACCGCGGCAACAGTTTCTCTGCTGCGATAGCCCTTAACCCCGCCACACACGCACAGACCCGGAAAAACCCTAACACGTTGAACAACTCCGCTACAACTCTATGTATATATATACTTAAATTTTCCTAAATGTATATGGGCACACACACCTTGAAAAGTCCCAACATATCTTTGTATGTGGCCATTTGATTTCCACCACCTTTTCTCTCTCCTGATATATACTGCACCTACGTATGCTACCTGGTGGGTGCGCGTGCCTGAGAATACAAATGAAGTGATGATTAGTTGAAACTCTCTTCGAAAGCACCCCGTGTTCCATTACAACCTTACAAAAATTACCCAACTTGGCAACATGCATGTATTAGTGACATGCCCTACTAAATAATCCATTCCTTCACGTAATAAGAGCCAACTAGATAGAGCGTGTGTATAATTATAACACATAGGAAGCTCTAAGCTACCTCATCTGCCACATCTTTTCGCGGGAACATGTCGGTGAATTTAAGTCTGCACCAACTCTGTAAGGATTGAATTACCGCAGCTCAGCACGGTAGTAATAACCCTTACTCATATCACGGACCTGCAGTACTTTTCCTGCCATCATTTACCTCCTCCTTGTCTCCTTGTCCACTGCCTCAGAATCTCCCCAAGCCCCAACCACTGCTCTATTGCCACGCATTCCCACCTCCTGAATTCGGTGCCAAATCTTCCCTATGCTTCTACAGCACTTCACTAGTCCTCCCCTCGTGCAGTTATTTTCTCTCCCTGCTCACCTTGAACACGTTGTTCTGCTCCATCGTTTCCTACAGCAGTCGGTGCCAAACTTGCCTAGATTCCTGCTGCGGCCATTATCGTTTCTCTTCCATCTTATAGCCACACCGCGCTGCATCTATTCCTCAATAGAGTTCGGCGCCTACCTCCATTGTATAGCAGTAGCATTAACACCTGACACTGCCATCAATGCACAGGGCATACCTCATCCCCGAGCTACTTTATTCAATCTTCTCTCCTCAACCCGAGCAAGAGCTGCCCAGATATTTTCTCCAAGCTCATCCTCTACCAGCTGCTAGCTTCTTCTCCCCTACTCCTCTCCCCAAGCCCCGCAGCAGCAGCGACCAGCTCAAGCTCCCCACTGCCGAACCACTCTACTTCTTCTCCAACAGCAAGCTAGCCAAGCTCATCTTCTCCCCATCTCTCCTCCTCCATCTCCGCAGCTTCCTTCTTCCCTGGAGCACAGGATTGGCGGCATCGGCCTTCTCCCTCTGAGACCGGAGAGAAGCTCGCCTCACTCATCGGCGAGGCCGCCATCCTCCTAGGCAACCTAGACCCTCTGCTTGCTTCTCAGTCCACTGCCTTCTCCCCTGGTTCCATTCACTCTCGAGCTCCCCTGTACACCGGCACCAGCACTAGTAGATCCGCCGCCGCCAGCTGGGCCGACCGCCAGTGAGGCACCGCACGACGACACGGCAGGACGCCGGGCGGTCTCCTCCGCTTTCTCACCAGCTCCGCCTCGGAGTCCCTTCCTGCGCCACCGCCGGCCACAACCGAGCCACCAGCGCCTATGGCATCTACCGCCTCATCCATTTCCAAACCCGCCACCAGCTCCCCTCTGTTTTCCCCGCCACCGTGACCTCCGCTCAAGTCGCCGCCGTGCCGCCCTGCCCTCGCACCAGCCGCGCGAGCTGCCGTCGCCAGGACCCGCCTCGGCCTCTACCTCGCCGCTGCCAGGCCAGCCGAGCCGCTCAAGCACCGCGCCGTCCGTCGCTTGCAGCGCCGCCGCTGGAGCCATAGCATGCCACGAGTCTCCCGCCCCTCCAGCAGCACAGCACCACCCTCCTGTTACCTTGTGAGAAGTCTCGTCGCCAAGCAAGGACGAGGCTGGTGGCCACCATGTGCCCCCGCTCACTGGCCGGCTATAAAAGAATGCTCGAGCCCGTCCTTCTCCAAGCCACCTCTTGCCACCTCCAAGTGCGGGTAGTCAGCCATCATTAGCTCCCCTTATTAGCTCGTCCCTGCTCCCCATTTGGGCAGCTCGGCTGAGACCAGAATAGAGGAGCACCGAGACCTCCGGCCGAGCCAGTCCCACCCGAGCATCCCCTGCACTCTCCTATACCAGTTCCCCTCTCCAATTCGGCCCAAGGCTCGCTAGCTCAGCCGTTCCCAAACCCTACCGGAGAAACATCAACCGTCGGCGCCGAGCTGGACCAGAAGGTGCCCTCGTTCCGACCGGTAAGCCACGGGTATTAGTACCGGAACTGTGAGCAATCCAAAGCCACCGCCGAGTGGACCAGGCATTCGGGTAAGGCCCACTCGCGAGTAATGAGCCGGCAACCAACCGTGCTACCTTTTTCCCTATCTAAGCGCATTATCTTGTCTGAATCCGGGTTCCCGCCTCCGACAAATTAATTGCGTATTAATAAGTTTTCGCATTCAGCTCAATGAAAGCGTACTAACTCTGTCGGAAGGCGCATTTAACCCGGTTTAAACTGTTTCCAAACCGAGCACCACTGGTTCAACCGGTTCTGACCTTTCCCGGAAGGTTTTTGAAATTATTTTGCCGGTTTTAAAATCTCCAGAAGTAGCTCAACCTTTTATCTTCACAAGATTTTAAATTTTGAAGACATTTGATAGCATAAATAATAAGGTTTAGATTTATGATTATTCTTTAGAGCAACGCATACTAAGCATATATCCCTTGAGCACCCCCCAAATAAACCCTATACCCCACGCAGCATAACCAAAACATTGGTAGTACCCCATAATTCGACAAGGCAGATGATTTTGAAATTGCAAACCTTAATAGCATGAACTTCCGTAATCAGAGCACCGTCATTTTATGTGGCATATATACATATACCCATCCTCTAGGGCATTCCTTGTGCTCGTAGATTGGAGTTCTAGAACCTCGGGACCTTACCACTAACTTAAGCCCATATATACGCACCCCATCCTCCGTCAGGGGTTGCCCTTGAACACGACAACTCCTCGGATGGGACGATCAACCACTTCGAAAACCCTAACCCTAAACCGACCAAATAGGTCTGCATTTTATGCGAGCTGTTCCCTCGGAGTTTCTTTCCTAAACCTAAGGACCAGTAGCTCATAGAACCCTAATGACCCAAATGGCATGGTTTTCCCTCCGATTAGAGGCGCCGTCATTTCATGTGACCTACATACACGTTGTCTATTTTTGTTGGAGTTGTTCTATTTGCATCTTATTTGACGACTCTTCGGCGTGTAGTTGACGGAGGGAGGTACGTGCGAGAAAAAGATCCGGAATCGCCTCTACGTCCGGAACAGGAGCAAGAGTTGCCAGGCAAGCATTCCCACTTTGACCATGTTGAATCCCATACTTGTGAGCATTAAGTATTTTGTTTGCAAACCTGCATGCTATATTGATAGCAACATTATTTTATGCTAGCGTGGTTATGCCGAGTAATTGCATATGAGGTAGGTTCTGAAATCCATCCCTTGTATCCCTAGGATTATTTAGTCGGTTATCATTCGACCGGTAAACTAATTAGGACTATAGGCCTTAGCCGTGCTTAGCCCTGCTGTAGTAAAAACTAAGTTTTATCGAGACAATGGGATTGGGATCAAAACCCTCGGTTTGTTATACATTCCGAGGGAATCTTTTAAAATGAAAGGTTTGCTAAAATCCCAAATGAAAGTGATGGAGGACTGGGATTCGGGCAGGAATGCTAAGGGAGTTTGGAGGTGGTAGAGTAGCCGGTCGCTATATGAGAAATGAAATGGTCGGGTAGCCGGTTGCTACCTGAGGAAATGGTTGGATATGGAGTCCTGCTCGAATCAGTTAAGGACCGAACCTAAGTGCCGCTGAATCAGTTCCCCTACCGTACGTCCACATGTCCTTTATGGGAAGTACTTGACTCAGTAACCCGCCTAATGTTAGGGGTCCGAAAGTGCTAGGTAGGATATGGATCCCTAGAGAATCCCCACGGTGCTACATGGGTAGAGATTCTTAGTGAGCTCCATTTAGACGTGGATGAAGATTCGACACAAAGATGAGTGTTTCTCCGGATTGTGGTGTCAGGCTGCCTGGGCACAAGTTGTGGTAAGTCTCATTTAGCGGATCCGGCTCTAGTATGAAAGCAGGCGAATGGTCTCGTTGTAATAGCGCTGCCAGTATACAGTGCACAGTATACCCAGGGTGACCTACATCTTGTGGGTAAAGCCGTACATCCTCTGCAAAGTGTTAAAAACTATTCAAATAGCCGCGTCCTTGGTCATGGACATGAACTGGTAAGGCCACACACTGGTTAGACTGAGTTTTGTTCGTGAAAGCTGGGAAATGGGATTAAGGACGTGGGCATGATGTGTCCACAGTGAGCAGTTTAAGCTACAGCCTGGTAGCGAGGAACTGCAGAAGAGAAAACCTAGCCCGGGCCGCGAGGCGGTAGTGCAGGTAGGTTGTAAGGATTGTTCGAGACGGTAGAAGGAGCTCCAGCACCGAATGCTGTCTCGACAGAGACGAATTTGATTTCGCAAATGCTCTTGAATCTACTATTCTGTATTTCGAGTAAGAACTTACATTTCCGCACAACTTGCAACTTAGGATAGAGCTATCCCCTGATTCATACCCTGCATAAAATATTGCCGTATATTTCCTCCTGTGGGAATAGCTTGCGAGTACATTCCATGTACTCACCTGGCTTGTTGATTTGGCCAGACGAAGAAGACAGCAATATCCGAGGATAAGATTACGATCACGAAAGCTAGGGCGTAACCCTAGTCAGTTGCCTGTCGGGTATGGCATACTGATGGGCCACATCTCCGCTGGATTTCCGCTGCAAGTTTATAGCCGTTGGGCTACAGGTATCAGATATTCGACCTTTACGGTCTATGTACTTAAATTCGTATGTATGTCGATGATATACAGGTTAACTTGTGTGTACCGGCTACTGATCCAGGGACCGGTACAGTAATCACAAGGGAGTATCCGGCTTAAAAACCGGGTACGTCACAACTTCATACGATGACGATGATCAAGGTGATTTCGCTTGGAGTAAGGAAGATGGACATCATCAAGCTCAAGTATAATACGTAAGGCAGATATATGCCTAGGCTAGGTTTTCCTAGTTTGACTGATCTCAAAGAGTTTGGAGAGCGACCGGATTATATGTTAGATAGCCACACTATAAATAGGGGATATCAGATGATTAGCTTGTTCACGTAGTGTGTCGAGTGCTCAAGTCTTTGCATGTGTTACATATCGTCGTGTTTCCTTTGTGGTAGAGGTGCTAGAACTCGGTGTTCTAGTGTGTCCAGAGGTTCCAAGCTATGATTGCTCGGAGGCTTCGGGCGTAGTTCGATGTTGCGTGTGTTGTCCCTAGACTTGGTGTCTAGGCGTGCGTGATCCTACCAACCTAAGTGGTTTGGTTGATCGGCTAGGTTCGTGGACTCCGGAAGGTCCATTTCCAGAGTATATGATCTAAGACAAGCCCCTAAGGTGTTCTGGGTTGAACCAAGGTGTTCCAAATTTGTTCGGAAGTGATCCGGGTTCATCGAGTGCTCCGTGGGAGTTGCTGCCTCCATACTTCATTTGTGAACATCTCTAGTAGTCTCCTCCCTCTCTAAAACCTCAAGTGCATGTGTTACCATTTGTGAGGTGTGAGGGAAGCCTTTATGCATAAGTTGCACAAGATGTGTGCATAAGTTGCATTGTTTGAGCACTCGACGTCGATTGTGTTCGAACGAGAGTCTAAGAGTCTATTACTCTTGGAGGCCACCGACTCCTAGACGGCTTGGTGGTGGTGACTCGATGATCTCCTCAAGAAGCTTGTGAGGAGGCCCGGGAGATTGTGAAGTGGTTGTGGAGCTCACTATCTCCGGGAGTGGAGGAAAGAGCTAACCATTGTGATCGGGGAGACTCCAGAGAATCCTCGAGAGGAAGCAGCTTGAGAGAGAGCCCATCTTTGATCAAGCGTGATCGGGTCCTCAAACGGAGACGTAGGATATCAGTGGATATCCGAACTCCGGGTCATACATCATTTTTCTCTTGTCTCCTTTACTTATCGCATTTCATACTTGCAATAGATTACTTGTATATCTTTCATAGTAGTTGAATTGCTTGCTTGTCACCTTAGAATTGCAAATCTTAATATACTCACATAAGGTGGTATTGCTCTTATAAAAGATTAGCATATTAGGATTTGAGTATAATTCCGTATTATGATTAAACCAAATCCGTAAGTGAATTTTAAAATCCTATTCACCCCCCCCCCTCTAGGCGACATATTAGTCATTAAGGTCCTTTCAATAATTGCCAGTTGGATACAAATAGCTCCATCGCCAAGGATTCCATCCACCTGCTTCCTTGCACCATAACCTCCCTGTGCTCCGGCTTCTGCAATGCCGCCCAACATTTCAGTAAACTTCCACACCTATAGAGCGTAGACAACCTAGTTCGGTTGAGAAACAAACTTTTTTTTTAAATGCTATCATTGCAACAACGCCATAATGATCAACACAGAGTGACCACTCCAACCATAATCTGTGATCGTGACCCATGCCCCCAAACCAGCGAGCCATCGCCCCAACGTATGAGATACACTAGTAGGAGGAAGTACATTAAAAGCAACATATTCTATCCACCACACAAATTGGGCTATCTAGCAATCAAAAAATAGATGTTGGATAGTCTCATCTTGATCACAGAATGTACACCTTTTACTCCTATGCCAATTTCTTTTAAGCAGGTTATCTTTAGTTAGGATCACACCTCTTCCTAAGTACCATAGAACAGTCTTAGTTTTGAGGGTATTTTGAGCCTTCCACAAGTACTTATGGCGGAACTGATTGTGAGAGTTCATAAATATTTTGTACATGAATGCATGAACTGTCCATGTTGATGCAGCTTCCACAAAAAATGAGTCACACTCAGTTGAAAAAAAAATTAGCGCCACTCAGGACAGTAAGTCAGTCCATGCGAGAAGTCGCTAGCAGATCTGCCGAAAGAACCTCTGCCACAGTGGCATGTTGTTTCTTGACTATATTATACAGGATAGGGTACTGCAAAGGCAAGGCTGAATTCCCTAGCCATGTATCCTTGCAAAATCGTATCTTTGACCCATTATGTACATTGAACCTCCCCAGTTGAAAATATAGGTCTTTTACTTTCATTGACCTCGTCTAGAATTGGGAGTCACCACAATGAAAGTTTGCCTGGGCTAAGGTCCTAGACCTTAAGTATTTATTTTGAATCAACTACTACCACATCCCGTCCTCGTTAATTAATTTGAAAAGCCACTTAGCCAGTAGGCATTTGTTTCTCTGTTAAGGATTTGCACACCCAGGCCACCTTGATCCTTGGGTTGATAAATGATGTTGGCATTTGTTTTTCTGTTCAAGATTTTGCACACCCAGGCCACCTTGATCCTTGGGATGACATATGATATTCCATTTAGTGAGCCTATATTTTTCATTTATGGTTATCACTGTGCCAGTAAAATTGAGAGTGATAAAAATCTAGGCACTTCCGCACCCCTTTGGGTATCTCAAAAAAGGACAACATACACATCGGCAGACTAGAAAGAACAAAGTTAATAAGGATTAACCTTCCACCTGTGGATAGATTTTTACCCTTCAGCTGTTGAGACACTTTTCAAAATGGTCCTCAATCCCCTTCCAATCACTATTCTTAAGTTTCCTATAGTGCATCGGGATGCCAAGGTAACGGAAAGAAAAAGTGCCTCACTCACATCAAAAAGAAGCATGTATTGGGACACGAATTCATTCATGTTCCCTAAGCAAAAGAGTTCACTCTTATGAAAATTGATCTTAAGCACAAAGTATGAGCTTAAGGTTTTTGGCCTGGTGAAAGTCATGATCCATAAAGATAATTGTGTCGTCTGCATATTACAAAATGGACAGACCATCCTCCACCAGATGTGGGACCACCCCTGTGACGATACGTCTAACTCTAGACGCGGTTAAGAACAATGCCAACATATTTGCCATAATATTAAACAGAATGGCCGACATAGGATCTCGTTGCCGAAGACCTTTCCTCCATTGAAAATACAAACCAATGTTATCATTTACTTTAATACCGACACTTCCTCCCTTAACAAAATTTTAATCCACCCACACCATGTGGGAGAGAAGCCCTTCAAGCTAATGTTTGAAGCAAAAAGGGCCATTTGACCTTGTCATATATCTTCTCAAAATCAATCTTTAATATGACCCTGTCTAGCCTCTTTTTGTGCATTTCATGTAAGGTGTGACGGACCCGGGAATCACATATGAGCAAGGGAATGAGTAATCGCCAAGGACCAGAAACCAGTCGGCCCGGTGGCATGGTACCTGCACCGTGACACCGAAGCAGAGTGGTCTGACACCTGACCAACGCACCATACGCTTCCCAGACGTCGTATGCCTTCACCGTTGGTCAAGCCGGCCGGAAGCGACTCAACTTCCCAGACCCACATACCATTCCCTGATCCCGTGAAGACTTGGAGTCGTTCCCAATTCCACTACACAAAGCAAGCTCAGAGGAGCCCGGCATTTCTACCCACACCCTAACCTAGCTCGGAAGCTAGTGGGTCGCTCGAAAGCCCGGTAGAAAACGCCCACACCCTGTCTGGCCGGCACAGCATCTCAGCCAGCGGGTCACTCAACCGATACCTGCTCGACTTAGTGATAAGAGGAACAGCTTCAATTCTTCACGACATACCCATATGCTTCATTTTATACACGCATTGCATATGGGCAGCCACTGAAACAACTTGAATATCACAGTTCAAACTCTAAAAGAGGGAGTTATTCAGATATATAACACATCTCTTACCCGAGGAAGATTGTGTTGCACACACATATGACCTAAAGGTCATTTACATGCCATTAAACATCCAAAAACAGCAGCATACCCAAATTTTAAAACCCTGAGATGGCAGCCCTACCATCTCCATAAGAACATACAAAACCCACAAGATCGACCGTAGGGGAATAAACTAAAACCTAGGCATCATTATCAGCGTTCTCTGCATCGTAGTACTCACCAATGTTGGGATCACCTGCAACAGGTTCGGAATCGAATTCCGTAAGTACTTTCGTACTTGCAAGCAACATTTGTAGGCTCATCCCAAATTCAATTTCAGCATGCTTATGACAAGGATAAAATAACAAGTATCAACATATGCACAACAAGGTAAGTATGGTATGTACATCAAGACAAACCACATCAACATAACCATCTATATATCAAGTTCAACACTTGCTTTCAGATCAGCAATAACTTAGAGTTCAACCAAGAGGTTGTTTCCATCCTCACGTCAAATCAAACAGAACTTAATGAATCAAATTATCTAGCCCATCGGGACTAGATTCCATTTTCTAAACAAGTTCATCAAGACTCAAACGGGAAGTGTTCCGAAATGTTGTCCATCCATAGCTGGCCGGCTATGACTATCCAACATTCATGCATAACACTTCCGCCGTGGGTGACGAGTAAAGCCCTACGATACCGGCATCGACTGAGCGACTGCGGTGCTTACGATCACCTCGCTCAGCGATCCATCAGTAGGTGTCGGTACCCCGGCTCTCTCAACTCACCATTAGAGTTACATAGATGCTTAGTCTGTTTAAAAGATCACCGCTGACCTTGCAACCATTTACCCTACCATGCTAGTGATCACGCTATCACATAACATAGCAATCCACAAAGCATATTCTGATCAAGTAATTCATCCAAATCACAAGCACATCATGAAATGAATTGAGGAATCTTAGCGAGCTTTTGTATACTTGCCTTGCTGGGTTTGTTCCGGCTCACCACAATACTCAACTTCCAAATATTCCTCGCCACTCGGTTCTACTCAAAACCAAATCCCGGAATACCGAAAGAAGGCAATAGAAAGAACTTCAATCAAAATCAACAAATGTAGGAATTCACATATGCATGAAATGCAGACTAATGTGTAGAGAATCCCTATTTGCAACTAACGTAATTGGTTTTGTCGGATTCGGAGTTCTAGGATTTGAGTTATGAGTTTTGCAATCATTCATATGGTTTTAGGGTTTATTGAGCAAGGCAATAAGGTAATTATGTTAATTCCAGTAATGTGAGTTGCACCGATGGAACGATGGTATGAGGTGCTTAGTATGAGTCTACAGAGGTTAAGCATGACATTTTATCACGTTTGCGATAAGCCAAAAATGTAGGATTCTTCCGATTAGGGTTTTAGCGGCGAGAATAGAACTTCATACCTTTAATGATGAAAGGTAACATGGCCATGAGATGTATTAAAGCTCCAGAAGGTAATACATAGCAACTAACAATTTGGGTGAAAACCAAATTTAATTTGGGCTTTAGCTAAATTTCCCTATACTTTATATAATCTTTATGGCCCTAGGGGCATTTTAGTCATTTCCTTTATGGTTCAGCACTGTTAGGTGGAAAATAAATCATGGATTCATCTTCTACTTGCAAAAACAAAAATTTGGCCGCAAGAACCAATCAATTTGGAATCCATATGAATTTGTTGTGAATTTTTGAAGTTTTGTTCAATTCTGAAATTTCGAAATACCGCGCATTTTCTTACTCCCTTTTTAGCTAGCCATGATCTATGACAATGGGGCCAACAAACCCGGCCCCATTTTCTTTTGTTCTTCCCTTTTCTTTTATTTCTTCTTAGTGTATTACGGATGGGCCCCGCATGTAAGATTGTGCCTTTCTTTTTATTCCCTTCTCCCCTTCACCTACGGGCTCTACTTGCTTTTGGCCGCCGGGGCTCTAGCGACGGTGAGTGGCGGAGGGTACCCGAGCTAGCATTGCAGAAGGGGAGGGAGGCAGGTAAGGGCACCGGGAGGTAGAGGAGATCACCTGGGGTGTGTTTGGTAGCCATCTTATCCGGGCATGGCTATTCTCCCTTGAGACATGCTGAGTCTAGACATGTTGAGTGCATACAACTGCAGTATGTTTGGTAGCCTGTATGTGCTAAGACATGCTGAGCTAAGATCTTGTTTGGTGCGCTGTATCTGTTGAGATATGCTGTGCTGAGGGGGCTTGGTGGGTTGCGCAGAGATTTTTTTTGGGACGAAGGCAGCCAGGATGAGGTGGGAACCTCACCTCATGGGTTCCCATCTGGGCATGGCTAAGGGGGGTTTGTGGGTTGAGGTGGGCATGGCTGGGGAGGCACATACACTCTACCAAACATCGAAAAGTGGGTTGAGGAGAGAATATCTGAGGGCATGCTGGCTACCAAACACACCCCTGGAGTCCGTTCCTATGCTCGACCGAGGGAGATGAAGGACGGGGCGGAGGGTTCGTCGGCGATGGCAGGCGATGGATCGAGGGCACCGATGATGCGAGGATCTGAAGCACCTGAGAGGAAGCCGAGTTTTGGAGGAAGTCAAGGGGAGCTGCGAGAAATTTCATCCGTGCTCAAGTACGCAATGACCTTACCATAGGTGGCGTATTTGAGGGAGATGTGGAGGTCACCGGCGGTGAGGAAGACAAGGATATCGAGGAATCGGCTGCATAGAAAACCAATTAACCTGAATGGTGAGCTCACGGGGTTGCGGCAAAATGTTTTGGCAAAGAAAGAGAGGAGGGGAGGCTTTACCGGCGATGGAACCGTGATGGGATGCCGCGGCCCGTCCACCGGACAAGGGGAAGACTATTTTGGTTTGGTGGCCTCCGACGGAATCCTGCACAAACTAAGGTTGGAATGAGCTCGACTTGAGGAATGGAGCTCGCGCAGATGAAACAAAAGAGAAAAGAGAGGAGAAGGACTCCAATGCCGAGAGGGGCGGGACGTCGCCGACGGCATCTTGCTGGACCGAGAGATCCGGTGTGTTCGGTAGCGATGCTTGCCCGGGGTGCGTTCAGCAGCTTAGGCGAGGCGCGAATACGTTGAGATGTAGGAGGAGATGCCGAGGGAAAAGAGGCCGACGGTGAGCTATAGAGCTCGACGCCGGTAGTGCGTTGGCCAGGGGAGAGGCGCCGCGTGGCGGGGAAGGTCTGCCGGTGGGCCTGGCGCGTCAGCGGGAGGAGGAGAGCGGAGAGAGGGGAGGGTGCCGGGCAGAAAGGGAAAACGGACAGAGGAAGTGCGCCTTCGGGCGCAGGCGGGGAAGAACCTGGGCTTGGCCCAGCGCGCAGGGGAAACGGGCCGGAGTCGGCCTGTTTCAGTTGGAGGGGAAGATTTTTTTTTCTTTTTATCCTTTTCTTTTACTGTTTTCAATTTCTGATTCAAATTTGGATATATAGCAGCCCTCAACCGTGGCTCATAATTTGCAAAAAATTGTAAAGATCCCTGGGATATACTTGGGTAGGTATAATTGTTATAAAGTCTTGGAGTTTATTTTAATTACAAATTTGAATAATAGCATGAATGAATCTTAATTTGAACTTGGAGGTTAGCTTTAGAAAATATAGTTTCCAACATTTGAGGATAGAAGTTCAGGAAGATATTTATGATGAAAATGTAAAGTTTTGCAATATCTAGCAGGGTTGTCATTCTTCTAGCAAAAGATACACGTTTGCACGATTTGGTAATTAAGTGCATATCATGCGATGTAATGGTCAAATGAAGCGTAAATGTCTTGCGATGCAACAGGGGAAACAAATCCATATTCTTGTTGACATTAGTTCTTATATCAGCGGGGTTAGTCTTTAGGTCTTATAGCTCGAGTTTTGATTGAGTTGATGCCCAATTTTAGTTGACCTACATGACATGCGGTGCAAGGCCCTGACTTTATTTCTTTTAGAATTTTAAAGGTTCTAATTACATACTTGAGCATAATGGGTCATTACATAAGGTCTCATGTAAAATAACCACCCCCTCTAGGATGTTTCAGCCCGGTATGAAAGCAGACTGGCACGGTCGTATCACCATCTTAGCTGCGCTGATAATATGGTTAGTACCCACTTTAGTAAAAATCTTAAAACTCCTATTGAAGAGGCATATGGGGCGATGCCGTTGAATTTGGCATGCATCCTCCTTTTTTGGGAGCAAAGTAATGACTCCAAAATTTAGGTTGTGTAGAGGTAGCGCTCCCCTGTGAAAATCGTGGAAGAGCGCCAAGAGATCATCCTTAATGATTCAGCCGAGAAACCATCCTGACTAGGCGCCTTGTTCCTCTCCATTTGGAATACCGCGTCACGGAAATTAGTACAAATTTCTATGGACATAGCATCCACCCAGATGGTTTTACCACATGCTTGTAGTGTTCTTATGTTGACTAGCAAGTAGAAACAGTGTGGGTTTTAGCCTATTTTTCTAGCGCTTTACTAGACAACACCTACTTTGGATTGCAAGTAGATTTGATGTAAATTGTAACGGTTTGTTCCATTGCAATATGCCAGCTGGGAATGGGAAGCGCGCTAGATACACTGTGAGGGCAATCATATGGGGCGAAACAATATGATATGCTCGGGACACATGCTCAAAGGCCTATCTGTTCTTATGCTTGCCTGTGTTCCTCTGGCCATTGTTTTGGCCTTCACTGGCCAAATTCTTGTTGCTGTCGGTCAAAATCCTGAGATATCATCTGAAGCTGGACTTTACGCTCGGTGGCTGATTCCTGATCTTGTAGCATACGGCTTGCTTCAGTGCCTTACCAAGTTTCTGCAAGCCCAAAATGTTTTCCACCCACTGGTAGTTTGTTCTGGAGTGACATTGGTACTCCACATCCTGCTGTGCTGGTTCCTGGTTCAGTATTTCGGCCTTGGGAACAGAGGTGCAGCTTTGGCAACCTCGATATCTTATTGGTTCGATGTGATATTGCTAGCAATGTATGTTAAATTCTCTGAAGTTGGTAGGAGTTGGCATGGGCGGTCAAAGGAGATATTGAAGGATGTTAAACATGTATTTAAGGCTGGCCATTCCATCTAGTTTATGACTTGGTAAGCCTGATATGGAGCAACCTCCAAAACATCATGTCTTGGTAATACGTATCTCGGCAATAGCATGCCTTTACAATTTTGCAAAGAAGTGATATGTGGTTTACCATCTTCTTTCTTCATGGAACTGGTTATTTGACTTGCAATGTAGCTCAGCTTGGAGTACTGGGCATTCGAGATGGTGGTTCTCCTTGCAGGTTTTCTTCCAAATCCAAAACTAGAAGCTTCAATTGTCCATCAGGTAAGCAAACAGAACTAGAAATGCTCTCATGCCTTACAGTACTCAGAATTTCTAACAAGCGGATGACTTTTGTTGGATCCAACATTGTTGTTCTAAAACAAGATTAGTTGCCTGGTACAATCAAATCGCGTGGCAGTAGCATGGTGTTACATACCTTTTTCTTTCATTTCTTGTGAATCATGAACTACAAGTTAGCTTGCTTGACAGATTATGTTTTCAGCTGCTTGATTATGTGAAGTAACCATGGCTCATTTTTCCAGCCTAAACACAATGTGGATGGTTTATACAATTCCAAGTGGCCTCAGCGGTGCAATAAGGTCAGATAAGCACAACTTTGGAATGCCACTCCTTTCTTTTCATTTTCTGAGATTTAGCATCACAAACTTTTACTTAGCAAGTTTGAGTTCATGATTCTTGTTTCTATGCAGCATTAGTGTCCAATGAATTAGGTGCCGGGAATCCGCAAGCAGCACGCCTATCAAATATCAATTCTTATTTCAGGAATCATGAGCCTAACTGAAGGCCTTCTTGTAGTTATCGTCACATTTTTCGTACGAGATGTCTGGAGTTACTTGTACAGCAATGAAGAGGTTGTGAAGTATGTATCACTCAATGATGCCAATTCTTGCTACTTCTGACTTCATGGATGGCATACAATGCACGCTATCAGGTATGGCATAAATACACATCCTAATATTCCCCTTTTTGCATCTAGCACACACAATACGTTGCTCCCTGGTGAGGAAGTCATATGTGTAATCAGAAAATCATATTGCATAGTTGCTTAACATTCTTTTTTGCCAATCTTGGTGCTGGTTAGTTTGTCTCATTATGGGCACCATCAATACAGGTGCCCGAGATCAAAGTTATTTCTTCCAATGTGAACATGTGCACGGATCTTAAAGGTTCCAGCATGCCAAGCTACACATAACTATGTAACATATAACCCAACTAGGACCAGTACATTCCAAAACCATGTTAGCTAGCACTGATGCTTGGCAAAGATGAGTGATATAAATGTTATGCAGAAGAGTGATAGTTCATGTCCTGTGCTATGTAATCGTATACTTTGGTAATTTAGATTTAGTTACTATGCATGAAAGCGCTACATATTATTTGAATTAATTCCTTATATGCCACTATAAATTTTCGCGATTCGGGCATGTGCCAATGACAGTAAGTCAATAACTGGTCCATGAGATTTTGTATAAGCACAGGGCAACAACCCTAGCTCATTTTATTAAAACTTGCCAATGATTTTCTTTTGTTACTTCCTTATCCTTCTTTACCCTAAAATTGACCCCTACTGCATCATCCACATTAAGGGGCTCTTTTGGAACACGGGATTCTCAAAACGCAGAAATATAAAAAACGTAGGAATGAAATGTCATGACTTGTGGAATCCTACAGGAAACGAAAACACAGGAATATGCAAAACTAACTCTTTGGATGCTCCACAAGAATTTTGTAGGAATCTGAAGAGAGAGAAGGTTCATGCAAGACACAAAGAAAATTTTCTATGAGGTCTAAGCTCATGTTAGAATTCCTCCAAAATTCTTATGGATTAAACCATTCAATAGGAATTTCGTAGGATTTCTATGACCTCATTCCTACAATCCATAGAGCCTCCGTAGAAAAAATTCCTATGGATTCAAATCCTACAATATTCCTTTAAAAATCCTTCAATCCAAAAAAGCCCTAAGCCACATCACCTTTGAAACAGTAGCCAACAGATTGAACTTAAAACTATAAATATTAACCCTCAGATAATAATTGCCAATACATGTTTAAAAGAACGGACACCTTTTGAGAATGGTTGGAAGTTTATTAAACTGCATGTAGTCATGTTCTATTTCATGAAAAGACACCTTCGTATATGGTAACCTTTCAAAATTATAAATATTCTAGAATTTTGTATATTGATACTAGAAGAAATTCATTCAATAAACCCGCAACAAAGCACGACTGATATTTCTAGTTTGCTCAAACTCCGACTAACCAATTCAATAAATTTAAACAAAGAAAATTTTGTATGCTATGTAAACATCTGTCAAGTACTCCTAAACATCTAAACATGAATGTCCACACTATAAATAAACTGATAATTCTATTCATGCTTGCTTAGAGATCTCTTTGATCACCAACACTCTAGCCCTATGGATTGTAACAAGGCAAAGGGCCACATGCTCTTCTAGCTCCTCAGCCAGTCTCCTAGAGTTAGAACAACTCATCCTCAGCTCCTTCGTCATCTCTTGCACCGGAAACCTCTCATCCACCATCTCCACGCACTACCTCGCCATTGCATTCTCCCTCTCGATTCCGTCAGAGAGCCGTGCCACGAGGTGATTCACCATATCGAAGTATCTGCCAAGAACGTACGTGCCCTTTGCGGCGGTATCGACTTGCTTCTGCAATTGCAGCAAATACTTCGTCTTGGAACGCTTCATCCTCGTGATCCTCCTCTTGAGTGCAATAGGGCAGAGCCCCATGACTGCAGGTCCAACCAGAAGGCTAAAGAACAGCAGGTGTACTGCAATGCCGATGGCAACCACTGCAACCCCACCACAGGCCATGATAAGGCAAGCCCTTGAGAGTTTTTTGATAGTTTTCACTATCTTGTGCTTCCATGCCACTTTCTTGTGGATTGATTTGATGGTCTTGAGTATGGAGTTGTACTTGTCATGGATATGCCTGAACTCTGAAGTTGCTTCTTGTCGTGGTGCTGAAAGGATTGCTTCTAACAGGGAACATTTTGAGTGCCCCGGTACTACCAGTGGTAGTAACACAGTCTAAATTGCTTGCAAGGAAGCTGTCCATTGATTGGTAGTTACTTTGGGCGTTCTTGATGTTCTTCAGTAGCTGCCTGAAGATCTCTGAGGCCTCAGCGCTGGCATCGAAGTAACCAGCCATTGCAAGTTCAATTTAAGTAGATTTTCTTTTCTGCATCATATTATGAAGCATTGGAAGGATGTGATCTTGCTGAGGCTGAATAAGGGCTTCCATTTCATCTTCATGTTCCTGCTTGTTTGATAAGAAACACACGTTGGACTGTGTGCGCAGCGTGTTGACATACATTTCCTCTATGTTCAGGCTGTCTTGCATGCCCACCGGCATTTCCATACCTGCTGCAAGACACAAACTTTTAGTGTGCAATCCCCAAATTCAACGGAATTGCACGTCATCTAATTGTTTTGCACAGAGAGACCTTGCAAGCTGCCCTGTTGTGTCGAAGGCAACTAACAAATGATAGAGATGGTCGAAGAATACATAAAACAAGCACATCTGATAACTTCTGATGCTCACCTTTGGATGCACACATTGATTCTTGAAGCCCCCTTAATGTTATATATCTCCTTCGAGTTTTTGATCCTTTGAGACAAGCACTGTTTGCCTCTTATCCAGATACACCAATTGCACTACCGCCTGCCTGGTTTAAAATGGAGCTCGCCTCAGGATTTATATACAAACACCTTAGCTGATAAAATTTTGTGCTGTCTTGTAATGCCCCGCAAAAGCTTGTCCAAACTTGTGCACCTTAGGTTTGCCACTCCTTGACATCCCTGGATATCAGGTACCATATCTCCTGATCCTCTCAGGCTGTGGCAGTTCCACGCCGTATTCTTATAGGACGAACTCTTGCACTCCACATCACTGTATTGATCCAACGATGTGTATCATCATCTCTGTCCTTTACCAGCCGCCGTACTGGGAGCCTTTAGATTGTGTGCAAGCTTCCTTGGTGGTTAGTTCTGTAATCCACAGAGAAACTAGCAGCGATTTAGGTGTGCTTCACGTGCGCAAGTTGCTTGAAACAGCTTCCTTTCTGATGGTTAGTTGCCTGTACCAATACACAACCTTTTCTTTGATATATGTACGCACTGGAGGTTACATCTTCAGAACAGCCCATCAACAAAGGCCTAAAAACCAAGGAATTGGGTACAGTATGGGCATGTTATCACATTTCAGAACATGCACTTTCGGAAATAAACAAACTGTTCAGAACATGCACTTTCGGGAATAAACAAACTGGTGGATTAGAATTTCACAAAAATTTACCAGATTTTTTTTAATACAATATGTTAGATCAAATGATTGTTTTCAAGAGTAAAAGTTGCAGAGCTGAAGGGAGTGAACGTAACAGCTTGCTGTAAACTATTGGGACAAGAAAGCAGTGAATTTGAGATTACAGCAGAAATGCACTGCTCTTGCTTGCACAGGAGGACCATCTGTATCTGATCACATCGACAGACATGGTATCCCAAACAGAAAACCTGTAGATGTAGATCACCTCACCACATGACATGACATGTATCTCTCATATACAGTTCCGAGAAGCCCTTTTTCAGCACATGTAGCAGTCCAGTTTCTCCAAAAGCACCTGAATAGTGACTTTTGCAATTTGCAAGCATCAAATGTTTTGTCATAAACGATCCTTCAGGTGGTACGATCCCACCTGCACAGGGCAAACCCCCTAAATTTTGTATACTTCTTTGAAAAATAGTAGATTTTTGAAATATGTTTCAAATGGCCACCCCTTGCTTCCATAGTTCAGCTATCATTTGCTTACCTTTTGGTTCAAGTATAGCACATATTACTACACTTGTTCCACTCTGGGTGGCTCTCGCCCTCCTCCTTGCACGGCGCTAGGTAGATACGATTGTACCACATCATGTCGACGAGTCCGGGAACAGGAACCTGTAAAAGATCAAGTTAGCCTTCATATGAGCAATCATCTATCTTGCTGATCTTGGGTAACATCTGCTAAATTTATCTGTTTATTGCGCTTAAGGTGCTGCTAGAGGGTGTGGCTGGCAGAAAGTATGTTCATTCATCAACCTATATGCTTACTATGTTATTGGCATCCCTTCAGCTGTTATTTTTGTATTTGTTCTGAGGATCGGTGGTAAGGTAAGTTCTGTGTCTATGCAATTCTGGGAGGAAATATTGTGCGAGTTCTGCCTGGATTCTAGCATGAGTCTCCTTTCTTTGGCAGGGTTGGTTGGGGATCATATGTGTTATGGCAGTGCAAATATTAGCTCTGCTTGCGATGAGCACCAGCTGGGATAAAGAGGTATATTGGTGCTCCCAAATGATGAAATTGGACAGTATCTAACTTTAGCTCCACAAAATTGCTGCTGGGAGAGAGAGACAGAGTACCCTAAGCAGCAGGGCAGGACTGCACACATGGAGCAGGGTCGGGTCATTGCGGAAGAGGATGCAGCTCTAGTCTCTATCAATTGCTGGGTTTTCAGCTCTGCACTAGAAATAAATTGCAGTTCTTCTCTCCCCTAAAATCACTTTGCACGTACAAATCCATATCAATCATCAGCCTTCTAGATGGCTTCTTACGATAACGAATTCTGGTTTGATTGAATTTGCATCGCGACAGACCCTAGGGGACCTTGCCTCACCAGCCATTGATGCTGTGCTGTGATGATGTGATATGCTTATCTTACTATGTTGTCTATAACGAACTTGTCTTTGGAACCTTCTGTTCTGTGTTCTCTGTAGGCTGAAAAGGCCCAAGCTAGGACTAGAGTTTAGGTACCAGATGGCAGAAGAACATTGGCCTGAACGTCATCAATGCTGATTATACCACCTCTAATAAGGTAGATGTTCTATTGTACTATATACAGTTGGTACCGTCGAGCGTTTGATTGCTTCTTGTTGTAATAAGATCGAGTGATTAAACACTTTTTAGACTTGTTATTCTGTATAGTTGATACCGTAGTAAACTTGAGCTGTGACTGATTACTAAGCATCTTTCCATACACAGTTTCCACAATTATTGCTCCAGTGGAAGTAGACGAAACTAAATCATCAGAAACAGAAACTGAAACCACAAAAACATGTAGATTATTGCTATACCGCACATTTATTTAGAGTTCCCCTCTTTACCAGATCAGATTGTTACGGTTCAAGACAAACAGGACTAATCATTAAATGACTATATCCCACAGCTATACCTAACTCGGTGTTCTTTACTTTGAGGAGGCTACTCAGCTAGACAGCAAGTGTAGCTTAGATCTTAAAGAAAGCGTATCTGATGTTACATTCAACATGCTTTAGTTGTTGGGTACGGCTCTCTGTACTGTACATATACATATATAGAACGATAAGGTACAGATTCCGATAAAAGAGTTAAGATGCACCACTCCATTATAATATGTTTGTGCATTCTTGAAAGCTGCCATGTAAACTTTCTTTTGTAAATTAAAATAAATTTGCTACGTTAAGCAACAGTTCTTGTTTTGACAACTCAGGTGAACAACCCAAGCAATCCTTTTCCTACGTCTTCAGGTAGAGGAAACATCTTCACTCAAAAACAGAAAGAAAGGTAGAGAAAACATCAACAGAATAAGAAGTTTAGAGAGAACTCTGAAACTCAAATTAAGATTGATAAAACTATTAACCATGTACCCTTAGATAGTATTCACCAAGGCGCTAGGTGCTAGTCGGGCGCGCCTATGTATAGGGCGGGATAAAACGGCTAGGCGGGTGAAGTGAGAGGTTGTTCCCTTTTAAAACACTGCCCTCAGATGGTAATATGGTATAATTTGTCACACGTGTCCCTCTCCTGTTGGACCAGAAGTCTCCAGCACGTGAAGCACTATTAAAGCAGCACCTGACCTGGGTAAGAGCTTCTTGATGATGCACACATCTATGGCATTATCGCTTGCCTATCTGGCTAAGCCTTACACACAAGCCAAGAAGATGCAGTTAGCAGAAGAACGTGCTCAAAGCACCCTAATTGATGGCATCCAAAAGCTACATTTGTTCTGCCGGTTAGGTCTGTGAACAAGGTCAAAGGGCTGAGCCGAACAAAAGCACAGACAGGGATTTCTGACCACGAAACCAGCTGCGTGCCATCCTAGTATTTTTTTTTAGAACAAAGCGGGAGCGCCGCCGTTTCATTAAGATAGAGAAAAATATTTACAGAAAATTAACAATGTCTTATGGATACTGAGGAGAAAACTGAAAATTACATCCCATCGTATGTGAGAGTTCCCTCTTTTTAGTCTATATCTTCCTTTGTGAGATCAGATACCTCGAGCACCCCCAAATGTTCGTTTCTGAAAATCCTTCGATTCCTTTCCTTCCACACATTCCATAGCACGTATAATAGGACGCCTCCAAATTTCTTCTTTTTCCTTTTATCTAGAGTCTTGGTGTTGGCCACCCACCATTCATCTAGGGTGGCTTGCTGAAAATTCACGTTATTGGTGATCCCCATCCAAGAGAAGACGATCCCCCAGACACCTCTTGTGAAAAAACATTCTCTTGCAAGGTGTCTATTTGTCTCGAATTCAGAGTTACAAAGTGCGCATGTGTTGTCATAATACCAGCCCCTCACGGCTAGTCTGTCGCCCGTGAGCGCCTTACCATGAAGTATTAGCCCTGCAAAGATTTTACATTTTGGTTCCGCCACCGCACTCTAAAGCTTGGTGACTGAAAGGGGTCTTGTCATTCTCTCAAACTGGAATCTGTAAGCCGATATCGTGGAAAAAACCCCGGTAGGTGTCCACTTCCAAGTGATGTGGTCATTGACATCTTCGTCCAAAGTCACCCCCTGTAAGGCCGTCCACAAAAGGACAAATTCTTTAAGCTGTGTCGTTGTCGTGATTAGACGGAGGGAGCGGATTCACAAGTCATCATGTACCTCCCCGTATACCATATGATTTTTCCTTTTGGCCAATGGAAAGATAGAGGGTGCGATGTCTTTTGGCGCTGATCCATTGAGCCACCGGTCCTTCCAAAAATAAGATTTCTTGCCATTTTTAAGAGTGATTGTGGTGGCAGTTCTAAAGAGGTCCATTTCTGCCTCGGTGCATGGAAGGTTTATTTGTTCCCATGTCCCGTCCTCGGAGATCCATCTCAGCCATGGCCACCGCAAGCGTAGTGCTGTGCCAAATCTTTGTAAATCTAGAACGCCTAGGCCGCCCAGTTCCTTTGGGCGATAGATCGTGTTCCAATTTACAAGTGATTGCCCTCCTACCTGTCCTTCCACTCCCTTCCGTAGGAACCCACGTCTAATCTTGTTAATCTTTACTCTTGTCCATTTTGGCAACAGGAAAACGGACATGTGGTAAATCCCGATGGCCGAGAGTACCGATTTGACTAGAATCATCCTTCCCGCGCAGGATAGGTGCCGCCCTTTCCATCCTGGCAATTTGCCTCTAATTTTATCAATGAGTGGTTGGTAGTCAATTTTCCTCAGCTTGCGAAGGTGTAGCGGCAAGCCCACGTATTTACACGGGAAGGACCCGTGACACACCGGGAAAGGCCTCAAGAAATCTGCGAGGTCCATGTCCTCACATCGGATTGGGTATTCCTCCATCCTAGGAACAGTAGCGTCTCCTTGGAAATGTACTTTTGTATATTTGGTCTAATAAACCATTCCAACTTCAAAATCTGTTTGGCACGTAGGTATTCCACATGAATTTCGTAAATATCCACAGAAATCTGTTCATTTTCCGCAGGAACAGGAAAAAAAATTCCCGCATTCCAAACGGGGCATGAGATAGGAAATAGCGTAGTTTCAGCCTTGGAATCCACCGGACAGTAGCAGAGGATAAACTGCAGCTGACATCCAACCTCTGTCAGTTGCATTGATAAATGACAGGCATTTCTCAAGAAAGCTTTCTTTACAACAGAACGCAACAGGCAGGAGATGGATGGCAGGACTGAGCTATCATCCACAGAAAAGTAGAGTACTTTGGTTACATTACAGGAGGTGATTTAATCTGGAGTACTTTCTCTCTCGTTTCCGGCAGCTCGATGATCACACCTTGAACGGCGAGTGAGCAACAGAAATTTGGTGGCTCCCAACTCCCAACCAAGTGGAGATCGTCGTGGAAGCTGAGCTGTGCCCAAACCTCAATGCTCCTCCACCTACTGACCGCGTGGGTGGGTTAAACGATTCTTATCTGCGAAATACTAACGATTTCTGTTCTCGAGATGTGACGAATAAGACTTATTTTCCTACAGTTTCGAAGTTAAGGTAGTTATGAGACTTGAACGTAGATGGGTGGATACACAACATTGTGCCGCCACCGCTACAGTGAGCAGAGTTCTCGAAAGATGCTAATGACCACTTTGGAAAGAGAGAGAAAAAAAGAGGGGAAAATGTGTAAATTTCTGTGGTTCCGAGCATGATCGTCGGTTATATGGGCGTTTTCCACAGCCGATTGATGGCATCTAGTGATCACGTTTCGTACAGGCAATGCCTTGTTTGGCTCGAAGAGAAAAGAAAGAAAAGAAAAGGACTCGTTTTATTAGTTGGTTTACCGTCTTGTCCTGTCCATCTTTTTCGTGTGGAGAAGAGTTCACCAACCACTGCACCTTGCTGGGTTCGTGGCTTGTTTAACACCTTTTCCTTGTTTAAGGTCATTCTTCTTTTTAGCAGGGTTTCCCTTTACCTTCTTGCAAAAACTTCTTTTTTCAGAGCAACCAGGTCAGATTATCGGTTGCTCTGTACTGTAGAGATGGGGCTTCGAATCTACCCTATAAGCTACTCTAATGACACAATGTTGGTGAGTGCTTTAGACTCTAGCTAAGGTGGTTTGAGCCAAAGATGAAGCCTCATAAACTTTGTCCGAACTGAATGCATGTCTGAAGCTTCTGTTGTTTTCTTGACACTGAAACTTGTGTTGTTGAGAATGAGGGGGGCAATGAATGATGAGGCCAGCTTGGGACCAAAAAGCAGCCAACCCC
Source organism: Stipa capillata (assembly GCA_019208055.1). Taxonomy (NCBI): domain Eukaryota; kingdom Viridiplantae; phylum Streptophyta; class Magnoliopsida; order Poales; family Poaceae; genus Stipa; species Stipa capillata. The sequence continues at coordinate 802,097 of JAGXJF010000259.1, forward strand.
CTCTCAATTGCTCACATGCGCTGTTTGATGCTGAAGTGATCACTAGCTCCCATGTGAGAAAATAATTACCTTTTTGTGCTAGAATTTTATCAACAATCAATCGATTTACAGTGTGTGTAAATTAACCTTTGGACACTTGCCTATGACACGAACTTGTTCGTCTCCTCCTTCAACAAAAAACAATGAAAAAAAGGATCTTGCCACAAGATCAAAACAAGAAGAAGGGAGAAAAAAAGTGAGAGAACCAAACATGAGAAGGGCCTATCTACCATGAGCTCGCGAGAAGCTCAGCTCCCGGCGGCAGAGTCAGGGCAGGTAGCTGCGCGCCAGCTCGAGCGTGTCCGTGAACTTGGTCAGGTTCAGCCTCACACTCTGCTTGTCCAGGTACACGGTCTTGATGGCGTCCCAGCCTTTCTTGTGCACGTCATAGGGGTGCTGCAGGTAGAAATGGTCCCTGGGATAGAGCTCCTTCAGCGAGCTCTCCTCCAAGGACACGTTGTACTCCATGTACCTCACGTCCATGTCCTTGGCCGGATCCTTGAAGGTGACGCGGGTGAGCCACTCCAGCCCGCCGAACGGCACCACCTGGATCAGCACGGCGCGGCTCGGGAGGAACACCATATTGGTGAGCCCCGCGCCGTGCACCCCCATCATCACGTCGGCGGAGTTCACGAGCCGGGCGAAGTTTGGCATGTCGGTGTGGTTGTCCGGCTCGGCGATGCGCACGTCGAACTTGGCGGCGGCTGCGGCGTACGCCATGGCGCGCTCGTTGAGGAACCGGCGGGAGGACTTGCGGGAGATGATGAGGAGGCGTGGCTTGCCACGGTGGGGGGCGCCGTCGCGGGAGGCGACGGCGCGGTCGAGGCGGAAGGCCCGGCGGAGGAGGCGCTTGAAGTCGGCGACGGTCTCGCCTCCTGGTGAGCGGGACGGGTCGATGCCCATGGCGCGGTGGAAGGTGGCGCCGATGACGATCCGGGGGAAGCAGTGCACCTCCTGGTCGTTGTCGACGTCGATGACGTCGTAATTGGAGAGGTGGCGGAAGAGGGGCGTGAATTTGTCGAGCCACCAGTCCTTGATGTCGGTGAGGAGGAACTGAACCTCGCCGCCGAAGTGGTGGGTGCTTGTGAAGAGCGGCACCAGCACGTCGGTGTAGTCGTGGTAGAGGTTCCCCGCGAAGCCGCCGCTGGAGAAGAGGAACGCCGGGACGGAGTGGTTCCTGGTGCAGAGCGGCGGGATGACGACGGTGCCGTTGCCATCGACGGCCGCGGTGCCGTTGGCGTCGGTGCCGAAGGGGAGGAGGATGAACTCGCGGACGTCGTCCATGGCGACGGGGTCGTGGCGGCGCGCATACGGCTTGGTCCGCCACTCTTTGTCGAGCGGGCTGATGTAGATGGTGGAGTGGTTGCCGTCGACCCGGACGTCCCCCACCGCGGCGCACCGCTCCGACCGCTTGCTCGTGTTGTAGCACGTCGGCCGGCTCGGGTCGTACTCCTCCTCCCCGATCGGCCCCTCGATCCTGTACCGCGTGCTGTCGTAGTCCTCGTCGATCGCCACCTCCATCTCCGCCGCCGGCTTGGCTGCACCACCATCAGATCAGCCATATATTCATCACACAGCACAAGGGAGATCGAGAAGTGAAGGGAGGAGGAGGACGTACGGAAAGGGGTGGAGCAGTAGCGGGCCTTGATGAAGGTGAGGACGCAGAGGGAGAGGAGCATGGTGACGACCATGGCGGAGTTGCCCATCCGCCGCGGCTCCTGCCGCGACCGGGGCTGCTTCATGGCGGCGCCTGGCTCGGTGGCGGGGGCGGTGGGTTAGGCCCGCCGGATCCGGAGCGAGTGAGCAGTGGCCAGGGGCGAGAGCTGGCAGCGGGAGGAGGGTATTAAAGGTGTGGTAGGTAGGTGGTGGTGGTGGTGGTGGTGGCGATGCGATGGGCGCGCGGCGGGGCAACGAGAGGTTGGTGGTGGTGCGGTACGTTGACCCGGTCACCCCGGGCAACCACTACAGCTGCTGCTACGCTACAGTGCGCCGGCGTCGTAGATCGCCGGACCCGCCGACGCAGTTAATTACTCCTACGGACATGGATGAGGCGGGAGCGTTTCCTTTCCTTTCTGATGATGGTACCAAATGCCTGCGTATGTTGGTACGCTACGCTGTCTCTGTCCATATCCTGCAGGAATACATTTCATCCCTTATACACCCGATGTACCAAAAGTTTTTTTTTCATTTTGACAAAAATTGTGAATATGCATCAAGCTATATAACATATGCTCCTATAAAGGCTGGTTAAAAATATGGTCGTATCCGTCCTATGTAGAAAAACAAACAAACAAATTAGTACAACTTGAATAGTAATTACTGTTCTTGTTTCAAGCTGCACCAATTTGTCTTCTTTGCACAGAGCGCATAAAATCATATTTTTGTACCAAATTTTATACGGATCTAGCATGATATATGTCAAGCAAGTTTTTCATGATATTTTAAAATGAAAAGGTCATATTTCGCACGTTCGGTGGACATCCACCTATAAGAGTTAAAATCCGCGTTGTCATGCCACTGCCCGGCGTCGTCCGTGGCTAAGGCGGCCGCCGTGGAGCAGCGTTGTCGTGCGATAATATTAACGCTGTGTTGTTTGAGGCGACAGGCAGGTGGCTTGTTAACTAAATGTTGACAGGCTGTGTGATTTTGTGTCCGTCCACGGCGCACGTGTTTGCCACCCTTGGCGTTACCTTGCAAATGCGTCAACCGAACCGAACTGGAACATTGATTTAAGTTGAATTATTTCCTTCTTCCATCATGTTAAGTAATCACGAGTCATGTAATTGATCACACATGATGCTGGCATCTTTGACATCTCGAGCTAGCTTGCACGGAGCTCAACTGAAGTGCTGCACAAGCGTAATGACGGAACAAAAGGAACAAAAGGTTTCCATCGTTTATCCACCCGATCGAGTAGTTGTTCTGTCATTCTCTTTATTCTGAACGTCCAAGGAATCTGTACAATTGACAAAGCAACGCATGTTTCGCGTTCTGTAAAACACACAGCTCCAAATCTTTCGGCCGGTCTCATGAACCGTCCAATCAAAAACCAACATTTCTACGAGTAAATCCTTCACCTCTACTCGTGCAATACTGGTTTCTGAAGCTTCACCGCGCGTTCCCGTAGGATCGAATCTGTATCGGGGAGAGAGAGACAGGGACAGAGACAGACAGAAGACAGACAGACAGACAGACAGCGCGGCTCACTGCTTTGCTACGGTGAGCAAGGAGAAGCTGCCGTTGCTTTCACGTGTCCAAGTGGATAGATGGACCAGGCAGGCGGCCATTAGACTCGCGCGCTGGACCTTCGCATCGAGCGGTCCTTGTTAAAAACTACTATCGGAAATAAATCATGTTGCTTCTGATGCAAACTAGCTGGTGCCGCTCGCTGCACAATGTGGCCTAATTGAAGCAAAAGCAACGTCGTTGCTTCAGATTTTTGAAGGGGAGGAGAAAAAGAATACGATGCTGCTCGTTCGTGTATCATAAGGCCATGCTCGAATTGACATGCTGCTCAATATGCATTTGACTGGGTAACGGCGGTAGGCGACAACGATGCGTGTTGGCTCAGCCCCTAGAAAATAAACTTATGGCATCCCTGGTCGGTTACGACGACCTCCGGGCGTACTTGGGGAGAACGAGCGAGAGCGACGCGTGCGTCAGTTGTCGACGTAAATCAGTATTTGTATTAGAGCGTGGGATTGGAAATTTACAAATAAAAAAGATCCCCCTCTCACACTACCTTCAAGGGGGTATTTATAGGGTTTGAGGGGAGGGAAAGTGCGAGATTATGATTTTACCCTGAAAGTACGGAATTATTACAAAGGCATGATGGTCATTTCCCTACCCCTAGAGAATCTTGGGAGAATATGCCCGGACATCTTTCAGGGGAATCTCCGGGAGAACACATCGGTCTTGCGTGTGGACTCGTCGGGGATAGCCTTGACACGGAGGATGTTAACTCGTGGGGGATAGCCTTGATGCAGACGTCGTCGTAAACCTTGACGGCGTAGCTGTCGGCGGAATGGGGCCCAGGGTCCCCCGAACCGCCGGCGGAGGCCAACCAGAGGCCGCGGAGCAAGACACGTGGCGATCGGGTCGGTGTAGTCCCCACCCGGGACACACAACCGTTTCGACAAGGAATCCTAAGCCCTATGAGGGCATGATGACGGTCAGGCCGGGCCCCACCCGCTCAGGCGATAGGTTCCGTTGGCTATCGCCCCTGCCAAATGATGGGTCCGACTGACAGCTTTGTTGACCGACCGGGCGCGCCGCACCGCACGCTCCTGTCGCTGTCAACCCTTTTGCCCCTTGGGTCGCGTCACCGCGCGACCCGGTGCGCGGGTTCGGTCGCTGACGCCCGGGGCCCAGGGGCGGGTGTCTCACCGACCCTGTCAGAAGAAGCCCGGTAAGTCTCCGTTTGCGGGACCCGCCGGGTATAAAGGTGTCAGAATCCCCGTCCAGAAGCGCGGCGAGGAGACGTCCGGCACGGAAATCGGCGCCGCGCATTAAATGTAAGGCGTGGGCTGCCCTGTAGCGCCCACGTCGCCAGCAGTATCCCCTGGCCGTTGTGGTAACCCCCCGAGTATATAAGGGGAGGACCAAGGCCATGCAAAGGGGTTGGCAAATTGAGCAGTTAGACAACTCTCGGCTGCTCTCTTCCTCAGTTGAAGAACTCTAGGGTTAGATCTCTTAGAGAAAAACCCCATTTGTAAGCAAGAAACCTTTGTAATCTTCGATAGATCAATACACACACACAGAAGCAGGACGTAGGGTGTTACACCTCCGGGTGGCCTGAACCTGGGTAAAACCTTTGCGTCTCTTGCATCATATCTCCCTCTATACGATCCGACACCGGCTCATAAGAAGAACTTTACTGCGCCCCCGGCCGAATCCCAAAGGGGGTCCAACCGGACCACCGCTAGAGGCGTCTCTACGCCGATAGTAGCGGTGATCATGAACAGCGTCGGTCGGCATAGCGGTGATCACGAACAGTGTCGATCAAGGATAGCGCAGGAACCCTCCTCCAACAGTAGCCCCTTGCCGGTCCAGGGCGGTCGTGCAACGCCCGTCCGAGCCGGCACACTAATCTTCAGGGGTTGATGCGCAGGCTGGATCAACGACCCTGCGTGAATCATCAGTATCTCCTTTGAGGTGGCCAAGACGTGCTCGATGGGGTGACTCCTTCTCTTTTTTTTTCTTCTCCTCCTCTCTTTCTTCTCTTTTTCTTCTCTCTTCTTTCTTTTTCTTTTTTTCTTTTTTTTCTTCCTTCTCTTTTTCTTTCTTTTTCTTCTCTTTTTCTTCTCCTTTTCTTCTCCACCGCACGCCCCATCCGCCCGGTCCAGCACCGAACCGCGCCCCCCTCCTCTTGGGCCAGCCTGCACCCCGCCCCCTCTTGGGCCGGCCTGCCCCCGCCTCCTCTCAGACCGGCTCGCGCCCCGCCTCTTCCTGGGCCGTGGCCCGCTAGGTCAGTGGGGGGAATAAAAACCCCTCACCCCCCACCGCCGCCTCTTTTTGCCCCGCCGCCGTCTGCTCCGCTTCTTCCCGCACGCCGACTCCCCCGTCCCGCCGCCTCCGTGCCTTGAGCTCTCCCGCCGGGCGGCACCGCGTGCCGGCCAGCGGGCCCGGCTAGAGTCGGCAGGCGACGCGGCGGCTCCGCGGGCTTCAACGAGCGACGCGAGAACCGGCGGGTGCTAACGCGGCGGTGGGTGGCACGGTGGCCCCACCCGGCGAGGGCGGCTACGGGCGCGGGCGCAGGAGTGGGCGCAGGAGCGGGCGTAGCGGCGGGAGTGGGAGCGGACGAGCGCGTGCGAGCGCGTCGACGTGCGAACGAATGCGAACACGAACGACGTGCGAACGAGCATGGGCGAACGCGAACGAACGTAGGCCAGCACAAACGGACGAGGACGAATGAGAACGGCGCGCGAACAAACGCGGTCGGACGCGATCGAACACGGACGAACGTGAGAGGCGGGCGACGCGCGGGCGGTGTGCCGTCGCACGCTCGGTCTTCTTCTCTTCAGGCTCCCTCAACCGCGTCGATGTGAGCCTTGACGCAAAAGCATCGACCTGGACTTTGACTCGCAGAGCGCCGAGTCGGGCCTCGTCCACTCGAACCTTGAAGTAGGGTTGGGCAAGCTCGGTCTGCCCGTCGCGGTGAGTCACAATGTCGACGAACAAGCGCAAGGGCAAGGCAACCGCCGTTCTCGAGCTGACGGAGAAAGATTACTCCCGCTACTTGTGTCCCTCCAGCGCGGACAGGTCGCTCGTCGAACGCCTAGCGGCGGAGGGCAAGATCCCGGACCTCGACGGCCCGTACGGCGTCGAGCTCCCCACACCCTCAGCAGTGAGAGCGGAGCCAGGGAACGAATGCATCGTCGTGTTTGCTGCTCATTTCGACGCCGGGCTCCGTGTTCCGGCGGCCCCATTACTGCTGGAGGTGTTGACACTGTTTGGCCTGGAAGTCTCAGACCTCCACCTGTCCGCCTTTGTTCGGTTGGCGGCTTTCGAGTGGGCGATGCGGGGTATGGAGACGAGGAGCTGGGCAGAGGTCTTTGCTTGGAATCACCAGGCGGTGGTTACGAGGACGAAGGCGACGGGGAAGCTGTACTCGATGTATGGGACCGTCAGCTTTGCTCGTCGTCGCAGCCGCAACAAGCTTGAGTTCCCGGCGCTTGCCGTCAAGGGTAAGTGGGCCGATTGGCGGGATTCTTGGTTCTACTGTCGAGCTCATGACTCGGGCTTCCTTTGTACAACGAGCATCCCGACGCCGGAGGGTCGCGCTCCCCACTCTCACTGGGAGTGGCGAGGCACAGCGGATCTTGTTCCAGCGCTTAGCCCTTGAGCTGAGTGTGCGGGATTTGGTGGAGGAGTACCTCTTGCTAGGGATTTCGCCGCTTGCCTCCAGCTGGACATTGCGGTTACTACCAGACGGCCGGGAAGAGCCACATGGCCTGCGGGTACTGGGGAAGTACCTCCCCCTCGGCATGTGAGGCTCTTAATTTCTTCATCTTTTCGGCCTCCGTTGTGCCAAGATTTCTTGCCTCCTTTGATCTTAAGCTCATTTTTGTTCTCCCTTTTTTCTTTGTTTCCAGACTATTCTTTAGCGCAGGGGGAGGAGGCGGCAACCATGCTACTCAGCCGCTACACCAAGGTAAAGTGGATGATCAAGCGGCCTCGACGCAACAGGGCGTGCACGACCTTCGGGTGGGCTGTGCCCGAGCGGCCATCTCCTCTCTCTGCCGAGTAGGCTGCTAGGGTCAAGCGGACGCGGCCAGATGCGTCGGGTTTGCCGCCTCGGAGAGTCCGAGCTCGTGAGCCGCAGGCTACCACTACGGCTGACGGGCATTCTCTGAGTCCACAGCGTGAGCTGCCTCATCGGCACCCCGGACTCGGGAAGGGCCCGATGGGGGTTCCAGTTTCGCTTGACCTTGAGTCGAGCGCTGAGGATTACGAGGACAGCGATGACGAGTCCGGGGCCGCACCTGAGGACTCAGGTGGTGGCGACCTTCCCTCTCAGCCCCTGGACGCGGTGTCATCCAGTGGCTTCGACTTCGGCGTTGACAGGGTAGACAAGGTTGACACTGGTACTTCCATCGCCACAGGCGCAGCGGCGGCAACGTTGGTCGCCGCGGCACCGAGAGGGGCAGCGGCGACGTCTTCGGCGGGGCACCCGGCGCTGCTCTCTCCGGCTGCTGCGCCCGGAGATAGTCGCTCCGCCAGGCTGTCACCACCAGCCCCATGCGTGCCGACGTCTAATGGTGATGGAGGCCGTGGGGCTGTCCCGGGTGCCTTGCTGGTGGCTGGGCGACTGCTTCCAGGACACTTCACCGACTCGGAGGTCGAGGCTAGCTTCTACCACGACGCGGCGCTCCGGATCTCGCCTGCTGACCTTGATGTCGCTTTCGGAGGGATGTCGCTCACAGAGGTTCGTGATGCTTCCAAGTCTGTCTTGCTTAAGGTATCGTGAGCGTTTGGTTTTTCAAATTACTTGCATATTCTATCTTCTTGATGGCTATTGACTCTTGGCTCGCACCCCTAGGGCTTCCTCGCGACTGAGCAACTCCTGGAGATGAATGGTTCTGAGATTGATGGCGCACGTGCTCGAGTCCGGAAAGAGAAGGGAATCGTCAAGATTGCCAAGGCTGAGGCCGCGGAGGCCACGAGGAAGTTGGCCGAGGCGGAGGATACCATCACCTTGCTTCGTGTGGAGCTTCGCGTCCTGCAGGCTGAGCAGGAGGCTGCCGTGGGACGGCAGTAGGAGGGAGGCATGCTAGCAGCGTTAGTTACTGCGAAGGTTGGCGAGCTGGGCAGTGGTCTTGGCGTCTCCGCCGCTCCTCCTGACTTCTCAAGCGAGGATGCGACGGCCGCCTGACTGCGGTGGGCGGTTGCGGTCGCCGCTGCCTCGAGGGACGCAATCCCAGCACACACGCAGGACTGCGCGCAGGCTTGCGCCGAGCTAGCCTTTGTCTGTCTTCGCGAGGCTGGCTGCGACTTGGCGGGAAAGTTTGAGGCGGAGGCGTAGGTGGCTCCGAGCAAGAGGACCATCCTGGACTCTCGTGCTCTTGTCCGAGACGGTGTTCGAGCTTTCTTGGCCCACATGTGGGACAAGCGCGGCGGGAAGTACCTTGCTGCGCTCTGGAAGTCACGATTCCTTGGGGGATCTTCTGGCAGGATGTCAGAGGGAGCCCCTAGCGAGCCAGTCTTGCCTCCGCAGGTGTGAGGCTCACAGCTTGGTTTTGTGCTTCATGTCTACATCGCAAAGTTTGGACCACCTTTTTGGTTTTGATTTCTGCGCATGGTGAGCTTAGGACTTGCTTTTTAGTCTTGTAGGATTCTTTTTCCTGGGTTGTCGTAGCATCGACGCGAGCCCCTTTGCCTAGTAGTCCGTCTTTTGCTAGGGTTTATATGGTTGGATTTTCTTTTGTAACTCTCCAGTGACTTGTTAGTTATTAATGAAAATCTAGAAAATTGCCAAACTTTGCGCTTGCATCTTGTGAATTATTTGTTATCTGGTTTGTAGGGTGATGGCTTTCGATAAAAAGTGGCTGCGGGGCGCCTAGGGACAGCACCCACTAGGCCTGAGTCCACCAAGTGTCATGCTTCGTGCCGATTAACAAAAACTGAGATACAAGATGACGACGTGCGCGTCTTGAGTGACGCGGAGGTCTTGGCGTTTCCTGCGGGCCTTGCTCGGCATTCTCAATAAGTTTAAGTTTTTCTCGTTGTAAGCGCATAGACGTATCGACTTGTACCAGGTGTGCATTCGCCGAGTGGACGGTGTCGTACCCTCTCCCATCCAAAAACATTTAGCGCTCGATGGCGCGCTTGAGAGCGTTTGTTCCTTTGTAGAATGCAATAATAAAGAAATAAAGGTGTCATTGGGTACGCAGCACCGTTTCTGCCCTCCTTTCAAAAACACTCAGCGCCTGATGGCGCGTGTAAGAACATTCCTGCCTTATCCTGACGTACGTGCCTAGCTCGATGTCGCGGGGAGCTATCGCCGCACGACCCCGGGGAGAAGAGGCACTCTGTCCCGAACGGAGGTGGCTCGACATCGCGGGGAGCCATCGTCGCGCGACCCCGGAGGGAAGGGACACTCTGTCCCGGACAGAGGTGGCTTGACATCGTGGGGAGCCATCGTCGCGCGACCCCAGAGGGAAGGGACACTGTCCCGGACGGAGGTGGCTCGACATCCCGAGGAGTTATCACCGCCTGACCACGGGGGGAAGGGGCACTCTGTCCCAGACAAAGGTGGTGGAACTTGTTATGTGGGGGGCATGGTGCTGCAGTCCTGAGTTTTCCAATAAGGCTTAATAGCCTGGCGGCACTAAGGCCGATTACAAAAGGTGGCGACGGACGGCACGTCGACCTCAAACTAAGTAAATGACCGAGCGGGGGGCAGCGACCGACGTAGCAGCTCTTCCCCTGGTTGTACTACTCAAAATACAAAAATGCCGACGCAGCGGCCACATCTAGAGGAATTACAGCTACACATAGTACTTGCGGAGATTGCCGCCGTCGAGGGTTGCCAAACGGAACGCTCCCGGACGGCTGGCTCGAAACACCTCATATGGTTTTTCCCACTTTGAGCTTAGCTTGACGTCGGCCTCTGGGTTCGCCTTCTTTTTGAGCATAAGATCACCTACGTGGATGGGTCGTGGGCGAACGGTCTTGTTGTATGCCTTTGCCATGGTGGCCTGGTATCGATCAATGTTGAGAGTAGCCTCCTGCCCGAGGGCTACCTCAAGGGAGTTCTCGCCAATTACCGTTGCAGTGCGCAGGGACCCAATCTTGATTTCTTCCGGGGTCACCGCCTCCTCTCCGTATAATAATTTGAAGGGTGTGAAGCCGGTGGCTCAACTGGCTGTCGTGCGGGTGGACCATAAGACGTTGGGTAGCTCGTCTGCCCAGAGACCCTTGGGCAAGTCGAAGAGGCATGTGCGAAGGCTTGAAAGGACGATCCCATTGACCCACTCAGCAGCGCCATTCGCCTTTGGGTTGGCCACAGAGGTGAAGCATAAGTTGATGCCGAGGCCGATGCAGAATTTTCAGAAGGGTGTCGCGTCAAACTGAGTCCCGTTGTCGACGGTGAGTTCCCTCGGGACGCCGAAGTGGCAAATGAGATTCTTCCACATGAACCTCTGCATGGCTGCCGATGTTATCTTAGCTGAGGGGTCGGCCTCGATCCACTTGGAGAAGTAGTCGACGGCGATGACGACAAACTTGAACCTGTGACTCCTTGACCCAAACGGACCAACGAGGTCGACGCCCCAGCAGGCCAGTGGCCACGACGGTGGGATGGGTTGTAGCTTGTTCACGGGGAGCCTCGTGCCTCGCCCCATCCATGGGCACGCAGGCATGTTCTGACGAGGCTTTGGGCGTCGCGAAGGGCGGTGGGCCAATAGAACCCTTGACGGAACGCCTTTGATACCAAGGCACGGGGGGCGAGGTGCGACCCGCACAGCCCCTGGTGAATTTCACAGACTAGCTCGAGTCCCTCCTCCTTGGAGACGCACCGGAGATAGGGCGCGCATACCCCGCGCTTGTACAGAGCGTTATCATGGATGACGAAACCCCGAGCCCGACTCTTAAGCCTTCGTGCCCCCACGGGGTCGGCGGGCTCCGTCTCGTTGGAGAGATAACTCATGATTGGGGTCCTCCAGTCTTGCTCGCTAATGAGGCACACCTCAGGGAGCCCCTTTGTGGCGCGCTCTGAGATCACTTCGTAAAAAGCCCCTTGGGGGATCTCAGCCTTCGTGCTTGCGGCTCTTGCGAGACTGTTGGCATCGGCATACGCAGCACGTGGGATGTTGCGAATGGTGATGCCGGTGAAGTGCTTCTCCATGGCCCGGGCCAACGCCAAGTACTTGATCATCTCGGGGTCCTTGGCTTGGTAGCTTTTGTCGACATGGCCGGTGACGAGCTATGAGTCGCTCTTGACGACCATCCTCCGCACGCCCGATGCGCGTGCCTTTCGGAGACCAAGGAGGAGTGCCTCGTATTCCACCCAATGTGAGTGGTCTGGAACTCAAGGCGCGCACTGTAGGAGGATGTTGCCCTCTGGGGACTCAAGGATCGCTCCGGCGCCGACGCCTTCCGAGCACCATGAGCCATCGACGTAAATTGTCCACAATGGGTCGGAGGGGTTTGCAAGTGCGGGGCGCTCCAACGGGGTCCATTTGGCTAGAAAGTCTGCCAATACCTGGGAATTGATCGTTGTCCTTGGCACGAATTCGATGGAGAACGGGGCGAGCTTGGCTGACCACTTGCCAACGCGCCCGGACGCTTCCTTGTTGCGAAGCATCTCGCCTATTGGGAAAGCCAACGGTACTCGGACCGAGTGGGCGAGGAAGTAGTGTCGCAGCTTCCGCAACGCCATGAGAAGTGCGTACACGAGTTTCTCCAGCTCGGTGTACCGCACCTTCACTCCTTGCAGTGCCTCAGACACATAATAGACGGGATGCTGGGTCTTGTCCTTCTCCTTGGCAAGCACAGCGCTTACCGCGATCGGGGTGGCCGCCAGGTAAAGCAACAACTTCTCCCCAGGATGAGGGCTTTGCAGCAGGGGTGGCGAGGTGAGGTATGTCTTCAATTCTTCCAAGGCAGCTTGGCTTTCACTCGTCCACTCAAAGCCGGAGGATCCCCGCAGTGTCTTGAAGAATGGGAGTCCTTTTTCGGCCGAGCGAGAGACGAACCTCCCCAACGCGGCGAGCCGCCCTGTCAACTTCTGCACTTCTTTAACATTCTCCGGTGGCCGCATGTCGAGCACGGCCTGGATTTTTGCAAGGTTGGCCTCAATACCCCTCGCTGACACGAGGAAGCCAAGGAGCTTCCCAGCCTGTACTCTAAATACACACTTCTCCGGGTTGAGCTTCATGCCCGCCTTCTTGAGGTTGTCGAATGTCTCTCACAGGTCTGCGGCGTGGGTGTCGGCGAGGACGCTCTTGACGACGATATCATCAACATATACCTCGATGTTTCTCCCTATCTACGGTGCAAGGGCTTTGCATACAAGCCACGCGAAGGTCGCTCCCGCATTTTTGAGCCCGAAGGCCATCCAAACATAATAGAACGTCCCAGAAGGCGTGATGAAGCTTGTTCTCTCCTCATCTTCTTTGGCCATCCATACTTGGTGGTACTCGGAGTATGCATCCAAGAAACTCATGAGCTCGCATCTCGAGGTGGCATCGACCAGCTGGTCGATCCATGGGAGTGGGAAGTTGTCCTTTGGACACGCGCGGTTGAGGTTGGTGTAGTCAACGCACATGCACCGCGCCACTTCCCATTGGCCTTCTTGACAAGGACAAGGTTGGCGAGCCAGTCCGGGTACATGACCTCGCGGATGAATCCGGCTTTATAGAGCTTGACAACCTACTCACGGGCCGCGGCCTGACGTTCTATGCACATTCTCCGGAGCTTCTGCTTCATAGGGCGTGCATCCAGCTTGATGTACAGCCAGTGCTCAACAATTTCCCTGGGCACGCCGGGGAGGTCTTCGTGCTCCCATGCGAAGAGGTCGTGGTCGGACCGGAGTGTATCGAGCAGAGCCTCTGCGACCTTTGGGTCAAGGTCTGCCCCGACGAGCACCGTCTTGATTGGGTCTTCCTCTGATAGAGGTACTGCGCGCGTCTCGCCATCGGGCTTGGGCTTAGGAACCCACCACCCGGATGTTGGGGGGTCGGCAGCCCCTGGGGCGATCTTTGCACCCTTGGTCTCAACGTGAACGATATGGACATAGCGAATAGCCGCCTGGATGTCGTTGTCGATTTTGCGGGACAAGTCTTAATTGCCTCGGATGGTAATGACACCGCAGGGGGACGGGATCTTCATGCAGATGAAGGCATGATGAGGGATGGCACCAAACTTGTTCAATGTAACCCGGCCAAGGATGACGTTGTATTGGTAGGGGAGGTCGACCACGTTGAAGACGATATCCTCCCGGCGCTTGCACTCCCCTTCCCCGAACTCCACCGAGAGCTCAATCTTTCCGAGCCCCGGGACCGGCTCGCCACCGAAGCCAAGGAGTGGGATGCCTGCGGGAGCGAGGCATACCTGCGGTATCCCCATCTCCACGAGGGTGGATGCGAATAGGATGTCCGCTGAGCTTCCCCCGTCGACGAAGATACGACGCACCTCACAGTCATTTATGACCGCCGAGATGACGAGGGCATCGTGGTGGGGGAGTTGATCCCCCCGGCATCCTCGGGGCCGAAGGTCACAGTAGCACTGACCCACGAGGGCAGCTTGGTGGGTGGGGATGAGTTGATGTGTTGCACCTATCGAGTATAGGCCCGACGCTGTCGCTTGGACGGGAAGGTGTGGGTGTGGCCGCCGGTGATGGCGTGCATGATGCGGCGCCGCAGATCCTCAACTTGTTTCGGCGGCTCCCTAAGGAGCGGAAGCGGCGGCGGAGGTGGCAGGGCCTGATGTTCTTGAGCTGCCGCGCGGGTCGCGTCGTGGGACGTCAGTTCTAGTAGCCAGCCCCCGCTGCTTGATCGCTCGGGCGCTGGTGACTAGATCGCATTCCGCGGTGGTATGGAAGACTTAGCCGTGGAGCTCGCAGAATACTCGGTTATCTCCACCGGGCCTTCGTCCTCCGCTTCCATCGTTACTGCCTCTTCCGCGCCCAGAATCGTCTTCGTGCCCCTGACCTGGACCGTGACCTCCACGTGGGTAGGCTTGGCCACGAGAGTTCCGCTCGGGACAGCCCGACTCGTGGCCTCGGTCGCCGTTACGTGCTTGCTTGGTGGGACGACGCTCCTCCTCTTCCACGTGGTACACGTCCTTCTGCCTCCTGGCGCGCTGGTCATAGGTTTCCGCTTTTGGCCCGGTCCAGGCTGCAAGCGCATGTGCCTCTGCCTACCTATGGGCCTTCCTGTCCTCGGACTTGGAATAGGTGCGCATGATTTTGTACAGCTCTGCGACCATCTTGGGCTTCTTCCTATCGAGCTTCCCTGCCAAGTCGGGGTTACAGATCGCGTGGCGTGCGGCCTCGCACACGCTCTTGCCGGTGATGTCCGGGATCTGGCACTGCACTTGAGCGAAACATTGCGTGAAGTCACGTATCGACTTAACGGGAGCCTGCTTGAGGGAGAACAGGTCCGAGGAGGTGACTTCCTTGTTCCGGTGGGCTATGAAGTGGCTGGTGAGCTTGTCACGGAGTTCTTCCCATGAATACACCGAGCAAGGAGCTAGCCCGAGGTACCATTTCCGAGTTAAGCCAGAGAGCACTAGTAGCAACCCCTTTGCCATGATTGCCTCACCGCCTCTCGCTAAGGACACAACGGTCTCGTACACTCTGAGGAACTCGACGTCGTCGGTGTTCCCGTCAAAACTGGCGATACTGGGCGCTCAATACTTGCTTGGCCATGGCGTCGCTGCCAGCCCGTGCTCAGCGGATTGTACATGTCGGTGAGGCCCGGGGCATTCAACGACAGTGGGTAGGTTCTGATTTCAAGTTGGTGAGGGGCGATGTTGGTGGACCGTCCAGCTACTCGTCCCGAATGGGGGAGCACCAGGCGTGGTGGAGGCGCTGGGACCCACGTAGGGTAGTGCTCCATTGAATGATGCGGCAAGGTTGTGGCCTCCCCGCCCGGCTGCACGACGAAGTGATGGAAGGGTTGGTAGCTAGGGCCTTCCCTCGCACCATAGAGTGATGCTCTGGCCATCTCTCGGCTGACATCCAGCTGATGCCGCAAGGCTGCGGCTTCTTCGGCACATGCTGGTGCAGAAGGAATTGCTCTTGTGTGGCTGTCGGCCATGACTTGGTGGAGGGCGGCGACCTCCTGCGCTCCAGCCGGGGATGGCAGCCCGGCGCGCGCCTGGGCCTCCGCTACCTCCCGCATGACTTCCTCGGCTACGTGCGTGTTACAACGGGTTTGCTCTCGCGCTTCAGTTAGGGTTTCGTCCAGGCGGGGTCGCACTGCCGCTGCCTCAGCGGCTTCGGGGATCGGCAGGGGAGCCGCCGCGGCCCTCGCGGCGTCGCGCTCGGTGCGAAGCAGGCCTGCCTCAGCGCAGCATTGTTCGAAGCTTGGAGGGCTTGGAGGGCCTCAGCCTTCGCCTTAACGAGCTCCTCCCTGAGCTCATTGGCCTCGTGCCTCAGGGTTTCGGCCTCCGTTTCGACGCGTGCTTCTAAGTTCACCGCGTCGATCGCGGCTGCAGGAAGTCCAGCAGCACGGACGTCGGTTGATGAGTCGTCGGCTCGGAGGTTAGTGGCCGATGGGTCATTGACGCAGGCGCCATTAAGCTCCGTGGTGAGGGCCATGTTGTTCGTCCTAGCTCGACGGGTCGGGTTTGGTGTGCGGGGGACGATTGTCCTAGCCGCACTCTTTTTCTTCGGCGCCATGGCTTTTCGCTCGCACTTCCCCACGGTCGGCACCAACTGTCGTAGATATAAGTCTAGACAATAAACTTGTGGCACTCCCGGTCGGTTATGACGACCTCCGGGCGTGCTTGGGGAGAACGAGCGAGAGCGATGCGTGTGTCAGTCGTTGACGTAAATCAGTATTTGTATTAGAGCGTAGGATTGGGAGTTTACAAGTAAAAAAGATCCCCCTCTCACACTACCCTCAAGGGGGTATTTATAGGGTTTGAGGGGAGGAAAAGTCCGAGATTATGATTTTACCCCGAAAGTACGGGACTATTACAAGGGCATGACGGTCATTTTCCTACCCCTAGGGAATCTTGAGAGAATATGCCCGGGCATCTTTCAGGGGAATCTCTGGGAGAACACATCGGTCTTGCGTGTGGACTCGTCGGGGATAGCCTTGACGCGGAGGATGTTGACTCGTGGGGGATAGCCTTGACGCGACGTCATCGTGAACCTTGACGGCGTAGCGGTGATCATGAACAGCATCGGTCGGCGTAGCGGTGATCATGAACAGTGTCAATCGGGGGTAGCGCAGGAACCCTCCTCCAACAAATCTCTAATCTATCTTTTTCTTTTCTAATTTTCGTTGTTCTTGGACTGCTACGTCCTGCCCCTTATAAAGAGGGCAGGGACTCGTCTTATACAGGAGATGGACTCTTACATGAATGAAAAAACAGAAACGGACTCTTTGACATAAGCAACAAGGTTAACAGCAACATTCGTCTCCTTAAGTTTGTTGCCCCTTCTTCTTCTTCACAGCTCGCATGCCGACCTTGTCCCCCATCTCAAAGAATTTCTGTTTTTCGAGTACTTTGGTTAATATATCTGCGAGCTGATATTGATGATACCCGACTTTATGCACTCCTTTATGTAGTAAAAATGGGTGTCGATGTGCTTGCTTCGCTCATGATGGACTAGGTTCTTGCGTAAGGATATCACCGACCGATTGTCTATTTTCAACATCACCTTTTCAAAGTCCTTCTTTGTCAGGTCAGCGAGTAATCTTCTCTGCCACGTCTTGGCAAGCAACTGTACTCGCCACAATGTATTCTACTTTGCATGATGATAGTGCCACAATCTTATGTTTTTGCGAACACCAGCTGATAATATTCGAGCTTAGGTAATAAACCATTCCCGATGTGCTCTTACTATCCAACTAACCATGCAGCCGCAGCGCTTCTTCTTCTTTGACATACGTACAACCATAGTCTAAAGTACCCTTTATGTACCTGAGAATTTGCTTAACCGTGGCCAAGTGCTCTGTCGTAGGTTTTTCCATGAACCTACTGATGATCCCGACGGAGTATTTTTTTTTAAGGGAGATTTTATTAATTCTCTGATCTCTGCATCAAGTCGATGCACACAGCCAATAATGTTCAACTAACAGAGAGTTTGATAAAAAATTAAAAAAGAATTGCACGAACACACAATACCACAGCAAACAAAGAGTTAACTTGGAACATTAAACATCCATCAAAACACTACCACCTAAACTCCTCCAAGGATGGCAGCTAAACACAAAGAGCTCCCTCACGACAACCTCTAATCGTCTGCTACCCTGTACCATGGCATCCTTGTTCTCTGGCTTTTGCAATGGTGTCTAAATTCTCAATATGCTGCCACACCTGTAGATGACCTGGTTGGGATGAGAGAGTAACTTATTATCAAAAATAATATCATTACGGCAAAGCCATATCGTCCAACACACCGCAACCGTGCCGGCGAGAACTTGTAACCGTAACCCCTGACCAAACGTAGCAAGCTAACACCCCAACATATGAGGCACACTAGCGGGGGATAGATGGAACGCCATATAAACTATCCCGACGGAGTATGCCAAGTCCAATCGTGTATGGATAAGATATCTCAAGCTACCCACTATGCTGCGGTACATGGTTGCATCTACTGGAGGCTTGTTACTCACCTTACAGATTTTCAGACGTGGCTCCATGGGAATTTGTGTGGGATTACAATCTTTCGTCCGTGCACATTTCTAGTACTTTAGCTACATATAAGCTGCTTGGCTGTGTGTGATTGATCCGGCAGACTGATGCACCTCTATTCCTAGTAGCTAAGTAACCCTAGGTCCCTCATGCTAAACATCCATTTCATTTTATTCTTGAAAGCTTCAATCTCGTGCATTACCTCCGGTAATTATCAGATCATCCACATATACTCCTGCCATCAGATCTTCGTCTTTATTGCATTTCTTGTATATGGCATGTTCTAACGGGCTCTTTTCAAACCCAAGTGAGACAATTGTTTGATCGAGCTTGGTCCATGCACTTGGTGCTTGCCGTCAGCCTTAGTACCTTTCCTTCTTCCCCTTCTTTCACAAACCCCGACGGTTGTGCCACGTACACTTCTTTAAAGAGCACACCATTTAGAAACGCAGATTTGACGTCCATATGGTGCACTCGCCATCCTTCGTGAGCTGCGAAGACCAGAATTAATTTTACTATTTCTAGTCGAGCAACGGAGTCGGCTTGGACGGCTCCGACGTCCTGTCAGCTGAGACGTCCATGTCCCATGCCTCGACGCGCCCCACGTAGTCCATCGTGTACACCGCTCGCCGCGCGCCATCGGCACTGGCCGCGGAGGACGCGCGCACGGCGTCCACCCAGCAGCGCGAGGCCGTGTCGAGCAGAGTCCATCTCGTGTCTCCGGCTCGGGCGACAGCGAGGCAGGACAGAGGCTGGCAGATGAGCATCACGACGTAGCCGCCCCAAGAGCCCGACGACGATGAGTCTGCCGCCTCTTCCGCGGCGCGGACACGAGTATGGCCTTCTCATAGAGCTCGTACCGGAGCCTGTCCGGCGCGAAGGATTCCGGCGGGATCATCACGCCCTCGTCGACGTCACCATCGTCGTCGTCGGTGAAGCAGCACCGGAGGCTGTAGCTCACGACATGGCCGTGGGCGTCGCGGCTGGCGTCGACGAAGGGGAGCGTGGCGACCGACGGGAGCTGGACCTGCGCGCTGGTGAGCGGGTTCAGGAGGTGGAGCTCGGAGGCGGCGTCGGCGGTGACGAGCCGACGCAGAGGCGGTCAGAGACGGCCGGAGCAGGCTGCGGGATGGCGTACGCCCTGCCGTCGGAGAGGCTCAAGAACCGCGTCTCCAAGAACATGCCGTCAGCGCCGCCACCGCTCCGCCGCTGCCCGCGCGCGGCCGGGTTGAATGGGAGCATGAGCCACGGGGACTGCACGCGCAAGGCATGAAGGCGTGCGGCGTCGACGGCGGCGGGCCACCACGCGGCGCAGATGGCGGAGAAGCGGAGGCGGTCCGGCTTGGGGAGGCGGCCGAGGACGGACTAGAGGAGGTCGGACCAGCCCGGCCTGCTCCCGACGGCGCCGACGAGCTTGCTCATCATCGCCATTCGCACAGCACGGTGCAACTCGTTCGCATGAGAAGCGGCGTGCATGCCTGCGCGCGACTTAAGAACGCCATTGTGTCGCTGCACCGTCGTGCCGTGCCCCATGTATCATTTGCATGCCGCGGGCGGAGGCGGTCAAAAACCGGCGGTCATGTCCAGGCTTACATCCTGCATAGCCGCCCATAGTTCAACAAAATCATTGATTTGAGCCGTCGATATAATTGTTTGTAGCGATCTGATCTACGAATCTTCATGTAGCTCAACTTGAATAGTTCGACATTTCCTCTTTGCAAGCATAAAAATAAATGGAACAATGTCTTTTGGGGCAGCACCATGCAGCCATCGGTGGTGCCAGAGCAGCATTGTTTTTCCATCACCCAAAGTGATCATTATTGCAGTTCGGAAGAGTGACATGTCTTTGTCATCGTAGGGAAGCATCGATCCCGACCAAGGCCGGTTTGGAGCAGTCTATTGTAGCCATGGCCATCTTAACCGTAGTGCTCGACCAAACTTTTTAAGGTCGAGGATGCCCAGCCCACCCAACTCCTTTGGGGAGCAAACCATTTTCCAGTTGACTAGCAAGTGACCGCCAGAGAGATGTTCCCTATTCTCCCCTTTCCAAGTGAACCCTCTCCGAATTTTGTCAATCTGCTACATGACCCATTTGGGCAGGTTGATGACGGACATGTGATAAATTCCAATAGCAGTAAGGACCACTTTAACCAATGTAATTTGTCCAGCACGTGAAAGAAGTTTTCCTTTCCATGCAGCTAGCTTTGTGCCCATTTTGTCAAGTAGAGGTTGGAAATTGACCTTCCTTGGTGTCGTTGTGTGGAGAGGCAAGCCTAGGTATTTGCAAGGAAAGGTAGAGAGCTTGGCCAGAAGAGGCCTGAGCACGTCCTCCAGGTCAATACCTTCGCAATGCACAAGAAAGATCTCGGTCTTTTCTAAGTTGGTTAGCAGTCCGCTCGCTTGCCCAAAATATTTTAAAATTTTTGCAATTGCACAAAGTTCATCCCTCGCTGGATTGGCAAACACTGCCACATCATCCGCATAAAGGGAGACCCGGAGGAAACCATTCTTTACCCGAATTGGTTTTAACAGCCCATCCTCAGCCGCCCGCATCAACAGACACTAGAGCAGGTCGATCGCCAGGATGAACAGCATAGAGGACAGTAGATCCCCTTGGCGCAGGCCTCTAGCACGAGGGAAAGCAAGACCCAGTCGCCCATTCAGCAAAACCCTAAAAGTGATAGAGCAAAAAAGCAAACACAACTAGTCCCGCCACCTTTGTCCAAAACCTAGAGCAAAAAGGACTTCAAACATATATGGCCAACTGAGAGAGTCAAAAGCCTTGGAGATGTCTAGTTTAATGAATAAGCCTGGAATTTTCTTGCGATACAGTTCATGAAGGATGTTTTTGACATGGAGGAAGTTATCATGTATGCACCTGTGCTTAATAAAAGCACTTTGATGGACGGAGACAATCTCATTAAGCACAAGAGCCACCCTGGTGGCTAACAACTTTGAGAGAATTTTGGCGAAGCTAGGAATGAGGCTAATCGGTCTAAAATGGTCCATCTTTAGTGCTTGCTCCTTTTTTGGCAGCAAAACAATGTTTGCCGAGTTCAGGAGGCCCAAACCAGATCCACGCAGTTTAGAAAATTGTTGGATTGCCGCTATGGTATCCTCTTTAATGATTTCCCAACAACTATTAAAGAATGCACCAGTGAACCCATTAGGGCCTGGTGCCTTTTCGGATGCCATAAAAAAACGGCCGACTTAATCTCTTGCTCGTCAAAATCCACATCAAGAGTAGAAAGGTATCCTGGCGGTGGACAGCCAATGGGGGTTACACAGCGGGATCAACCTATCGTTACCAATTTTTTGGGACAATGGCCCCTTTCTTGTTCGCAAAAAATTTGGAAAGCCAGAGCTGAACCAAAATGTAAGCTTTTTACATGGCTACTCTTGCATCAGAAGGCCTTGACAGGAGATAGGCTAGCCATTTGCCGATGGCCTCATGAGCCAACTTGCCGGTTGTGCGACACTGGAATTGAAACAAATGAGCACCTTGCTAGAGGATGTAATTTCTCAAGGGGTGTGTGGGGAATTGTTGCGTAGTGGTAGTCCATAAACACAAGTCATTTGCTCGACAATTGTTACATTGATGATTGGTGGACAAGAAATTTGTCCAACCTGGAATCCAACCAACGAAATTTTTTTTGGGATGTCCTAATGTATGTGCTTTGGAACATATGGCTCGAGCAGAATCGTCGTTTTTTCCAGGAGAAATTCATGGATGTCCTAGATGTAGCGTTCAAGACGGTAGAGGATCTCGTACAGTGAGATTTTGCTTTGAGAACTCCGATGTAATTCATACTATTTTTTCTTCGGTTTTTTTGTACATAAACTAGAATTTTCTCTACCTACTTAATGAAAATAGCAGAACGCCTGCTTTCTCTTTTTTTTTAAAAAAGAAAAAACCGGCGGTCGTAGTGGCCATGACCGATTTGGTCGCGGCCGCATGCATGGGCGAACGGCGAACGGAAAATGCACGGCGGTGACGGCGTAGATACGGTGGGCTAGGCGCTCGTGGTAAAGCCGTCAAAAAGGTCTCGCCGCGGCGGTCAGAAACTGGAATACTGTTTCTGTAGGATGTTTGAATCGAATGTGTACTGCAATATTTTTTGGAAGGAAATGATAAGGATGAGAAACTGATATGCGTGCGTACAGCTCGCCGATGACATGTAGATTTGGCGCTCGCTGGCCATATTTTTCCCCTTGAAGCTAAAGAGTGTCAGATTCCTCAGTTTCTTCTGTGAAAACTACCGGGAACTGACATGCATATGAATCATATTTCGTCAGAGACGAAAATGTGTAGACATTTGGAAACCATGCAGTCCATTAATAGCTTTAACACCGACGGTCACATGAAAAAGCATTCGATATGTCTGCATACAACAATCTGCAGTCCTTATTTCAACCGGTTTTCTCCCTCAGGAACTTTTATTCCCATACAGTCTTATTATTACCATCAGTTACTCTCCTGATCTAGAGCAGCATGCCATAGTCACCAACCACCTGAGGACTCCAGGTCCAGAGTGCATCACCAATGGTAAATTGCTGTGCAGGATCATACGCCGGAGCATCTGCAATGGTGGGTTCCTGAGCAATCGGTGCATCATCCATGTTTGCCAGGCTCGCCGGTTGAAGCGCATCCTTCCATGCATTGTCTTCCTGGAGCAGATCGCCTTGATGCTCTCGTGGTCCTTCCAGTTGAGCCCTCCAAAATGTCTTCACTTCGTTCCAACCATAAAAAGGATCAGACAGCCCCATTTCTGCAGTGTAGTAATTTTCTGTACCATCAAGCAGGGCATTGCTCCCTAGATCCACCAGACCATCAGCACCCATGGCTGCAGCGTACGCCTCGCTCATGGAATCTTCGTACATAGTAAAGTTCTCCAGGTTGCCATTGTTGCCTGCAGCTTCAGTACGACTGTTCTCTCCCACCTGATGAAGCAGACGTGTTAACATGCTGTTTGAGCCAGAGCTCTCCAGGGGCGCGCTTGCTGGTGTACCATAACTCTTTTCACCAGCAGCATTCGGGGCTATATTTGCACTGCCTCCAACTTGGGTACCAGCCTTGCTCTTCACTGGTAGCACCTTCCGTTTGTAAGATGCAGAAAACTCTTTCTGCAGGCTCTTCTGGTAGTGCAGGCTCTTATGGTACTTATCCCACACAGACTTGGTATCATCTCCAAAAATTGCAGCTATGTGTGTGGTAGTCTTGGAAGCTGCTGCTTTGGCTGGACTTTTCTCCACTTGTGTCCACAGCCTTCTAGGGTGCTTCCCCCTGGTGGCTGCAGAAACTCTAGGTGTGATTGGTATCCGGGTGGTTGCCAGTTGATTAATGGGTTCAGAAGTGGCTGCATTGAACGATGATGTTATCAGCTGAGATGCTGGCTTTATCCTGGCATTCTGTTGATTCTGTCCTTGCTTTACTCTCTGCTCTCGCAGTCGATGTTTCTACATCACAATAGAGAACAAAGCATTCAACACAGGGATTAAAAGTCACAAGTCACAGCATAGAAAGTGAAACTAATAAACTTGAAACTTGTCAACCATATACACAGTGTTATGATACATAAGCCGCCAGTTCGATATTAGATTCACATCAATAAGCCCCCAGTTTAACCAGTGAAGGAGAAAAATCCAATGAACAATACATTTATAATAAAAGTTCCCAAGAAAGTCCTAGAAACATAGAAGAAAAAGAAAAGAAAATATCTTAATCCATCGAATTGGTGAGACAACTTGCTAACATGCAAAAGGCGCTTTTGTTTTCAGTTGTGATTGGTGATATTTCTCTTTCTGTAACAAACTCTACTAAAGCTGCATTTATTAGAAATTTGAAATCTGATCATCCAAAGCACATAACAAAACTTAATCCCCACAGCCTGCAAAGACAGAGTACTGACTTACTCATGGCGCATCCATGTACCATGTGTTTGTTCTGGAAAATAAAGGGATAACAAGGGAGACACAGTAGAGCATCAGGGTGTAAACATTCTTCTAAGTTTATCCTGTTAAAAAGGAATATTGACCATTGTGTTTAGCATGCAAGTTTGTCCGTAACCGTTTGAATTTTTTCCGTGGTGTGAATTACAAGTTCCAATATGAAGTAAAGTTTTATGTGGATCAGCTCTTAATAAAGGAACATTGTCGGCTCCTATTTGAATCCTTGACCTAACAGATACTCACAGAAATGGTCAACATTTCAGTAGCAAAATGGAAAATAGCATCTTCGTGAGTGGCAAAAGCAAAACTTCTCTTGGGGAAAATGCAGATAAGGCAAGAAAAATAGAAGGCTCAAATGCCAAAAGTTCAATCATTATAAACTAACTAGCTTGTGCAGTGCACAGGTTGTCAGCTTGTGCTACTTAATTATGATCGTCTATTAAAAAGCATGTTATCTTTTCGGTATGGCAAGACTAAAATTAACAAAAACATGGGCGTACAAGCAGTCGTAAGTTGCAACTATTAGAAACATGAGCCTCTAAGGATGTTTTTGCTTATGAAGCATTGTTGTAAATAATAAATAATAACCCCACCTGGAGATGGCTTGCTATTTGCTGCTTGGTCAAATCCTTGACATTCATCTGCCGATGAATCCTTCCAGGCTTAGCAGCTGTTAGTCCAAAGCAAGCCACCCAAAGGTCATGTTTGCAGCTATTAAACATAAGAAATGACTAATTTATTCCAAGTGCAGATAGCCTTACACTCCCCAAGCACTTCCACGGCCTGCAAAAACATTTCATGGAGCTCGGTGTTCCATGTGATCCGACCTGGCTTCTTTGAATAGCCATATGCTTTCCACACATCTGGTTCTTCATCCTCCTCAGTTTCAGATCCGTGTACATTGCTACTCTCTACGATAAACCTTCTCTTGGGCTTTTTAGTAGATGATGAATCCATTCTACTTTTGGTTTTATTTAGAATGCTTAACTCTTCAGTTATCACCCTTCTACACCTGTGTTGCAGTTCTTTCTGCTTCAGAATGTTGAAGGTTCCAGTGTCTAGCGGCTTCAGCACATGGAAGCATGCTCCTAGGGCCATACATTCAGAGTCTGCCTCTTCATCATCATAAGCACACATTGCTGCCGACAAGAAGCAATGCCCTTAGGCTATGAGTTTGAGATAGAAGAGAAATTCTTAAAACAATACAGCTCTGAATACAAATACTTACTGATGAGAGGGACTTCGAGTTCATTCAGTATGTGGTGGAACAGTGCCAAAGTGCCCTCTGCGGTATTGCCAAGATGAACTTCAGCTAATACCAAATCAAGCTCCTCATCTTTAGCAACCCCTCCTTTAAGGGAATCTAGGGCCACTTCAGCTGTTTGGAAGGGCAGAACTATGCAACAGTAAAGTTAGATTGCAATATTTAGAGTAAAAACATGCTATCCTATTGAAATATTGTTATATGACTAGTCACTAGTGTAACCTGCACTTGAACTATTGCAATGACTGACTATCTTCTAACTTCTAAGGACAAAAATAGCTACTTGATCTCCGGGCATGTGCTTTTCTCTTTAGACCTCTTAATCCAACATTTTGGCAATTTAATAGTGCTTGGAAGGGTGACACAGTAACTAGCAGCAAGCTATACCCTATTATGAACTGCATCTGCTGCCTTTGTGTTTAACCTTTAATTTAAAGTACATGTAATATATTCCATGCATGCAGGCCATCCAATCTGCAATCAGTGGTCCAGATTGAGTCAGACAAAGAATTTAAAACTTCCAACCAAACGACTGTACACTCTAACTTCGCGCCAAACAACCTTACACCCAAACTTCGCACCAAACAACCGTACATGGGCAATATGAACTATTCGGAATTTAATCAGATGCTCATGTGCGGATAAAAGACACTGGATGTAATCGAATAGTGTCTTCTATAGTAGCCCCATGAATATACATATCAGGTGTCCTTTGAACTGGATCTGAGTAGAGGATCTGAGTTCCTCCCCTTACTCTTAGATGGAACAAATCCTTTGAGAATAGTTTCATGAATGTTCTTAGTGAAATAGAGAAATGAGTGAGCCGTTCCATACCAAGTAAAAATGCTCCTCAGAGAGCAGTCCACATTCAATTAGACTCTCTGCCAGTCAACTTTGAAAAGCACACAAGCAACGAAATTAATAAGCACAGTTAACATTTATAGAAAGTTTTTTATGAGAGTAGCTAGCAAGGGTTAATATAGTATATAAGTTCTTCAATTTCTGAAAAAGATTTTGAATTGATTGAGAGGATAATATTTTAAATGCCCTAGTTGGATTTTGACCACGTGCAAGTGCAACTCTTGGATACAAGGAACAAAACCTCAATACCAATATAAACAAAAAAGAGAGAGATAAGTTCAAAACTAAAGGAGTGCTCAATTCATATCAGATTTATCCAGGAATAGAAGAAAAGAAAAACGTGAACCATAGGGATAAGAGTGAAACATGAATAGTGGAGATGGCTTTCCTGCAGTTGTTCTATCAACTGTAACTAACATCCAATTGGTTTGTGCATAGGTAACAAATTGGTAATCTATCACAGACTGAGGTAGTAATATCTTACGTCCACATCGATCCTAGATTTTGATTTTCCTATTGAATGACTAATATAGTATGTAATTGTTGTAGTTATGAAGCTTCCATAGCAGATCCAAATGGTATACCTATTATCTATTTTTCTCCCTTTAAAAACACTTCCGTTCTGGAAACAAAAGGAAAACAGGATTCCAAAATGGAGATGCTTAGAAATTGAAATGCACCTTTAAAGTTGAACTTGGGAAGCGTCTTGGAGATGATCAACAGAGAAAATCAAGATCAAGACCTGAGAGGTTCTCCAACTATAGGCAAAGGAAGGCTTCCAATGTTTTACTACAGATGTAGTATCTTCTTTTGGAGTGAGACCACCACCATGGGCAAGAGATAGGCATTATATAGAAAATAAAATTAGAAAAGGACAAGAATTTAAGGAGTAGAGTCCATCTCATTTCAAATGCAAGTTGACTTGTATTTAGGCTGGTCAACAGAAGTTGAACAAGATATAGTGACTTGAGAAATACATGCAAACCTTACCATCATATTTCGTCCTCTTATAATTCTTCAGTTTCCAATGTAAAAGAGATTTAAGGAGGTGCAAACCCTTATCATCATCACTTCATGTTATCTGTTCTCTCTAATCATGTTTACTTTCATGATCACCACCTTTGATGCGACTCAACCTGCATTTCGAACAGTCTATGCAGAAACAAGTTCAAACAAGATAAAAACAGATTAATAGATACATGCATACATCATCATTCTATTTCTTCCTCGTTTGTTTTGGTTTTTGTTGTCAAATTTGACACACCAAGTATGCAGATAATTTCATGGAAGGGCTGAGGACTGAGGTCACCGACCAGTGAGCTGTCATGACAACAATTGCCACCAGAACTCCCATTTTGGAATGTTCATGGGTATCTGTCCGCACAAGGGCCTGGAAAAGATGACGGAGGCAAATATTGAAGTCCCTTGAAATTAAATCTGACCATTCTTTTGATAAGATTATTGCATACAGAAATCCCTTAAAAATAAAAACGAGTTTACCTTATTTTTGAATTTTCAGTCATACAAAATGACATATCACATTTATTACATTATATTAGTTGTTTAAGTTAAAATAACTATATCTTCTTTGGAACATAAGAATTTTACAATAATTTGGTGATTGGACCATCTAGACAGGTCCAAGATGGTCAAAGGCGGTGTCAACAGAGCTCGTCGCTTCTTCCTCGATGTTGATTCCCACATCTTAGGCCACCATTATGGTTTGCCCAAGGTTCAGAAAGGCAAGCTAGGTGGCCACCGTGGTTGGCCCTGGAAGGCTTGCTGGGCAATTGGAACGCCTCAACAAGTCCAAGACGTTCAAAGGTGAGTATGCGGAGCGTCCATTCTTTTAAGGATATTACGTTTATTTGTAATTATACTAGTGTCTAGTGTTGAAATTGTGTCAAATATATGTACGAAAAGGTTACAGTTGATATTGTGGTATAACTAGCGGATAGGGTTAGGTAGTGTTTGAGTTGAACACGTTATAACTCGGGCTCCTATAATAATGGGGCACTGTTGTATGTAACTTGAGAAGAAGACTCGGACCAATCTGAGCCATTGTATGTAGACAGGAGGCCGGTCTCAGGAAGCCGGCGACGTTGGCGTTGCTTAATGCAAGGGGAGGAGCTCCTGCAGAAGAGCTCCTGGGGATGTAGACTTCGATTAAACCTCCTAAACAAATATCAATGTCTATTTTTATTCGCATGTTTACTTAATTGATTCTGTGCTGCACGACCTCAATATTAGCGACGTGCGGGACTATGCGACCACAGAAAATTCATGGAGATTAGTCGATGGTATCACCATTGAAAGGCTAATTTCGCAACATCTAGGGTTTAAGTGTGTCTCATTGTATACATGTACTTCCTTCGGGCTCTTTGCAATACAACTAATGGCACATACTTGCACTTCTCTTGTCTTCATATCATGAATTGTAAGGTTGAAACCCTAGCTCCAATTAGTTCTTCCGCTGCAATGCCCTCGAGAGGAGAGATCTCCACTTCCCATGGCAACACCAAACAATACATCATTTTACCTCTCAACCTCCCTCCTGTCAATTCCTCCTCCCCTACCGTCAAGGTGAGGCGGTGATGGTAGATGCAACGACCAGTGTGAAAAGAGAGGAGACGACCAATGGCAAGACAAACGCAGCCCATGGAAGGGGGCAGGCGGCGATGTGGCTCTATGGTGTAGGAAAAGAGAAGTGGCACACATGTGCAGGAGAGGCAAGGTAACCCTTACAGGCAGTGAAATGGGCTAAAGTGCCATAATTGGATAGTGTGCCTTCCTTCACCTCATTTTTTCTTTCTTCCTTTTTATTCTTCTATTGTCTTCTTGCTAGACGGTGTTCCTACAGATCAGCCTGGGCATTCGGTTTAACTGAAAATTCGGTTTTAGTTTTTTCGTTTTTGAAGATTTCGGTTTTTGAAAAATGAAAACCGAAATATGTTGTGCAATGTTGTAAACCGAAAATTCGGTTTTGATTTTCGGTTTAAACCGAAATATAGATGAACCGGCTTATGTCATGTAACATCTTCTAATCGGTCTCGGTTTTTTTTCGGTTTTTTTCGGTTTAAACCGAGATAGATGAGACAACAACCAACAATAAACTTTAACATATATCGGTTTATTCGGTTAAAGTGTCCATGAAAATTTGGTTTTTTTGGTTAACCGGTTTATTTCTTTAACATATCCACCAAAATAATAACATATCCATAAAAATTCGGTTTATTCGGTTAACCGAAGACTAAAAACCGATTTCACATAATTAAATTCGGTTTTTCAAAAGTGGTAACCGAAATTATTTCGGTTAACCAAAATTAGAGTAAATTCGGTTTGTTCGGTTTCGGTTTCGGTTTCGATTTTTATGCCCGGGCTGACCTACAGATGTTCCTTACTAAGATTAAAAAGTTGCAGTACGGCCACCTAGGCGCCTAATGCCTGCTTAAACACAGTCGTTCGTTGTCGTCCTAAACTTCCCGAGCCCTCGTATTAGGTCGCACCCACTAGTGTTCCTCTAGGGCTTGAATCAAGTCAATATTATCATCACCTTCTTTCTAGCTCTCGTGTTTGCAGTTATACAGAGAAAGTCAGAAAGCAGGCTATCTAACACACGTTTCAGGCACAAGCAGTGGCAAAAATGCTTGAGGAGCATGTTAAGTCATCCCTTGTGCATGTCATGCCCGATTATCCTAGTTGGATGTCTACCAAGTTTTCTGAACATTTCGTTCGAAGTAAGTTATGCATGTTTCACCTTAATTTACCATTGTTCTTCGCGCCTTATTGGTTTCTCCTCTAAATATTACAATAATGCCATGATGTGCACTTATGTTCTGCTTCTGGGTGTCAAACCACTAAAATTCTAAATAAAATTTTGGAGATAGTCCTCAGGTAATCACTAGACTTATTTGTATGATTTACATCAGAACCCATGTTTTCTTGTTAACTTATAATACATAGTTCATGTTTCTTTTCTTGACATGATTAAAAATATAAAAAAAACTTCTAGATGCACGAGATATATAATTCTAGCAGTGGGTGTTGAATGGTGATGCATGTCATGATATATGATGCACCTTATTTGAGTTGTTTGTACATAAATTTTCCCCGAGATGTTTAGTACCCTTTTTATCTTCATTCAGTATCTAGCATTCATACGAAACAAACAAAACAAGTGGGCCATTCACCTATTAATTAGCAAGCATGTCGATACTTAAGTTACAGCCATTAGAACCTTCTAGTCCGAAAAAGGTTTCAATTTTCACAATTCGAAACATACCAAATGATGTTGGTGGAGTAATGCACCGGTGCCTAGATAATTCCTCAGACAGGAGTCCAGAAGGTATATAAGGCAATTCCTTGGGCAGCTTCACTCTTTATAACCTACAATAATTTCACTGGTTCATAGCATGCTCTCATGCATGACAAGAATTTTACTACTAGGAGTCTTCCTGTGCGCAGGTGTCATCAGCCATATCTTGTATAGTCAATGCATGCTGATGTATTTGATCCTCCACTGGTGCATGACGCATGGCTGGCAATTGTGACATCCTGGTTAATAGGATTGATAGACTACTCATATCAACAAGGTGCACCTTCTTTTCCGGAAGCTCATCTCCAAAGAACCTCTGGGTTAAGCGTGCTTGGCTTGGAGCAATTTGGGAATGAGTGACCGACCGGAAAGTTCTTCCCGGGTGCGCATGAGTGAGGACAAAGTGTGCAGGAAAGACTAGTGTTGGTTTGTGGGGCCAGTCTGGATCACAGGTGATAGCCAAGCGTAACGACCGCCGGTCCGGGTGAGAGGCCGGGGTGTTACAGAATGGTATCAGAGCCGACCCTCGCGGTTACACGGGCGTGTGCGGGTCAGGGGCGCGGACATGTGGCGCATGGCGCGTGTGGCCCGTCGAGGCGCACGGCATGGCACATGTGCCGGCACTGGACGCATGGACGACGTGCGCCAAGAGGGAACGTTCCTGCTAGGCCGACGAGGACGTCGGATCCTTTAAGGGGGGGTGTATATGATATCCTGGTTAATAGGATTGATAGACTACTCATATCAACAAGGTGCACCTTCTTTTCCGGAAGCTCATCTCCAAAGAACCTCTGAGTTAAGCGTGCTTGGCTTGGAGCAATTTGGGGATAAGTGACCGACCGGGAAGTTCTTCCCGAGTGCGCATGAGTGAGGACAAAGTGTGCAGGAAAGACTAGTGTTGGTTTGTGGGGCCAGTCTGGATCCCAGGTAATAACCAGGCATAACGACCGCCGGTCCGGGTGAGAGGCCGGGGTGTTACAGCAATGTTCCAAACTTGCAATCCCACCCGTGTTAGTTGTTTGGTTTATGATATACTGGTTACACAAGAATTAATACTGAGATGTCCATGTACCCATGAATACTGCATTCACCACGCCACCATGGACCCATGCATGAGCACTAATTGCACTCTCTGTGCAAATAATTTCACGACAGACAAGAAACGCACGCCCTGGCGGCAATTGCATCACCATGTATGCTTAATTTCACAATAGACAAGCAACGCACGCTATAGCTGCAATCGCATCACAATGTCTGCATTTATGCAGGCGACATATCTACAGATCTATCTAGAGAGAGTGGACTTTGTGCATCGGGTGCCTGTCTGTGTACATGGATGTTTCCAAAAAAAATCAAAAAGGACAATTGGGAATTTTGAAAAAATTCGAAAGTATTGGTGGATGTACTTTGGTGGATGAAGCATGAATCTACAATTTTTTGGCCACAGATATGTCTATTTGGATGCTGCACAAAAAAAAGTTGGGAGGGGAGTGTAAAACAAGCATTGTAATGTAGTAGTGTAAACAATTTTTTTGTGCAGCACACAAATGGACATATTTTTTGCCAAAATTGTGCAAGTTCACACTTCTTCAACAAATGAACAATTGTACATCCAAGAATTCTTTGGAATAATTTTATACTTGGAGGTGGGCAAACTCACCGAGGTGCACCCACACATTTTTCTCTATGTACATGAAAAGCTAGTAACAAAAAATATGATATATGCAACTAATTTCTACAAAAGGTATAGGCATTAATTCCTTCAAAAGGAACATACATGCATGCTAATCACTTCCAGAAAGATATATGCCATGATCTGTGTAATGCATATATGTTTTCTGAAGGAATTAATTACACATGTATTTTATTTTGAAGGAATTATTGCCTGTATCCTTTTAATAAAAATTAATCAGTATATCATTTTTAAGGAATCTATTCCATGACCTGTTTCCAAAACGAATTAATCACATATCTCTCTTCTGAACTAGCATTTATGCTTCTCAGAAGAACATTTTTAACACACTCATGTATGTTTCTTTGCTGATTGATACATGATAAATTATCCTTGTTTTCCTAATCTACAAAATAATGTTGTAAACTATTATTTTTACATGGAACAACGACATTAAGTTTATTCAAAGGAAAATATGAAAGAAAGGTTAAAGTCCCGAAAAAATAATATGTGATTACTGCATATACATGCAATGTAACATAACTCAAACGACACATGGAAGATGACAAGTCTGGACCGTTGCATGTCAATGGCATGCATTATGCACATATGGAGGATATGGTTCTGCATACAGCCATACCACCATTGATTAAAGGTATTCTATGTATATGTCAAGAGATACCAGTAGGCAGTAAACCAGAAGAATCCTAGTTTGTGCACCATTCTTGACATATGCTGGATTACCGAAACTATTTCAGGTTTTCAATAAACGGAAGACCCAGGGAATCTTGTTATTAATTTGCAAATCTGCATGTTATCCTCTTTTGACCAGTGCAATACCAATATTGTCCATTTGGCATATTGGAGAATTCTTTGGGAGAACAGGTAATGGTTGCAACTAAAGTCTCACTATCATTACTAACTAATAAATCAATGGTTGACTTGCACTATTTGTTTCATAAGGGGTCCTAAAAGTGTATTAAACTTTTCAAGAAAAAGTTATGAACCAAAGATTTTGTAAAAATGTGGGGTTCAAAAGATATATGATGACATACAACACCACTGAATGTACACTGCATATTACAGGCAGCATTTTTATCTTAATTTACTAACTCTGAGTCATGCAAAAGAAAGCTCGAACTGGAAGCAAATATGGGGGGAAAATGAGGTCAGGGACCCAATCATAAATACATGCGAATGGAGTACATACATATTACACTGTGCCAAACCTGCAACCATGACTGCGCATGTTCACAGCGAGTGCCTTTGCTCTAACTAATTATCTACTCACTTTTAAAAGCTGATCAACTGTCTAGTTGTAAAGGTTATGGACCAGTTTGTACTGTTGTACACATAGGAAATATTCCATTAAGAAATCCTAACCCCTGGGAAGCTGGGGGCACCAAAAAATCCCCAAAGGAAGAGATACCCAACGAAATGCCCTTTGGATCTAACCTGGAAGAGTTCATGGATGCTAGGTTTTCTTCGAGTAACTAGCTACTAGCAATCAATCAAGCACACACAAACGGACTGGAATTCGGAAAAGCTACGCACTAGTACCAAGTCTGCTAAGCAACAATACATGCTGCAATGCTGGATCAACGTACAGAGGAACTAGAAACTTTAAGCATACCAAACTAATTTAGTACTGGTTAGCTAAGAAGTATAGCACCACCATAGATGCTGCATCAGTGCGCGGAGCATACGCTTCGGAACCGAGTGCAAACAGGGAGAAGAGAGGCCAGCCTCGACGGCACCAGCGCCGCCGGTGCGGAACGCGGCGACCGCGAGGCACAGGCGGTGGCGGAGGCGCCTCGCCGACCTTCCCTCCCTCACATCCCTCCTCTCGCTCGCCGTGGATCGCCATGTATCACACTCGCGAGTTGGCCTGGGACGGAAAATTGCCGTGAAATGGGCGGCGAATATTCCAGCGAGGTGGGCCGCATAATCTGTCGCTCGCGAGTTGAAGGGCCGTCGCTCTGAGAGACTGAGACGAAACAGACCGCGGTTCCAACGCAGATGGGCTTGACCACTAACTTCCGGCTGTAAATGCTCCAACGATGTGGGCCCAAATGTGACGTACAGATAAGCCTAACCAAAGATCCGGTTTTTTAAGTGACTTTTACAAACAGCTGCTATAACTTCATGCGTAAAAAGAGCAATATGCAAAAGCCCCGCAGACCCCAGCTTCCCGCAATATGCACTTATCGTCTAGCCTTTTGTCCTGCGATTTGAAGAAATTTACCAAAAAATTATCATTCCTAGTCCGTAGTCTTTCTTCTCCACACGCATGTCCCTGAACTCCCGCAGGCCACTACCCACCACCGCCGCTCGGCCAGCAACGGAGGCGAGCTCCTCCTCTACCGGTCCTCCACCTCCCCCTCCTCCTCCACATCCGGTCATGAAGCTCCTCCTCCGACGCCTCCATGAGAGGCGAGGTCCAGATCCACTGGTCCTTCGCCCTCCGCCTCTGCCTCCCCCTCCCCCTCCTCCTTCGGTCATCATCCTCCTCCGGGCTGCGGGGTCCGATGCTCAAGCTCCCCGTTCGACCTCCACCACCACCCCTCCGCCAACCCCTACACACTCAACCACGTCCATCGACCATCCCCTCCGCCCTCCCTCAAGCTCTCCTTTGCCGGCCGCCGCCCCATCCTCGAGGTCCAAATCCGCCGCCACGTGCAACCCCTCATCCCCCAAGACCCGTCGGTCGCGCTGCGACGTGCTGCTCCCACCAGCGCGCCCTTCCACCGCCGTGGGCTTTCCGGCCACGACCGACCCCTCCAGCATCGATGGATGTCTCCACCGACGCCTTGACGACTGTCGCGCACCTCCTCCGCTGCCCTCCACCGACCCCGTACCTCCACGGCCCTTGCTTCGACCGGCGCGCCTCCACTGGCCCTCCTCCGACCATGGCTCACCCCCTGCACCCCCACCATCTCGCGCCTCCACCGCCCCCTCATCCAAATGCAGCTCCACCGGCCCCGTAGTGGGGAGGCACGACGCCAAGAAGAACAGGGGGTAAAGAGCGGCGGCCGACCGCCAGCGGTGGTCGCTGGAGCCGGAGGCGGCGGTGGAGCACGGCTGGGGTGGCTGATGCCCCCTGGCCCCCTTTTTTGTTTGTTTTCTTTTTTATTTGTTATACTTTTCTATTTGTATTTTGTGTTATTCTTTTCTGCAATTTTAGTTTAAGCAAGTATTTTAATACAATTACATAATTACCCTTAAGCAAATATTGTAAATCTTTTCATTTGAAAGTAGGTTGAAAGCCTTTTATTTATATTTTTTATTAAATTTTTAAAGGGTTGGAATTAAAACTTTGATAAGCTGTTTAGGGTTCATGAGAAATCATTGGACCGAACCTTGGACGATGTCGACTTCAAAATTTTGTTCGAGTCGATCTTTTTCAGTTCATGCTGCTTCCAAATATCCTATATGCATGCACGCGAAGATGCTATCGCGATAAGAAGTTTTATTTTCACACAATCTTTATTACCTAAATCATTGCAGGGATTTGGGGATGTTGCATAGGGTATTTATAAGCATCCATTAGGGTAATAACACTCAAATCAACTTACGTACATACTCTCGGCACTCTAAGGGCATTTTAGACATTTCCTTCATACACGGTCAATAGCCACAGCCCAACCAAACACCTTGAACCACAGGCTCAGGTGCCAATGCCACAGCAATTTTTCCAAGCAACCAGTCAACAGCAACTTTTACAACAGCCATAGCCCAACTAAACACCCCCCTATATTAGTTGCCGCTGTCGCATTTAGCCCTATGCATCATGCACAACACATATAGTTGCGCGTCTGTATGTGGGCACATCTGACCATATGGGCCTCTTCTCCTTCATCCGCTACCACGTTCAACGAGGCAGCTTACAAGTAAGAATTTCTTGTTTGATTTATCCTCAACCGTTTCTTATGTGTTGGTGGCAACCGACTGAATGTTAGTTTGGATGATGAAGAGATCAATGCACGCAGTGAGGTAACGGATTTGCTGCCGGTTGCAGGTGATGAAGAGGGAGCTTTGAACGGGAGGCGTAAAGCTTGTATTGGAGAAGAAGAGTTTATGCATGGTACAATAAGCATAGCGGTGAATGAGGGAAGCGGACCATCGTAGAGTATCGTGATGGATTACGATAATCCCGTTTGCTCAGTTAATATTCTTTTTATTTAGCTAACGAACTGTTTCTTATTTTCGCGTCTATTTTTCCAATACAGGTTATAAAATAGTGTGTTTAAAACTCAGTCGACTGGGATTTCATTAATATAAATCGGCGATGTGAACCTTGATATTAACGTATAATTATATAGTATGTACAGTTTTAAATTTACAAAAAATATATAACTCAATCGATGGAGAATAACGGATTCATATAAAACAAATTCAGCGTCAACCAAACTAAGCCGAAGTACAGCGTGCAGGGGGACAAAAAGGGGAGTTGTGATGCGACGAGTGGTTAGGCACACGGCACACCATGAGGTTCGGCTGGCGGCCACGATCGACGCACGGAAAATCCTACCGCGCGGCGCGATGTAGGCATGGGCCACCGCCGCCAGGTGGGGCCCGCCGACCGCAAGTTGGGGTGGGACCGCCACGTCGAACCCACGAGAGGATCGAGGACGCGTTCGGGTGGGGACACAGCAGATTATTTTGGACGGGATTATTGCATGCATGCATGCTTTCCCTTTCTATGTGCCTAAGATTCTTACAAATGAATCAGAAACGCAGCAACAACACTATCTCGCAGGAACTTTTGGTCTGGTGTAGTGATGAACATACCCGCTGTTCTGTGCTGTGCTGTGCTGTGCTGCCAGAGGATCTAACAAGCGCGCCAACATACCTCTGCGGTTAGACTACATATACACTCTGTGGTGTGGTCTGTACTTGCCTCCGTTTAGAACTCGGTGTTCACATCGATTGGCATGTGATCAACCACCTGGAACCAGGTTGCCATGTGCTCGAGTCATGTGCAGCGCTGACCGTGTGTGCGGCTATGGTTATCTAAGCCATGAGGCCATGATATATGGCTGTTGATTGGATGGATTACACATCCTTTGACAACTATAGTAGCTGACTGAATCAACCTCATGTATCAGTCGCACTAATCAAATTAACTTGCGTGTTAGCTCGGCATCGCGCGCGGACCCCCGATAGCTGCCGCCCCCTTCTTGCTCCTCTAGCTTTCCTCTCCCAAGGGGCCTCTCCAGGCCTCTCCCCGCTCAACGCCGGCCAGCTGCAGCCGGTGGCGAGCGACCCTCCCCTGTACAGCATATACTAGTATTAGCTTTTAGTACTTTAGTTTAGCTAGTATAGGGTGCTACCCCGATTGGATCTTGCCATTGCCCATGGACCTGAATTCACCTAGCTAGAAAGGCTAATATATATGTACATGCATAACACAATCGTATGAACACAGCTATACGGCTCTTCTGAGCAATTCCACGTACCAAAAATCTGGTACCACCGGCCACCACTACTGGTAGTGGGGTTTTTCCTACAGCTACCTGTAATGGCAAGCCGGTGCATCTTTTTCCATCTCCAGATTTGTACCATTTGCCATCATTAACACACACCATGTCAACGTGGACCTGATCTGTAACCCTTGGGACACCCATTGCTGACGACCTAACAAATGCATGTTTATTTCGCCGATGCCACATTACCCTAGCCAACCATGGACCTAACATTCACTCGGAAGGCCAACACTGAGTAACACAATTGTAGCAATATCTGACAACAGCTGTACAGCTATCCCAAAGCAGATTTCATATACCAGAAATCCACCGTCCACAATTAGATAACGTTTTAGAAAGTGTGTAATTTATTTTTTAAAACTTTAGTTACTAATAGGTAAAAAATGTTTAGATTTATTGAAATGAAAAAAATATTATTAGATTTGTTATGAAAAATATTTTCGAAATACAAAATTTTATAACTTTTTGCTACACCAATCCACCATAACCGCCGGCGCTGAAATTTTTCCTTCTGCCGCCAGTGATGGCAATCCGATTTAGCACATCCTTTTTCATCTCCAGATTTGTATGTACTATTTTGCCTTCGTCAACACACACCGTGTGATCTGTGTGATTCTGTGAACGCTTATCACCTTACACGGCAAAAACAGAAAGGAAGGCGAAAAAAAGATTCATCCACCCAAATCTTGCCAAGTATAAGTCCGTCCTCCTCCTCCTCATCCTCCCCCTCCCCGTCCCCCTCCAACCCCATCATTTGCTCCACAGCTCCGACGACTCCGGCAGGAACAGCGCGGCTACGCGGCGGAGGACTCCTCGAGCAGTGAACGAGTGGCAGCAGCAGCAAGGAGAGGAGGAGCTGTAGGTAGCTAGCCAATGCCGCCGCGGGCGCAGGGGTAGGGAGGGATATATGGGGGGAGGGGGCACGCTCGTCGACGGCTTCCGCCGCTTGTTCCATCGCCGCACGGCGTCCGGCTCCGTAGCCAACTCCAGCTCTAACCAGTCCTCCGCGGGCGAGGAGTCCTCGGACATCGAGGTCGTCGAGGACCTGGATCTCATCGGGCTCCGCGCCATCCGCGTGCCCAAGCGCAAGATGCCGCTCCCCGTCGAGAGCCACAAGAAGGTGAGGTGCTACCTGCCTAAGCTCAAGTCTGAAACTCTTGCTAAGTCTGAAACTACTCTCCACTCGTTATGTCCGATGCTTGTTTGCTTTTGAGTCGGGGGCAAAAGCTTCTAGCTTTCTTTCTCGTGATCCCTGATTCGTCGCCACGAGAAATTGTTAGCCAAGATCTGATCTTTGTGGCTGTCGCTTACATAGTACAATACTAGCTTCTTTTGTTCCTTTTTGCAATTTTGCAGTGGCGTCTGGGTAAAGCTTGCAGCTTTGATCCATTTTTAAATATATATTTCGATTGATAGAACGATAGGTTCCTGTGATCCAATTGCTCTGCTTGGCTGTTCGACCTGTTACTTCGACTGATCTAGGAAAATATTCTGTATAACTGAATGATTTTTTGCTTCATTCTGATATTGTTTATCTCTACATGTTCCATTTCGTAAGAGATGTTGGAGCACTTGGGCAATAAAGGTGGTGCCTTCTTTGGGTTTCTCTCTACATTTGCACTTTATTGTCTGGACTTGCTTGCGCCATCCGTGTTGTACTGATCCTAAGGAGCTCTTGTCCAAGTTGCCCATGGGTTTACATGGTCTGAATCGGCGGGCTACTGATTAGTGATAGTAGGTTGACTTGGTCTGGGTCTCTAGCTACAGTTCACCTCACCCCACCCTTGCACATGGTGCATGCCTTCATTCGTTTCTGAGTAAACCTGATCATGTATCTAGTGAAAAGGTCAATTTTTAGTAGGTCGGTCATGATAATTCCAGGTAAAAGATTGCGGTTTTATAACCTTATAGGTTTATGGTATGGCCTTTGCCTTCCTGTTGAATTGCTTTCACTGATGTACTACTGACGTAACCTTAGGTTGTTTCACCACTAAAGATATTTTAAGATCAGCCATTGTTCAATCCAAATTGTTCTGTATATTCGTTGTCAGCTCTCATTTGTTCTTGCTAATTGTGACATTTTAGAATGCGTTGGAAAAGGAGTTCTTCACAGAGTATGGAGAGGCAAGCCAGTACCAGATCCAAGAAGTCATTGGCAAAGGGAGTTACGGAGTAGTTGCTGCTGCAGTAGATACCCGCACCGGTGAGCGGGTTGCGATTAAGAAGATCAATGACGTGTTTGAGCATGTCTCGGACGCCACACGTATCCTGCGTGAGGTCAAGCTCCTTCGGCTGCTCCGTCACCCGGACGTAGTCGAGATCAAGCACATCATGCTCCCCCCTTCTCGGAGGGAGTTCCAAGATATTTATGTTGTTTTTGAGCTCATGGAGTCGGATCTCCATCAGGTCATCAGAGCGAATGATGACCTTACACCGGAGCATTACCAATTTTTCCTGTACCAACTTCTCCGTGCTCTCAAGTACATCCACGCGGGTAAGTAAGTCAGTGAACTACTGCTAATATCCATGAACCTGCTAGCCCATCTGTTAAGCACAATTCTTGAGTTGATATATCAAATTGTCATGGAACTCCTGTTTATTCTTCTTATAATGTTCAACTGTCTGTCTTGGCACAGCTAATGTATTTCATCGCGATCTAAAGCCCAAGAATATACTGGCCACTCAGACTGCAAATTGAAAATTTGTGACTTTGGACTGGCCCGTGTATCATTTAATGATGCTCCTTCAGCTATATTTTGGACTGTAAGGTTCTTGCATTGTGTATAAGAATTCGCATTCCCCTATATTTTTCTTGAATTTTGCATTCTTTTGTTTGTTTTGCAAAGGATTATGTAGCAACCAGGTGGTATCGAGCACCTGAATTATGTGGCTCCTTTTTCTCCAAAGTAAGTTCTTCAGTTCTTGAACTCATAGTCTCATACAAGCAAGATTAGTACTTTTGGATTGGGTACATGTTATATATATTGCTGTTTTTCATTTTCTTAATCTAGAATCTACAGGTTGTACAACTGAAGCATGCCAAGTTAAGGTTTAACCAGTACAATAAGATCTGTCCTTATATTTCTCGTTGTAATTGTGTATACATACAGTTCTTCAATCAAATCAAGCTGTAAAATCATCTGAAAACTGGAGGAGTAAAATTCTTGTAGAGAATACTATACTGTGAACGCTTTTTGCAATGATTATGCCATAGCTTTCTTTTTGTCTTATCTTTCTGACAAGTGTCAATTTGTATGCAGTACACTCCTGCAATTGATATTTGGAGTATAGGGTGCATATTCGCGGAGCTTCTCACTGGAAGGCCACTATTTCCTGGGAAGAATGTTGTACACCAATTAGACATTATAACAGATCTTCTTGGAACTCCATCATCAGAAACCTTATCTCGGGTATGTTGAGTCCATAGCAATTATCGCTCCCCTTATTTTTACTTGAACCATCCACACGGTAACATTCAAGGAGATACAGTTTCTAACAAGATGAAACAATGCATCTATGAAATTTCATTCTTGATGCACCATTTGGTAAGGTCCATTGCAAGCCAGTAAAGCAATTCCCCGAGATTCCTATTTAGTTATTTCTTTGGTGATTTCTGCTTTTCGTTCTTCTTCAAATTTGCAATGGTACACTAGGGGTTACAGGGCTAATCAACTTACTGCTGTCTACGAGCTTTGCAGATTCGAAATGAAAAGGCCAGGCGATACTTAAGTTGCATGCGGAAAAAACATCCAGTCCCCTTGACTCAGAAATTTCCTAATTCTGATCCGTTGGCTCTTCGCCTACTAGGCCGTTTACTTGCATTTGATCCTAAAGACCGGCCTTCAGCCGAAGAGGTAAACACAAAAGTACTCATTTACAACCGTTTTAACAATTTTACAAACACATATATATGATTTGATATACTATATTTTCTTTGGCTTTCTTAATCTTATTTCAGGCTTTGGCTGATCCATACTTTGCAATTCTTGCTAATGTGGAACGTGAGCCTTCAAGACAACCAATTTCGAAACTTGAGTTTGAGTTTGAGAGACGGAAGGTGACAAAAGATGATGTTAGAGAATTGATTTATCGAGAGGTAGAGAGGCATAGCTTGGGTTTCGTGTTTATAATATATTTGACTAGCTTGAGAATTGATTATTTGATTGAAAGCAAAACAGATTTTGGAGTATCATCCACAGATGCTGCAGGAGTACATGAAAGGTGGAGAACAGATTAGCTTCCTCTATCCAAGGTGCAAACTTTAATTTTTTTCTTATTCCTTAGGTTTTATGTCTTCCATGGGAATTGTGAAGGTCAACCTCACTTTTTCTAAGCAAGTTTATTGTATAACTTGTGTTGTTTTGTTACACCTAAACAAATTGCCTTCGCCAAATAACTTGTCTTGCAGTATCGTTGTGCACTAGCTAGTTAGCATTTCCTCTCTTTTGGGAAATCTTGTTTCCAGGGCTTCGTATTCCCGAAAATTGTACAAGCACTGGTACAGGAAACAGTAATCATGTGTGTTTCTAGTTTTGGTGCAAGAAGTTATTGGAGTTAAATAAAATATGTATTTAACATATCCTTGTGGCTCTTCCCGCTCTGTTTTTGAATGGATATGGCTATTGTTGATGCTATTATGATACTGCAGTGGGGTTGATCGCTTCAAACGACAGTTTGCACACCTTGAGGAGCATTACAGCAAAGGAGAAAGAGGTTCTCCGCTGCAAAGAAAGCATGCCTCTCTACCAAGGTATGACGCATCAAATCAGAAATCAAAAGTGCCGGAACTCCTTACTTTGATCTCATTTATCTGTTCTCAGTTCTGCACTAATTTGTGTGTAACAGGCAGAGAGTAGGTGCATCAATCGATGGTAACGAACTACATGCTAATGATCAGGAGATGGGTGCAGATTCTGTTGCCCTCACTACCGTAAGCCCTCCAAGGTCGCAAGGTGCAGGGCAGCAGCATGTCTCCGCAGGCCAGAATGGTGCGAGTTCCACAAGCTTAAGTTCGCGGAGCTACCTGAAGAGTGCGAGCATTAGCGCTTCCAAGTGTGTCGTTGTCAATGGGAATAAAGACCCAGAGGTACTAATGCCATACTGCCTGAATTCTTCGTTGATTTTTATAATTAGGCAAGGCATATCTATGCACTATAAACAATAAGAAAGGATGTGTGGAAATGAAAATTTTATTGATTAGTTGCACAGGTTGAACTTTTTTGGTTCGCTTTAGAGCTCAAGTAGTGACTCCATTTCCATTCTTTGTGCTGTTATTCTTCAGTATGACGATGATATCTCTGAAGAATTGGAAGGGGCTGTTGATGGGCTGTCCGAAAAGGTAACCAGGATGCACTCCTAGTGCAGCGATGACAACGACGATGATGACGGCACTAGATTTCTGTCAGGTACACGAGATGCTGATAATACAGAAGACGATCTGGGGAGGCAGAATACTGCACTGCAAGTTTGGTTCTTGGGCACTGCGGCAGCCAGTTCGAGATGATTTAGCCCTTTCTTATGTGAGTGCATGTTCCTGCCATGCATCATGCTGTCTGTAGGAGCTGGCCCTGCATGGATTGAAGGATTTTACTCAAGATCTGATGTAACGTTGAGATTAGTCCATGGATGAATGAAGCGAGATCTTACATTTTCCAATGGGTCTAGATTTATGCATGTGTTCTGTAAATTGTAATGAATCGTTATGTGTCTGTTTCCCTCTCGAAGATCGAGAAGCATTACCGCTTGCACCTGCTTCACTCTGCTCATGCCTTGATGCTGCTTTCGCAACGGGACAGTTATCGCACGCTTTTTCAGTTAGACAGAACGCGATCTTACACTCTTTCTGCTGATTATGCCAAAACTAGATAGGCAAGTTGCAAGATCAAAGTGGCCCAACTAGACGGAATTATTAACCTATCGCAATGCCAAACACAACCACAATCCAAATCCTCAACCCAAATAGAAGTTCACAAGATGTTTGTGGGAGGCTCAAGAATCAAGAGCATAATGAGCTATACCTTGAGATACACCGACAACAATGATACATCTTACCTTGAAATACAAAGACAACAATGATACGTCTGTACACAATACAACTAATACAGAGAACAATGGCAATACATCTTGGGGGCCATCAATACAGGGGTCGTAAACTTACATAAACCAGTTCAATTTCTGTAGGAATCGGGAAAAATTCTGGCGTTCCAAACAGGGCCTGAGGCTGGGAGCAGCTCATTCGATGTGTCTGACCCCGTTCGCCCTCGGTGTTTCATGCGTGCTTTCCACTAATGTACACATCTTAGAGTACATGACCTCAGTTGACAGTATTTCCATCTGCCTCCTCCCTTGGACTGCGGTAACATTGTTGCACCCACTGATCACCAACATCTTCAGAAAGGGCTTACTCTCCCAGGAAGCATCAGCATGACTTCAGAAACAAGACGGCGTGCAACGGGCACAGAAAAATTTTACTGATAGTCATAAAAAATTTACACTTGAAGTCATCAAAAATTTGCATTTGGAGTTTTGGACTTCTATATTTACTGATATAGCCCTAATAGTTTTCTTTAGTCAAACAAACTACAAAACCATGAGAAGAAACTGTTTATGTTGGTCAACAACATCTGGTGCTAGACTGGGCTATTACCTCCATTTGCCCATCACCCAACCCCTATTACCTCCATTTGCCCATCACCC
The DNA here is from genome assembly GCA_019208055.1 of Stipa capillata. Lineage (NCBI taxonomy): Eukaryota > Viridiplantae > Streptophyta > Magnoliopsida > Poales > Poaceae > Stipa > Stipa capillata. The sequence continues at coordinate 846,193 of JAGXJF010000259.1, forward strand.
AACCCCAATCTCTTTCATCTTTTCAGGTATGCATGTGCTTGGCTCTTAGGTCCCAACCTTGCTGTTACCTAGTCTGTAGTCATTGTATTCAACCATTGGCATACTAACTGATAGCACATGCATACCATATAATTCTGGTATTATGCATTCCTCAGATTGCTGTTCTGTCATATTAGACATGATTTGTAAATTTTATTCTTCTTCTTTCTCACTTCAGAGATCGTCTAAAGATTGGAACTGGAGCCGCCAACAATGTAGACAGAAGAAGAGCTAAAGGGCTACTTGTCGAAGTAGTCATAATGCTTGCATATACTGCATCTGATTTGAGTTGTTGGATGGTTAATTGTTCATCTACTCAGGTTTACATCAAAGACCTTAAGTTACACAATCTGATTTTGCAGTTACGTACTTACATTGCAATACTTGTTCAGCAGCATGACATCTCATCTTTATGCTGATGGTGTGATTCAACCGAGCTCATTGCTTCTGACGGATGGTGAATGGCCTAATTGTAGGTTTTGCATTTTGAAGGCTTCATACCCTGTCCCATCCCACAGTCCTCCCTCGATGTGCTCATGAGCATGGACTGGCAAAGCTATGGTTTCAAGTTAAAAGGAAGTTTCATGGATGATGAAGGCAATGCTGTTCTTGAGTGGGATAACCTGACATTTGCTCGTGTTGATATTGCCATCCACACTTATCATGGAGTATATCCAGTCTCGTTCTGTGCATACTTTCTTTTTCTAGTGATTGTTTAGGAGTGGATATGTCACCATTGGGTTTTCCCAAGTGTTTTTCTCTGGTTATCCTTGACTTGCTGTAGCCACTGCAGTGCAAGAATGGCAGAGATCTGAACCAGATAAATATCTTGTGAAGAAGTCACTTAAGTCTGCATTGTATCAGTTGAAAGCAGATCATGCAGGAGATTTTCTCAGTTGTCACAAGGTCTGTGCCTTCCCTATTACATGTTTTCTGTTAACTAACATATTGTGAAGACTTTCATTCCTTATGTATTTTCAGCCTGTTATAATTTTGTAACTGAAGAAATTTTATTGTTAGTTGGACAGAAGCTAGTGCTAAACTGCCGCCAGACAAAGTCTGGTGCAAATTGTCTTGTCCTTTGCAGAATACAGTGCAAACCAACCTCTTTTTACAAGGAGCAAACTGACCTAACTGTAGAGGTAGTGGCGAAATAGGAATCTTAATAAGCAATAAGCCTAATGTGTTACATGGTCTGGAAAGATCCAGCACCCTATACTGCGGTGATGTTCTCCAATATGTTCCGTTGCAAGCAAAAGATAATCATTCAGTTACAGTACTATATAACTTTAGCCTACATTGTCTACGTTTCCATGTCATGGTATTAAACAGACCTTCTAGATTGCGGAACTTATCAACACATATCAGCACTTGTTGATTCCTAACTTCATTGTGAATAATTTGACCTTTCTTGGTAATAATACTCTGCATTTATCTGCAAAATAAATAGTACATGCCAATCTGGTTCATCTTGGTAATGAGCTCTATCTATGTCATAAACGTACAGTTACAGGCTACAACTTCCTTGTATGTCCTCAAGTACTCTTGCTAGTAGCTATCACCAGAACACAATTGGAACATTGGTTGGTTGAAAGTTGCAGCTAACTTCACTTTCCTTCATACTGATATACTGCATTTATCCACGAAACAAAGAGTAAAGTAAAGGCCACTCTGGTTCATCCTTTTTTCTTTTGAAACTCCATGCTGGTCCATCTTGGTAACGAGCTCCGTATCATATATTTACAGGCTATAACTTCTAAGGTGTCCTCCGCTACTGTTTCAACTAGCTATCACCAGGACACAATTGGAACTTCAAGTTGGCCTTAAATATGTGAATTTTGTCTGGTCAATTGTTCATCATGTTGCTACCCTAACTGACAACCATTAATGTAACGTAATAATTATATCATTTCAGATCCGTGAGTATGTTCCTGATCTTGCACAATCGATTGCCGGTCTAATCCTGTCATCCCATGATCAAGAGTTCCAAGATGAATGCGCCACGCTTCTCGGGCTGGACTCGGATCAAGTCATCTCAGAAGGGGCAGTCAGATCCTGCATCAGCGACAAGATGACCCGTATAATAGAGATGAATGACAACAAGGAGAACGTCGAGGAGAACGCGCCTTATCTGTTTCGAGTGCGAGAAGCTGGACGATGAAGACAGTCAGCAGCTGGATGAAGAAGATGAGATGAGGATATGGTTTTCTGGTTTCTAGCATTGTCCTGCCAATCTTCTAGCTGTAGTACTCGTACCCAAATATGATGTCAGACAGTTTTACTAGACATTTATAGACGCTAACAACTATTGCCGATCTGCAGAGCATTTCCCACACGTCCTGTCCATAACATTTCTGTGTTTTTCTCTAGCTTTTTGTCTTCCTAAGAATGCTGTTCCTGATACGATTTGGAATGTGAGACATGGCAGAATTTTTTTCTTGGGATCATACGCAGTGCTTGAGATTTTAGTGGAACACAGCAGGATGAATATTGTGGAAATTTTGTTCCTGATCTCTTTTTCTACGAGACTAAACTTGGTTTCTGGTCTGTGTCCGAAAAGACGCAGACGTTGGATGCAGTATGCAGAGATGCGTGCGAGCGTGAGGTGTCCGAGGCCGTAGGCGCAGGCGACCTGAAAAGCCTTGTGCTTTACAGCATGTGGAAGACTCTGCTTGCTTGCGCCCACCGACTCGCTCCTCCTCCTCCCAATATCCCCAAGCGGCGTCCATGGAGCCCGTCGGCAGCGGCGGCGGCGTTGGCGGAGGGGCAGGGTCGTCGTCCGCGGAGCGCTGGCGCGCGGAGGCCGGGCGCAAGTTCCAGCACTACCTAGACCGTGCGGCGCCGCACACGGCGGGGCGGTGGGCGGGCACGCTGGTGGCCGCGGCGGTGTACGCGCTGCGCGTCTACTACGCGCGCGGGTTCTACGTGGTGTCCTACGGCCTGGGCATCTACCTCCTCAACCTCCTCATCGGCTTCCTCTCCCCCATGGTCGATCCGGAGCTCGAAGCGCTCGACGCCGCCGCCCCCGCGCTCCCCACCCGCGGCTCCGACGAGTTCAAGCCCTTCATCCGCCGCCTCCCCGAGTTCAAGTTCTGGTATGCGACCCCCTGCTCAATTCCGATAATTTCTAACCTCGCCACGTCGTTTAATCATGGAAATTAATGTTAAATCGGAGATGCAATCTGTACAAAGCAACCACAGAGATACGCCCTTCTAGTGCCAGATTTGATTGAACCAACTAGCTATGCTGGTTTGGACAGCAGCAAAATCTGCGCGTCTCTCTCACCGAGTAACCCGAGGATAAAACGATAAATGGATAGGCTTCACTACTGTCACTATACATCCTTGCTTGCTAGTTCTTATGCATTGCCAGCTCCTATGTAAGAAATGTGATACACTCATTTTGTTTACCTGCTTGACGGGTTTCCTCTCGTAGTCAAAGCTACTGCTGACAAAGTTTTGTAATGCAATGACATAAGGTTGCATAGTCCGAAAAGGATATGTTGCGTTTTCTAGGCGGATCTTCATTTTGGTGCAATTTCCATCTTATGAACTGCTCTTACTTCTCTAGTGAAGAGCTATTACCTTCCGTTTTTGTGACTCCTTTTTAAGTCATTGTGGTGTCCTTTCGGTGGTAGTGTCACTGTTGTATGGTTCAGAAGTGCAGATGGAATTGTGCAATCAATCTCTTTCCAATTTGCAAGTAGTATAGGTTAAGTTCATTAACTGCTTCTGTACCATTGCTTTTCCCTAGCAAGCTCAATGAAAAGAGGCATTTGCTGCTTTTTTAGCAGAGGGAGTAATAGTTTTTCATGCAATAACTATCATAAAGTAAAATATACTGATGTAGATGGCATGGAATAGCTACTAGTTTTCAGATATTGTGTTCTGGTGCCAGTGGGTTCCTGTCCTTTTGTTATCTGTTATTCTGTTTGCAGTGCAAACGTGCAAAAACTACATTAACCAGTTTCTACTCTTTTCAGGTATGCCATCACAAAAGCCTTCTGCGTTGCTTTTGTCATGACATTCTTCTCAGTATTTGATGTTCCTGTCTTCTGGCCAATACTACTCTGTTATTGGATTGTGCTCTTTGTCCTGACCATGAAGCGGCAGATTTTACATATGATCAAGTACAAGTATGTCCCATTCAGCATGGGAAAGCAGGTGAGAGCTTTCTGTTGGTTGGAAGGTTTCCTTCAGCTACTTGAGTGTTAAGTAGATTGTGCTTTCTGCAAGATTCCCTTAAACTAGTACAAAATGTTTCGTGCCAAGTTAGTGATAATGGTTTAGTGTTGATTGATGCACTGTTGCCAGTGTATAGCTTGGACTGCTTGGTTCCTTGAGGCAGTCAGAACCTTGTCACCTACCTTGTGAACCATCCTGATTGAACTTTCTATGTGCTGGGATCTAAAGTAATTGAGTAAACTATATGTTGTTTAGGAGCTCAGGAACTACTGCATGTGATTCTTGGATCACCATATTACGTGATATATTGGTCCACTATGGATTAGCAAGCTATTTAGTTATAAGGTCAACAGTTCAACGTCTTGACAAGACATCCTCCCTAGGATCGGTTGAAATCATCGACCTACACTTCATAATTTAGCAAAATTACCATACAGTGGCTTACTAAACTTTGCTTGCAATTCCAATGCAGAGGTACGGTGGAAAGAAAGGCCCTGCAGCCAGTGCATCCAGAGATTGAGATCTGGAGACCAAATCCCTGTGTTGTGTTGTTCTTCTGTGAGACAACAGTGATTATGCTGGCATGGTGGTTTTATTAGTACAACCTACTGACAGTGAACGTACAACTAATGACCTTGCAATGGTTGGTGGTTCTTGTTTTTGCATAGATCAGTAGCTTCTGTATAATGACTCGTGGCATGGGCTAGTAGATCATCTGTCAGTTGTTCTGTTGTAATGTGAACCTATTGGATCGGATGCGATGCAAATCAAAGCCACTTGGGCATGTGCAACACTTCTCAATAGTACTCCGTTTCTTAAGCCATATTTGGAACACATGAATTGCAGGCGAATCTTGTAGGAAACAGTTCTGCTGTCTGGAATGGATATTTTGACAGATAGCGGGGAGCTGCGGATGTGGTGGGCTGAAATGGTCTTTCGATGGAAGCTTAATAAGAAGCCACCGTGACTGTTTTTCACTGTACAAACTGCTCATTAGTGGTTGCAGCTGGTTTTTGTTGAATATGATGACATGTTACTTGTTGTGAAATGCCAAGGTTGCACTGACCAGTTTCGTTTTGTCGGTTCCATCATTGTGACTATTCTTCCGTGGTTATTTACGGTGATTATGGGAAATCGTTTGTCTAATTGTTAACTACACAACACGACCAGTGCAGATGCAGGTAGCAAAGAACGAGTTTGTAGTTGTCCCGATCTTCACCACGTAGAGCCTGATAACTTGATAGATGGTAATGCAACCTGACGGGTAATTGAATCTGCTTGTAACAAGTCCCAGATGTTCGTTTTCTACGAAACGCAGAAGGCTTGCAGTTGCACTAAGAAGAACAAAAATATGGAGAAGAACAAAAATAATACAAGATATTAGTTACTCGTTAATCGTATGTTAATCACAGAACCTGTTTAAGCTGACACTAAAAAGTAACAAAGTAACAAAGCAACAAGCACTCCGACGAGTGGCTAATGCGTGAACGGTGGACCCCCTACCCTGACAGGTCGGCCCCACCTGTCAGCCAGCGCATCGACTCTCCTGTTTATTTAGCTGCTTTATGCTTTACTCTTTGCGGAGACTGCACTGCGGGTGGAGTGGAACGAACAAGCGAAACAGATCTAATTCTCTCGTCAAGCTCCTCGATCGGCGGCGAGATCCGGCATGGCGGCGACCGGGTTGAGGAGGAGCGCGGCGGCGAGGCCCGCGTCGCGCCCCGCGACGCTGTGCCTGTGGATCGCGCTCGTCGCCGCCACCCTGGCGCTCGCCCAGGTGCTCGTCCACCTCCTCCGTCTCCCACGAACCGATCCTCCATACTTTGCTACTCTCCCTCTCGCTCTCGCTGCCCGTGTTCCTCCGATCTGATTACTTCCCTCTGTTCTCCGGTGCGGTTATTCGTGACGCTTGTTCTAATCTCTGAGTCTGTTTGCTAAGGATCCGAAGGAATTAGATGTGCTTTGTTGCTGATTTGTATGGAGTTCGAGGTGGAATCTCTGTATGGGTGTACCTCAACAATTTTTCTGTGGCTTTCAGGCGAAAAAGTCGAACTCGAACCTGTCGGAGGTCACGAGCAAGGTCTACTTCGACATCGAGATCGACGGCAAGCCCGCAGGTTTGTGCTGAACGGACCCCGTCTCTAGCTTTGTTTTCAGATCAGCGCGATGTATCATCTTTAGGGGTAAACGATAGAGAATTACTGATACAAGGATTCTTGCCTAGCATTAGTTGTGTTGCAGATACCTAGGAGGAGCCTAGCTATGACATGTAGAGTGATTTCTTTTATTTCGATTATCGAAATTTGAGATTGACTTGAAGTCGCCTCTCTTATGTTGAGATGGCTGCACCTAGTCTTATCTTTGTTTAAGGAGCCGATCTGCTTTTTGTGTATGTTCTGATTTGCTATTTGATTGATTCATTGACATTAAAATTACTTCTGATTCTCGTAGGTCGGGTTGTCATGGGACTTTTCGGGAAGGCTGTTCCTAAAACAGCAGGTATCATCAACTTATTATTCAATTCGATAACTGTGTAATTTATTTGTATTAGATGAGGGAAATGATAATGGAACGCCATATTTTTCCCTACAGAGAACTTCCGAGCGCTTTGCACAGGTATGCTTCCTTACCACTCACTGTACTTTTTATATGTTAAAAATAAAAATGTCACTATGTTTGCTTCGTAAAGTTTCCAGATTCTTAATCCATGGCAAAGCTTGGCTGCGACCAAATTTTGCACTATCCAGTCACAATTGTGTTGTTATGCTGGCATGAAATCATTTGGAATGACACAATTTGGTCACATCCTCGGGAAGTTTAGCCAATACAATTGACGTGCTTCTCCAAAGGTCAAATAAAATGAGAGTATAAATATTATGACTTATTTGATGCACACATTTGTAACATAACCAAGTTGCGTACCATGTTCTTTAAAAGAGAAAGGAAGCTACCTATATTATTTTCTCATTACTTCATATTCAAGGCTATTGTTTTAATCTCCACAAAATAGAGAGAATGGCAGCCTACAAATTGGGGAGGGACTTCATTAAATCGCCAGCTCCCTCAACTATAACTGAATGCTTCTAGGTTGCATCTTCTTTACTGTGTCTAGAAGTAATCCCCTTGTGCAGAATATTCGTTATTAACCCCCTTTGCTCTGCCATCCATCACGCTGCATATGAATGTTAATAGGAAAAATAAGAGAAATTAAGTAACTAGTTGAATTTGTAGTTTACTAGTTCCTAGTCTAAAATGGCATAATATGTAATGTATGAAAAAAATGAACTGAAAACATGATAATAAGAGTAAATGTTTGTCATATGTAACAGTATAATATTACGAAAGCTTGTCTTTATTTGCTGCACTTATTCAGAGGAATTCCTTTAGTACTTCCGTTAGTATAGGAGCTTTCTCTCTGGTGTCTGCTAGTGGTTACTAATCATGCTCAAGTCATGTGTTTGCTATGGTTTTGTCTGGGATGTGGCTCTCTCAACTTTATTGTTATACAGGAGAGAAAGGAACTGGCAAGAGCGGCAAACCTCTCCACTACAAGGGAAGTTCATTCCACAGAATTATCCCCAGCTTCATGATCCAAGGAGGTGACTTCACACTTGGCGATGGAAGGGGTGGTGAATCTATCTATGGCACAAAGTTTGCTGATGAAAACTTCAAGCTCAAGCACACCGGACCAGGTGATTAACAGTGTTTCTTGAAATCTATTTGTAACTAGAGATGCTTCAATTGAATGGTAGCCTGTAAAAAATTCTCCTGTTTGATTGACTGATTGTCGGTGCTGTGATGCAGGCTACCTCTCCATGGCCAATGCTGGGAAAGATACAAACGGATCCCAATTTTTCATCACCACTGTAACTACAAGCTGGTAATCCTTGTTGTTCTTTGTAATTGCAGCGGCTCTATTTCTGGTTTCTACTAAAGATCTTCTTTTGTTCTGTCGAAACTGTTTATTATTGAAGATCTACATTTTCTGTGCTAGGTTGGATGGGAAGCATGTGGTGTTTGGCAAGGTACTATCTGGAATGGATGTGATCTACAAGGTTGAAGCTGAAGGCCAGCAGAGTGGGACACCGAAGAGCAAAGTTGTCATTGCAGACAGCGGAGAACTGCCGATGTGATGAGCTGAAATGATATTTGATGGAACCTACGGTGCCTGGTTTTCGTTGTAGAACTGCTTTTAGTTGGTCTGTTCACATATGCTTCAACCTGAATCTACATGGAGCAAGTTTCTCTGGACTATGAAGTAAAATGACTTGCTTATTTGCTACTTAGTTGGCAAGTATACATCGTTTTACTCCTACATCGGTTTTGTTTTTCTGTTAATCTGTTTTGCATATTTTCTATCTTTATCTTACGGTAGATGCCCAGTTATGTGCTTTTAATCAGTTTGTTGACCTAGATGCCCTGATTGCAAGTTAAGTGACCTAGTTTAAGTCTAAGGATGTACGATGCAATTTACTCCTGATAAATGATCAACAAACAAATAATTTCTCGCTCGGTAGTCTATCAACATGGGGTGAACGAGCTGGAATGCATAAAACCCTACTAAACCCTCAACTCTTTTGCACTTATAACCCATGAACTTCTAATCGCGAATCACTCCACCCTTTTTTAAGTTGGTTTTGACGATGATTTTGCATATACGACCATCATGTCACCCGGTAGAGGAGAATAATTCTCCTCTCTTTTTTCCAAGGACAAGATATTATCTATCGTTGTATTCTCCCTCGAAAAAAAGAAAAGAATATCTCGGTATTCTCTTCTACTGCATCGGCTCTAGCTACTAGCTATGTATTTTTTTGTTACGTACATACGTATCTGCAACTAACACGAATAAAAAAAAAGAGTCCTCGTCTATCTATACTATCTTATAAAAGAAAGGGTTTTCCCCTTTTATCTCTGACTCAGTCTGCACTGTCCGATCGTAATCGTCTAATGGCTAATATTACTTTGATGGTCTGTCATCTAAAAATTACCCATCATACCATTCACTTAAAGTTGATAGTAATTATCCACCTTTGCCCTTACTTAAAGTTAATATATATTTTTTCACCATTGGCACTGCTATACCTTCCAGCGTCCCTTTCTCCCAAATCTGCTCCACGCATAGTTGTCGCGTCCACGCCAAGCTTGGGCCGTGCCCGTGCGCCATTGCCGTTGTCTCTTTTGACGCTATGCAGTATAGATTATGTTTTTAGACCGTACATATTATAAAAGCGTGCGTTGCACGTGTATACTTGCTAGTAAATAAAAAAAAAGTCTTTAAAGACTGAGGAACCCTAGAAGCCGCATCTGGGCCGTGCGTTCCAGATCGAACGGCGGATCGTGGAAATCCGCAACACCCCAGGAGCTTAATAATTGGCGGCCTCCTCCTCCCCCGTTTCCACCCATCACATCAACGAAAAGAAGGCAAACACAAATAGGGTTCGGAAGACGCGGCGGCGGCGGACAGCGAGAGGGCGAGAGAGGCTAGGTCAGGGAAGGGAGCAGGCGGTCGCCGGCGATGACGGGGAAGGCGAAGCCCAAGAAGCACACGGCGAAGGAGATCGCGGCGAAGATCGACGCGGCGACGACGAACCGCGGCGGGGGCAAGGCGGGGCAGAAGGACCGGCTTGGGCAGGAGAAGGGCGGGCACGCCAAGCTCGAGTGCCCGCTCTGCAAGGTCACCGCCCCCGACGTGAAGTCCATGCAGATCCACCACGAGGCACGCCACCCCAAGCTCCCCTTCGACCCGCAGAAGATCAACAACCTCCACTCCTCCGGCGGCCCCGCCGTCGCAGCACCGGAGGCCGCCGCGTCAAGCTCCAAGCCCAAGCCCGGCGTCCGCGGCAGCCTCAAGAAGACGGGGTAATCTAATTCCCCATCGCATCGCATCCAACCCAATCTACTTAGGGCTATGGCCGCCTCCTACTGCAGTGTTCTGCTAGTTTAAGGCTGCTTTAGATTACCGCTGCTGCTGCTACATGTCGTGTGTCATGTGATAGACGCGTTAATTTTATCCCCGTATATCTGAGGCTATGGCTCTGCCTGGTGTTCCATCAACTCACTGCCATGTTTAATTATGTGTCAGCTACTCTATGATGCTGCCGAATGGTTTGCTAATTTTAATGTCTAGTGGCGGTCGACCAATCGTATCGTAAAATCTGCTGCTCGTTCAAATTCCTTTATTGGCAAGTAAAGCGCATGAAGTGGGAATTTGCACTTGTGCTTCTTATCCTCGAGGTGTGCCCATAGATCTTTTGACTTATCGGCCGTTGGCTTTGTACAGTAGGGTATGATCATCTGGCCTAAATCTAAGCCTGACTTACCTGTGCCCTTGTACTCGTGAATCATGTGGAGAATTTGTGCTGGTTTAGGAATAGATAGATGATGAGATGATTTCATAAATACCCGCCTGAAAATTACTCGCCTAACAAATAGCATTAGTTGCTGACAGTGGGCTAGTTAAAGAAAATTTTGGATGATGCAAATGGAATAGCGGTCCAATGATACAACATACGAGGAAGGACACGATCATGCCAATAGTGAGTTTAGAGGGACACTTCGCATGCTTAAACTTAATCCTGCTCCTGAGAGTTTCTCCTCTTAAAAGGTTGACACGAGGACTAGTGATTTTTACCCAGCGTGATCCTTTTAACCTGCAGACGAATTAATCGCATAACGATACAAGACCTATAAGGAATAGACGAGAGATCTGTAGCTTTCTTAGATAATTCTGCATCATATATATCCATCTCCATGTGATTTCTTATGCCATACTGATCAGTCTGTATCATCAGTTGGTACAATATGTAGTTGCCTGAAAGAATTGCTGTTTCAAGAGTATAATCAATACTCTTTGTATTATCACTGGCACTCTTATTTGACCATGGATGTGCCATTGCAGCGAAGTACAGAAATAAGGCCTTCAAGGCTTCTAACGCCTCTTCTAAGTCTCCGTTTGGCATCGCAGTGGATTATGATTATCTCGTTTGGTCGGGCTGTTTTAAGATATTTGGTTGTTTGGCTTGCTTCCTTTTTCTTAATCAAGTTGTAATCGGATATATTACTGCGTTTCAGAACATATGAGATGAATGGAGGCAACCATAAACTGAGTCTAAATAACTTAACTTGTATCCGTTTGTTTGGTGCCTAGAGTGCAAACTACCGTTGGGGTTAAACCTCATAACTGATTGTCTTAAACTACTTTAAAGCACCGCATAGTTGCCTTTCTATAGCTGATGCACTTTAGTCAATGTATTGCCCACTGACGAGGCGTCACAATGATGTGGTATTATGATGCTTGAAGCGTGGTGAGGGGCACTTCACTTTTCTTTTGATAGCATGGAATCGATGGTGCTTGAAGCATGGTGAGGACTGAGGAGTACTTCACCCTTCTTTTTATAGCATGGAATCTATGATGCTTGAAGCATGGTGAGGAGTTCTTCACCCTTCTTTTTATAGCATGGAATCTATGATGCTTGAAGCATGGTGAGGAGTACTCACCATTTCTTTTTTTCACTGCTTGAAACTTCGCCCACTTATTTGGATAAACCTAGCTAGTGCTTGTTCCTTTGAGCAACCCCAGTATTATGTGTTTTCTTCATTGGAAAATGCTTCCTGTTCTGTTTGTTGCAAATACATCATAGTTCAAGCATGTAGAGCGCATTGAAATCAATATGCCAGAATTCCATTGTGCAATCAACGCTGATCTAGGGCATGTTCGGAACGCAAGAAAATCATAGGAAAGAGTTCAATACCTGCAGGAATGGGAGGAAAATCATACGTAGTATGTTCCAATACTGTGCTACATGGCAAGGTAAAACATATGCACTTGCACAACACAAGCTGGGAGTTGTATTAAACACACGACAGTTCTCCTTTATAAATTTTACGCTGGGTGATCCAAGAAAAACTCAAAAGAAAAAAAAATTTGTAACCGTAAAAAAATTTACATCTCCAGAGGGAGAGACGACATAGAAGTGGCAGAAAAGATAAAAGACACAATAAAAGCACAGTACGAGTACTCCGGCAACCTGTTACGCCAAAAGCTGATCACCGGAATTTGGAGTGATATTTTGATTTCTCCCGCAAATTTACCGTGCTCTCAAGATAATCATATGGCACGAATGGTTAATGAACATGTTGGTAGATGGAAATCATCACAGAAGAACAGTTTGTCTTGTCGGTATAGTCAGCTTCAGCTCCCAGGCCTAAAAGAACTGCTGAAGCAGAAGATAAATGCAAGTTAACAGCTGCAACCATAGCAAATTCTATACCGTATGCCACTGAAAAAGTAAGCTATTCATATCATGCTTAAGTCAATTTATGATGATAAATACAATGAGATTATAACAAACTGATAAGCACGTAACAAGATGGTTGAAGTAATGACCTTTCAGCACTGAAGTTGTTCCTCCGGCTGTTAGCCTTGGACCTGTGAAGATAACTGTTGAAGCTAAATGATCAATGCACATTCTTAGGCAATATCATCTTCTGCGGATGTTGAGAAAACAATGACTGCAGCGCGCATTAACTTCCAGCTATGTTCAGGGTATCTGGGCATGAGCTCAGTATACTGCACATCTTCCTCATGACAGAACTTAGTCCAATGATAGAAATGGTAACTACATACTTTCTAAGATGAATGTCTGATACAAATACACGAAGTAATTCTGAATGGAGACGACTCGTCGGCTCCTCTGGGGCCTAAGGATCAATGGAGCCACTGAAGGAACTTTCCTGTGTCTTGCGAACTGGTGCATCCTCCACCTCCACCAGAAGTGGGTTCAAGTAACGAGCCATCAGTACTCTCTGCGCTTCATTGTAACGAGCCCAAGTAACCAGATATAGACCAGCAATGATGAAGACTCCTCCAATGATGCTGCAAGGAGTAGAACAGAAACATACACAAGGTGAGTATTTATTTCTGCATAAATTTGTGGAAATTCTAGAGCTTATAAGTGAGACAAACTAATCAAGCAATATCAAATATCAACAGCTATATCTATAAAAAAAACAACATCAGTTTACACCAAGCACCACTACTGTTATCATTTTGCCTGAGAGTACCATGGACACTTGATAAACACAATGCAAATTCACCAATTTGAATGATCCAAAACTTGAGAAATCATCCAATCACAATGTACAAACAGCACATAGGGCAGAGGGTTGGTTGGTCCAAACCTGCCGAGATAAATTGGGGTACCAAGAAAAATAGTTGAGAGGATGGTCGAACATGCTGGTTGGAGCGGATTGTAGAGGGCGACCAGAGAAGGTCCAAGAATTTTGTTTGCCCAAGTCATGATTGCGTAGTTCAGACAAGATGCAACAATTCCCTGGTGATGCAAGCAAGAAAATCGGTTAGAACATGCTAAGAGAGGTTTATACGTCTTAGCATCTCTTAGCATGGTCATACAAGTCATCTAATCTAATCCTAATGGCACGTAAATACTACTCAGATACTCACAGCATATAGAATTGCTATAATCTCGGTTCTTGTCAGTGCCCACTCGTGGAGCCCATTGGTTGCAAATACCCCAGTCAACACCATAAAGATGGTGGCAAATGAATAAGAGTAAGCTGTCAAGGATAAGCTCGCAGGATACTTTATCAGCACGGGAGCCTGGAATCATCACAGCAGAAAAGGACACCAGTTGGCACCAATCTTGAACATAACAGGTAAACAATATCTCATCTTTCTCTATGAAAAGATATTTTTCATAAGAACCTAAAAAAACTTGTTAATGTTAACAGATATGAAGTACCCTATCAGCGTTGAGCAAATCATCCCCAAATTGGCATTACCTGTATGACAAGATAAGCTCCCATCAGGAAACAGTTGCCTATAAGGCACACAACACCAAGATGCCAGGTCTCTACACCATATTGGAGCATGGTTGATGTAAGCAACTGAGCAGCAGGGTAGGAATTGCTACTCCATGACTCGCCGACCAGCACATCGTCACTCACACCATTGGTGCCTGCGAGGCCAATCAAGGACGGGCCTCGATAGAAAACCATCATGACGGCGCCGAAAACGCACACCGCCGTGCCGAGAACCTTGACGACGCCATCTTTCGTGAAGATGTTGATCACCTCAACACTGGAAACATTCAGGATTTGTTTGCAATTCAGTTTGGCATTTGAAACCAAGGCAATGTCAGGAGCACAGAGACGTATGTGTATCCGGTAATTGATTGATTGATTGGTTACCCAACAATTGCAGCCAGGAGAAACGTGAAGACCGGGATGGCAGGCTGGAAAGCCGCCGCGTAGGAGGCGTTGGTGAAGCTGAGGCCGAGCAGGAACAGGAGCTGGTTCCCGAAGATCCTGCAGAACAAAGGTAGGAGAGACCCATGAATTGTGAGGTGTTAACGGGGGAAGACAAGAAGATACTGAAGAGTTCTTGAAGAGGATGTTGCTCCAAGAGCAGCAGCAGAATTACCCGGTGAAGCCAAGAAGAGCGAAGGAGGCGAGGAGCTGCGGGGTCAACGGGGGGCGGCGGAGGCTCCTCTCGCGGAAGAACGCGGCGGGGGCGAGGAGGGCGAGGGCGACGAGGTCGCGGTAGACGCAGAAGACGATCTGGTTCATGCCGACATTGAGGACGGACTTGGTGAGGACGTGGTATCCGCCGTAGGCGAGCTGGGTGAAGGCCATGGCCGCGTGCGCCCGCCACGCCTTGTCCGCCCACAGCATCCGCCCGCTCCCGCTCACGCTCCACACCGACGACGACCAGCGCTGCAGCATCGTCATCTCCTCCTCCTGCTCTTTCCTTCCTCCCTCTCTCTCTCTCTGCTGCTGCTGCTACTTCGAGCCTAGAAGAAATCTCGTGGATTTTTTATTTCTGTTTACTGGTTGGTGTCTGCGTGGCGGTTTTTTTTGGGAAAAGTCTCCCCGTTTCCGGTGGCTTTTGGGTCCACGCTGATGTTAGGAGAGAAAAAATATCTAACGATTGTAGCTGATTTTCTTAAAAATTTTAGAATGTCGTGTCTTACTTAGATCTTTGATATAGCAACACGTAATAAAATTTTTATCAAATAATAAACTAAAATAAAATATTTTATCGAATCTTTCTTCCTCCTTCGACCTCTATTCGTACGCCCTACTAACTCTATATAGCCACAATAATGTTACTGATAAATCACCGATCTTATACTAGCTACTCTCGTCTAGGTAGGTTAATAAGTAGGATAGACAGAAAACAAAAAATGCCACAGAAAACGGAACAAAAGAATGAAGATAGTAGGTTAGCTCAGTTTTCGGTTATAATTCTGGTTAATTCAATTTCTAGGCTAGGTTAATCTTGAGCGAAATAACCAGTATAGTGAAATAGAGGCCTTGCCCGTAGTCACACTCTCTAAGGGTCAAGTAATTGATTTTTAGGAATGCAGCACCAAATCTCCCAACTAGGCCTAACTCCTGATGCCATCTCCCTCAAACTCCCAATGCTTAACATCAAAACCATAGCTAGAGCTCCATCTCCGATTCTCCACCTACCGGTGGCACTCCTTAGTCCATATCGCTGCTCAACTGTCTCGGAAGCCCGTGGACCGGTGTGAATGCATCTCCTCCTTGTGGGGCACTCCATCTCGATGGCCATCTCCACCATCTCGATAGGGGGCGTGGCTGCATCTCCTCCTGGTGACGCGCTCTGTCTTGGCAACTGGCGTGGTTGCATCTCCTCCTGGCGTGGGTGGTGCTCCACCATCCCAGCACGACTGCATCTCTAGACGGTGTGCTCCATCCCGGGGTTGTGGCTGCATCTCATCGAGCTGGCGTCCTTCAACTCTCCCTTTGTTTGTTTTTCTTTAAGCCAATTCTATTTAAATTGGAAAAATAGTTTGGTTTTCCAGTTGACCGAACTATGAGTTCCTTGAATTTTTTGGTAGAATTTTGGTTATCAATCTTTGAAAACCGAAGTAATAATAAACAAATGACCGAAGTGAAATTTTGGTTAAAACTAAATACCGAACCTGAGTTAATAATGCGAGAGAGGCCCGGCTGCCGCAGCGTTTCCTTCTTATCCGAACAGCTGACAGCTGGGGTCCAGCAGGCACCGATGACACTATCAGGGTCGAGTGCACACAGCTGCTGGTGGCCCATTCTCTTGTTACTATATCATTTCTTTTTCCTGTTCAGTTCAATCTTGATTTTTCGAAATAAGAAATTAAGATATATGTCCGATCAAACACTCTCAATGGTAGACACTGATAAAAGGCTACCACATGGCATATGTGGTAAGCTATCTTACGAGAAGACTCCAATATATATATATATATATATATATATATATATATATACTAACTACAATCAGGTATAGTTACCTCCTTTCTATCCACCAATCACTTTGAGATACCATATCAGATCGGGCTTACGATCTTGCTACCACCTGTTGGCCATTCATCTAACCCGTTAACCTGCTCCGCCAAACATAGTAGTATATTTGGTAATTATCCTCGCTAGATTATAGGACAGGTGCTATATGCATGTGGCGCCACTAGCTACAGGGCACCCGTAGTTTTCAACAAGACCGACAGGCTATATCTTGGGACCACGTCTCTCCTTCTCCTTTTTCCCTCCCCTTCTCCTCCCGTATCACTTCAGCCATGGCTATCACCGACTGCTGCAGCTTCATCTCTGGCGATGGCGTCACCACCGGCGAGCAGTGGCGACGGAAGCACCACTGAGGACC
The DNA here is from genome assembly GCA_019208055.1 of Stipa capillata. Classification (NCBI taxonomy): domain Eukaryota; kingdom Viridiplantae; phylum Streptophyta; class Magnoliopsida; order Poales; family Poaceae; genus Stipa; species Stipa capillata. The sequence goes on from JAGXJF010000259.1 coordinate 863,108, forward strand.
TCAAAAAATAGAACTTTCAACCAAAAATCATCCAACTTCTAATTAAAATCAAAAAGCTTTCAACTTCTACCACATCAGAAAGGCTTTCAACTAAATCTCATTAAGCTTCCAACTCCTTCATTCCCCCAGCTTTCTATAAGAACAAAACAAACTTTCTACCGGACCAAATCAAGCTTCCAACTTGTTCATCAGCTTTCTAGAAAACAAACATTCCAACTTTCTACTATAGCAAATTGGAACTTTCAACTTCTACAAAATAAAAAGCACAAAAATGCAATTGAAGCTTCCCACTTGGGGAAGTACATGTACATGAAGTCTGGAGCACGGTGACCTTCGCCCACCACCGGATCGCGTGGCACCGCAGCAGCCTCGGGCACTTCTCCCCCTTCCCCTTCACTGCTTCCTTCACGGTGTCCACATCGAGCTCGTCGGCGGCTTGGGGAGGTGGCGAGGAAGCTCCAGCGCCTCGGGGGAGAGGGAAGCGAGGGAGCTCCGGCCGGTGGCTTGCGCGAGCGGCTTGGAAGAGAGGGAGGCGAGGGAGCTCCGGTGTCTCGGGGGAGATGGAGCTCCGGCCGGCGGCTCGCGTGGGCGCGGGCGACGCTGGCTCGGGGCGAGGCTGGCAGTGGCTCGTGGGCGGGAGGACCGAAGGAGGATGGGGAGAGAAGATGGAGAGAATGAAAAAGGGGAGGAGGTGTGCTCGGAGAGAGAAAAGGAGGGAGAGAGAAAAAAGAGAGTGGACCCCACGTGCTGTTGCTCTGTTGGAATTAACCGTGGGCACCGTGCACCATAAATTATGATTCTCCCTAGCTACAGTAGGACATTTGGGTTTGCACGTAAAGAATTAGGCTATAAATCAGAGTTGGTGTAGTGAAAGGTTGTGGTAGTGGAACATTTATTTATTTTTTACCCTCAATGACTTCAGGAGTATGGCTGAGAAGCTAGGCTCCTAATTGTCTATTTAACCTGTATAACTTAAGGCTAGCAATCCATCAAAATCCATCTATTTTATTAGTCCTATCTGCTGGACATGAAGATTTTCGATGACATCCGAGAAGGAGCACATCTGATGTATATATGATCCTTTTAATGCCTTCCTTCGCTTCGGCTGCGCACTGCAGAAAGAGTTCTCGTGAAAACCGAGTTGGAGCCGCTGCTGCCAGAAGTTTCGAGTGTTCCACTGACTTGGCCATATGCTACAGAAGAATACCAATGGCAGATAAACGTTTATATCCTGCATGCGTGTGAAATAATGATTGTTGTACTAAATTTATCTACCTAGCATGTAACTTGATATATAAAATATACCTTCGTCCTTTTCAATTCAGCTCAAGAGCACGGATAGAGTCTTGATGTCTTGCCAGCCTTTTAGTTTAGTAGATGAAGCAGAGGTGTAGGAATGGGATTGATGACGGATCGGAGATACACAGAACATATGTTGGTATTCTCCTTCTAGGTGACAACTTGATCGATCAATGATGTCTTTGATATGCATTTATATATTCGTCTGGATTCATGATGGATTGTTGCTACAGTAACTAGATAATCTTGTTTTATTTTCCCAATAGATAGATTATACTTTTTGTTAATCGGTTGCCTGATAAGGCTAAGCAAAATAACCCAATAAAATATCGGCGTTCAAAATTCAAAATTTCATTTTGTTCATAGGAGATAACGATGTACATGACAATTTAGATGTGATTGTACGAGATAAGGATGTACATGACACAATAATTAAACAATTTATTTAATCTCCTTGATACTACCGGTTGCATATAGCTGGATCCATCATTTGTTAGGCCGTTAGTGCTAGATCAAGGTGCGGATCGTGACACGAGATCAATAATAGATGGACAGGAAGTTGTTGTGCAACCGTTGCCGGCGAGTCCGGTCCTCGGGTTGCACAGCGTGGCGTAGTCGTCGTCGAGGAAGTAGAAGGACGAAGCACGTGAATAAAATATGAGACACAAGAGACACGGTGTAGGGAGAAAAGGGAGAGCTCTTTATTGATCGATCAAAAGTTACTGTACAATGAGTCCTCTTCTCCTTTTATAGCCTCCACTAATTTAAGGGATAAGTCTTCACATAAAGTGACTTAGAGCGAACCTACACCCCTTTCCATGACGGGTGGGCCCCACTTCCGGTGGGACCAAGGTTTCCCAATACTCCCCCTTGGAAACTTACCACATATAGTAGATGTCTCAAAAACTCCGAAAAACCCAGTGGAAAAAATACTTAGAGAAAAGGCGCATGGCATAGTTAGTCATGTTGCACGAATTGCCTCATTAAAAACCTTGGTTTGAGAAACTTCTGTAAAACTCATCCAAGGGAAAAAGAGTATAATTCATCTGATTATTCAACCAGATACTCGACTTTCTTGGTCAAGATTTTACCTATGAGTTTGCAAAGATTCTCCCCCTGAACACTACAACTCCCTAAGTCTCATCATACCTATTCTGCGTACGCACCTTTCAAAGGTCGATGCGGATAATGACTTGGTGAATAAATCTGTCAGATTTTCACATGACTTAGTATGCAGTATCTTTATTTCGTCCATCTTTTGCAATTCATGAGCATAGAAGAACTTGGGGTTGATATGCTTAGTGAGATTGCTCTTCACATAACTCATTTGTACTTGTGTAACACACGCTGCATTATCTTCATAGATAATTATGGGGGTTTATACGGTGTTCAACCCACATGACTTCTGTATGTGGTTGACCATCCATCGAAGCCAAACACATTCTCGTGAAACTTCATATAAGGCAATGATTTCCGAGTGGTTCATCGAAGTCGATACAAGACTTTGCTTAGACGATTTCCATGAGACTGCAGTCCCGCCACATAGGAAAACATACCCTGTTTGTGACTTAGCTGTATGCGGGTCTGAAAGATACCCAGCGTCGGCATATCCAACCATGGACAAGTCTTGATTCTTTCTAAAGAACAAGCCAAGATCCTTGGTTCCTTGGATGTATCGAAATATATCCTTAATGCCTTTCCAATGCCGTTTGGTAGGCTCGGAACTATATCTCGCTAACAAATTCACGACGAATGCAATATCCGGCCTCGTGCAATTTGCAAGATACATAAGTGCTCCTATTGCACTCAAGTATGAGAATTCTAGTCCCAGAACTTCCTCCCCCTCTTCCTTAGGTCTAAACGGGTCCTTGTCTTGCTGTAGAGACCTCCCAATCATGGGGACCTTCGAAGGGTATGACTTTTCGAAGCTAAATCTTTCCAATACTTTCTGAGTGTAAGAAGACCGATGCACTAATATCCCTTCAGGGACGTTCTCAAGTTGCAAACCTAAGCAATACTTGGTCTTGCCCAAGTTTTTCATATCAAATAAGAACTTGCTTCATTTATATCCTCGGGCGTGCCAATGATATTCAGATCATCCACGTATACCGAGATTATACAGAATCCATCATGGGACCTGCGAATAAATACACAAGGGCAAGCTTCGTTGCTCGTGTAGCCTTTCTTACTTAGTATCTCGCTTAAGTGATTATACCACATTCTGCCAGACTGTTTGAGTCCGTACAGTGACTTTCTAAGTTTCACACTATACAGTCTCCTATTTGCTCTGTCTTGGTTCAGTATGGGAATACCTTCTGGTACCCTCATATAAATGTCCGAATCCAAGTTTCCGTATAGGTATGCCATTACCACATCCATTAGTTTCATTTCCAGATTCAAATTAACTGCCATTGAGATTAAATATCTAAAGGTAATTCCATCCATGACCGGGGAATAAGTTTCCTCAAAATCGATTCCAGGTCGTTGAGTGAAACCTTGTGCAACAAGCCTTGCCTTCTATCTGACCACCTCATTATTTTTGTCGGGACTCGGAACAGTACCTGACTCACGAACGACACACCGTCAAAGACCGAACAACCACCTCAGGGTTCGACACCGACCAGCACTGCATACAATTGCCGGAACAGCCGGCCAGAAACGGGCATCATTCAATGAGCTAGATATAGTTCCGAAGACCCCGTAGCGGGTTAATACTCGATTTCCTGCGAGATGAGCCCGACGTGTGTGTCCACACCCTGCCCAGCTATGGCTGGCGGGTCACTCAATTCGCAATCACGAGAGGAGCCCGATGTCTGTGTCCACACCCTAACCCAATCGGCCGTAGCACGGATTGGTGGGTCACCCGAAGGCCCGACACTGACATCCACACCCTGCCCAGCCGGCAATCGCATCACAGCTGGCGGGTCACTCGACTCGCAATCACGAACCTCGCATAGAAGATTCGTATCAACTCACTACCGTCTCTTCGCACACTTCAACCATACACGCACTGTGCACCAAGAGACGTGGTAAACAGCTTTGATAAGCATAACGCAAGCTCTACAGAAGGATTTAGCAGATAATTAAACACGTCCCTTATACACGGGCAATTACTTACATTACAATCAAAAGACCTGTAGGTCACGAGAATCAATAAGATAAACAGCGGAAGCAATAAGAAAAATGAACCCGATGGTCCGGAAGACCATCAATAACCCAACAAGTACCCGCAAGATCTTTTTAGCTGGAGAGGCAAACGAATCGAGCAGGAAAAACGCCATACTCCTCACCACCAAGCTCACCTGCGGAAACGGAATTTCCTGTGAGTACTTTCGTACTCGCAAGTTGCTACACATTCCAATCACTTACACCCGGCATGGAATGTTGGACAACCTCACACCATACAATTCCGATTGAACATGACATGGTATTGACGAGAATTAAGAATCATGGCAGTAGCAGAAATGCGGTAAATTTTCCCTAGTCATGCTAGTAAATATGATCAACGTCGAGTATATGGTTCAAAACATAACATCACAAAGTTAACAACAGTCAACCCAATAGCAGATCCAGCCGATCAACCTCATAAAACAATAGGAACTCTTGATATGACCTACCGATCATCATCAACCAGTTCAACTCCAAACAAGAAGACATTGGTTGGTCGATGACCCCATAAAGACTCTCTCGGTCTAGCTCATGAGGCTAGCTAGTCCACCATGAGCGGGGATCAGCCGGACATGGCTAGCTAGTCCACCATGAGCAGGCACCAACCAGACATCAGCTATGGTTCCCGGCACAACCAACTGCCTAGCGGCTTTTCAGGGAACATAGAGGAAGGGTTCACATACTGTACCTCCAAAAAAAAACTCGACGTAGGGCTCGAGCGACCCCAACATTGTACAGACGCCCTCCCAACCATGCCCACTCGTCTCTCATCTCACTTAGGGGTTCCGGTTAATTAAGACATCGATTTATGATCCAGACATCCATAACCAAATATCAGGCAATAACAAACAGGCATTCAACATCCAATCAGGTAAATAGATAACTGAAATTTTCAACAAGCAGCAGAGCTTGCCTGGGAGCTTGGCGAAGATACGTAAAGAGCCAAAACACCACGAAGATACGAATCATATCTAGCAGAAGAAAAGCGAGGATGATGCTAGGTTTAACATGGCAAGATGCATCAGGTGCAACTACGGCAAGTTGGGCGAAACGTGAACTTGACCTAAGCATGCTAGGATTAATAGATTAGATAAGTTTGATATGCAACTACGATGAGTTTAAGATGACGGGATTAACCTAAACATGGCATGTTTGCTATCCATTCGTGTTTCGGTTTTGTTTTTAGTTGATGTTAACCTTTAAAACATGAATTGGACTAGAGCGTGGAATAAAGCAGGATATGCACTGCAATGAATTACGGTGAAGTGCAGAATTAACCTAAACAGACTACGGCTATCTCCTTATTCCAGTTTTAGCTTCAGTTGAGTTATGTTGTTAACATGGATCAATAAGCTTAAAGGAGATATATATACGATTTACATAACACTTTTAAGGAAGCAGTTAGGCCCTTATAGATTAAAATGAGATACCGATTAACTCAAATGGAATTTGGGGATCCAACATATATGCAATATTTCCTGTATAACATTAATGATTCGATTTCAGCATACATATTTCCATAAGCATCAAGTAAAGTTGCATCTTTTAATCAAAGTGGAATTTGAACGGCAAGGTGATTATAGCTACATCTCTCCAATGGTTGATCGGAAATGAGCACATGAGCACTTTATTCGAAACTACTGTCGATACCTACCACTTCTTTTTGAAGTTCAGCTCTAGAGAGCTAAGGCAAGGCCCTAGAATCGAGCTCGGAAGCTCTTGGCCACTAGACGAAACTACAGCTTAACACTACCAGGGACCGGCTCAGATGGACACACAAAACTATCGCATCACTACCACAGCATTCACATGAGTAGACGGGAGGGATTACCCTTGTCGCGTGAATTCACAAAGAAGACAACCACAAGAGCAAACGCGCCGCGGATCGGGCTTCGTGCACGGCTTCTCCTTGCCTTCTCCTTCATCTTCATTCCGAGACAGCGACGCTGGTTCTGCTTCTCATCTCCTCGCGTTCCTCCATCCCCTCGTGACCTTCATCTTCTACGCGTAGCGGCATGCGGAAGCGACACGGGGAGCGACATGGAGGCAGAGGCGAACGGAGGCACCACGGTGGCCGACAGCTAGCGGGGAGAGGCGACGGCTCACCGGCGTTGGCGGGGATGGCAACCGAGCAGCAGGAGGGCTACGGGGTGGCGGAGACGACGGTGGCGAGGCTGCCGAGGGAGGCGACGGAGGGGGGGCGCGACTGGTGGGGAGGGCTGCTGGAAGCACGGCGTCCGGGGCGAGCTCGCCGGCGGCGACGGGCTCAAGCGGCGGAGCCGAGGGAGGCAGAGGCGCCGGCCTCGCCAGAAGGCAAAGGCGGCGGTGGCTTGGCGAGCGGTAGCGGCGGGGGTGAGGTGGAGGGAGGCGTGGCCGAGCGCTGGAGGAGCGAGGCGGAGCGGCGTCGGGAGCTGAGGGAGGAGAGGGGCGGCCGGGCCGAGCTCTCCGGCGGCGGCGACCGGCGCGAGGTGGCGGCGACGAGCCGCGCTCGGGGCGAGGTGCGGAAGGTGAGGGGAGCTAAGGAGGAGGGTCGGGCCGGGCATGGAGGAGGCGGCGCGGCCTGGGAGGCGGTGGCGAGGGGAGGCCGCGCGGAGGGCGGAGCACCGGGGCGGGCGGCGGCCATGCCCGAGGACGGCAGCGGCGGGCTCGGCGGCGGGAGAAGCGGCGCGGCCACGGGAGAGTAGGGGGGGAGAGGAGGAGACGCCGGGGGGGGGGCTAGGGTGGCGACGGCCAGCGCCGGCGGCGGCGACCGAAGGGGCGGCGGCGGCGGTTGAGCCGAGGGGAGGGGCTCGGGTGGAGTGGAGTGCGGGGTTGGGCTGGGGAGGCCCGGAATGCCCCCTGGCCCATTTAGATTAGGGTTTTGATTTCTTTTTTTTTAGGCTGTTACAATTTTTATTTCTCTTACGAACAAAGACCCACTTATGACCTACAGGGCATATGTCGTGAGGGGTTAGGCTTACGGGCCCAAATACCTCTCTTTTGTTCAAAGATAATAATTTCGCGGTGATTGCCTCTTGCTATTTCTTTCTAATCCGATCGTTTCTTACAATCGGCGAGCGATATAGGCTCGGGATCAAGATCAATAATCTTGGCAATCTTATTCACAAAATAAATATCAACATGGTTGTTACTCTATTCAAAGATTCCCCTGTTTCTGCATAGTTTATGGCCATTTCGTCATGGAGTGCTTCTTCATGCGCTTCTCTTTGCTCATCGCTATTTCCCGTAGCGGGAGCAAGGTCCTTTAGCTTTCCTGCGCCGATGTGTGCGCACACATCTCCGCTAGGTGTTTTCTCCAATGGAAGGTTCAAGTCAGGAACATTTTGTTCTGTACTTGTGCCAGGTCTCAACTGGCTCCCCTTATTCTTTTGGGGCGCTTCGGTGGTTTTCCATGATAAGTCCTTCTTGTCCTTTTTCACCGAGCGTCCCCGGGCACTCGGGACGCGAGGGACCGGAGTTCTCGTCCTTTTATTCTGAGGCTTTTGGACAGGAACGGGTATACCTTCATCATTTCTTGGTATTTCAACCCTCTCCGGTGCATTGCGTGCGGGCACATGCGACTTAGTCACAGATTTAAAATCACTAAAGTGATCCGGCAGGTGATTCGCTAATGCTTGCAAATCAATTATTTTCTGGACCTCTCTATTTGCTTCACTGGTACGCGGGTCATGCCACGTAATTTCGCGACATTTTTCATCAAGGGGTTGATTTCCTCCCCCTAATGTCGGGAAATGATTCTCATCAAAAATACAATCATCAAAGCGGGCCGTATGGCAATCTCCGGTCATGGGTTCCAAATTTTGAATTATGAAGACGGTTTCATAACCGACATAAATCCCAGACTTACGGAGTGGCCCCATTGCTGATCGCTGAGGTGGTGGTATGGGTACATATACCTGGCAACTGAACCTTCTAAGGTGGAAAATTTTCAGTGCCGACCCTTGTGCTAGTTGCATAGGAGAGCGGATGTTATAGGCCGACGGTCTAAAATTAATGAGATTTGCAGCGTGCAGCACTGCGTGTCCCCAACATGTTGGTAACTTACAACTCTGTAATAGCGGTCTGGCAATAAATTTAATTCTTTTAATTAATGCCTCTGCCAAACAATTCTGGGTATGGACATGAGGTACTGAGTGCTTAACTTTAATTCCCATGCTTAGGCAATAATCATCAAATGCTTTTGAAGAAAATTCACCGGCGTTGTCCATTCTAATGGACTTTACTTGATAATCTGGGAATTTATTCTTAATCTGAATTATCTGCGAGATTAACTTTGCAAAAGCATGATTTCACATAGATAATAAAGAGACATGCGACCATTTCGAGGACGCATCGATGAGCACCATAAAGTACCAGAATGGCCCTAACCGGGGCTGAATAGGACCGCATATATCCCCTTGTATTCGTTCTAGGAATGCAGAGATTTCATCCTTCACTTTTAAAGTGGATGGTCGAATAATTAATTTCCCCGTGGCACATGCGGGGCACACGAAATCTTCTTCATTTGGAAAAATTTTCACATTAATATTATGACCATTACAGTTGTTAATGACATTATTCATCATTCTCAGACCGGGGTGGCCAAGTCTATAATGCCATAGGCGGAATAATTCAGAGCTTCTAAAAATAGTTTTAAAGGCAGTGTACACCGGGGATGCTACAATTCTAGTGTAGTAAAGCCCGGTGTCAAATGAAGGAAATTTTTCTAATACCCTCTTTCCATGTGCGTCGCGCTTAGTGATTAAGTACATATTATTTATCATTTTCATCATCGGTCTCTACATGGAAACTATTAGCACGAATGTCCTTAAAACTAAGGAGTGTTCTAGTCGATTCGGAGTACAATAATACATCTTCTATTGTCAAAATTATTCCCATTGGAAGTATAATTGTGGCTCTTCTGGAGCCTATTATACTAGAACCGCTACCGGCGATTGTCATGATACTGCCCGTACCTTTGCGAATAGACTGGAAATATTTCGTCTCCCTTAGTATGGTATTAGTCGTGCCACTGTCCACAAGGCATACTTCCTCCATTTTGCGCCACACGTGTCCTAAAATATTGCATCTAATTAATAACGTTGCGAGTATGTAGCAAACATAATTAAATGCATACATATTTCAGAACATCACATGCCATAAATGAATAAATGTTGAATAAAAGAATAAGTCCGAATATAATCCAAACACCGAAAGAATAAAGTGCATGCTCCCATAGAGCTTACAAATCCATTCAAGAATTATTAATGTATCGAAATGACTAAGGCATAAATAAAGATAACTTAGTGCGCTGCTGGCACTAGACGGAATCAGCTACAAAGTAGCCCGAGATCTCCTCATTGATCTGCTCGGGAGTCATACTCTCCTCCTCAGGCTGCGGCCGCGGTGATGTCGAGAGGCGGAGTGACTAGCATCGTCTGAACCGGGATGTCCACCTGCATAGGCGCCACCATGTCAAGTGGAGCTACAATCGGCGCTGCAACCGCCGGAGAAGTCTCATCTTGAGCAACTGCAAGGTGTGCCTCACGCTTTCTCTTAGCTTGGTAGGCATCAACCACGTGCTGGGGCTCTTTGCATTGGCGAGACCAATGCCTATGACGGCCACACTTGAAGCAGTCCTGATCCTGCTCACCATATGGCTTGTCATGGAGCTTGGCTTTGCCAGTCTTAGGTGGAGCGGCCTTGACCTTGCGGGCCACAAGCATCTTCCCCTTGCCACCTCTTCCTCTCTTTTTCTTGAGAGGAGTGCGCACCTTGTAGCTCGCATTAGCCTCCCTGCCAACACTGCTACTAGGCGCCTGGGAGATAAAGTTCTTTTTGAGAACCTCATCATGCGCCTCCGCCACCTGGAGTATGTCAATGAGTTCTGCATACTCAGTGAACTGACTCTAGCGGTAAGTGCGTGCCGCCTGCACGGCGTCGGGGTGGAAGGTGGAGAGAGTCTTCTCAATCTTCTGGGCATCTGTGGTAATCTTGCCACATAGCTGAAGGTTAGTACAAATGCGGTGCAGTGCAGAATTGTACTCACCAACCGTCTTGAAGTCTGCAAACCTCAGACGGACCCACTCCTGCTCTGCTTGGGGCAGGATGTTGTACTTCAGCTTTTCGAACCGCTTCTTCAGGGCGATCCACAGGGCAAAGGCACTCCTCTCTGCCATGTACTCATTCTTGAGAGTACTGCAAATATAGTGCCGGAGGAAATGAAGTGCCTGATCATTCTCCTCCTGGGTGATAACGGTAACATTCCTGATACCAACGCCGATCGCTCCTCGGAGATTTCTAACCCCGAGAACGATCTCCACATTCGACGCCCAGGTGAGATAGTTGCGGCCATGCTGGGCCAACTCCTCAAATTCCCGGTTCATTATGCCAGTCATTCTGCATTTCATGCAAGAATTTCAATAAGTTACTGCGGGTAACATTGCATGAAAAGCAAAATAAAGATACAAAAATAAATTCTAACGGTGTTTCAATATTTAAATGATGTCATTATATGGGATACATAAAGATTAAAAATAATATTTATAATTACAATTAACCATAATCAGCAAATCATATTAATAATGGCATATAATCATGTAGAGCATGTGAAATAGCTGAGAAAATCAAAATCTGATGCAAAAATTGAGTTCCTGAGGCCCTTTTATGCTAGAAACAAGTATTTCTGCTAATTCTGGGATTTACAGGGGCTTTTACGCAAAATTTTAGTACTGAGAAAATTAAATACGTAAATAAATAAAATCTAGGGGCCTTTGCGCAAATTTGCCACGCGCGGGCTGCCCGGGCCGGTCAGACCGCCTACATGGGCCGGTCAGACCGCCCGACCCGCCACGGCCCATTTTTCCTTTTTTTCTCGCTTTCCCCCACGGTCGGTAATGGGCTTCCGGCCCATTTTCATCCGTGCGCCCCTTCGTGGGCCAGCCCACCTCCGCGGCCCGCCACCACACTGCCCGCGGCCCGTGACGGGGGGGGGGAGGGAGGGGGGCGGCGGTTAGGGTTTCCGCCCTAACCGCCTGAGTGGTGGCCGGCGGCGGCGGGGTTAGGCGGCGGCGGCGAAGGCTGGGGCGGCGGCCCGCGGCGCATGCGGGCTCGGGGCGGGGCAGCCGGCGGCGCGTGCTGGCGCGGGGGCGGGGAGGCCGTGCGGGGCGGGGCGGCGGCGCATGCGAGCGCGCGCGCGGGACGGCGACGCGGCGTGCCCGTGCGGGGGCAGGCGGCGCGTGCGATGGCAGGAGGCGGCCCGGCGGGGCCGCGGTGTGGGGCGGCGTGGCCGGGGCCGGCGGCGGGGAGGCAGAGGGTGGCGCGGCGGGGCCACGGGGCAGCCGGCGACTGGCTGGCGCGGCTCGTGCGCGCCCGTGCAGGGGCGGCGTGGCCGTGGCCGGTGGCGGCGCGGCGTGGCGCGTGCGCACCCGTGCAAGGGCGGCGCGGCTGAGGCCGGCGCGTGCTCGGCTCGCCCATGCGGGGGCGGCGGCGTCCGTACGGGGGCGCGGTGTCGGCTGCGATGGCCGCACCGTCGAGACCACCGTTCAGGGCGGCGTGACGGTGGCGACGCGACCTGCGATCCATGCACAGCGTTGTCTCCCCACGGCGATCGTCAATTCCCCGTTTTTAATCGGCTTTGGCCGGCGACTTCTGTCGGCTGTAGCGGAACGATCGGCTTGGCCGGCGACTTTTTGTCGGCAACGTTCGCTCGCGGATTTCACCAATGGGTAAAAATAAAATAGAAACCAATCTAGATGCCGAATACAAAAATAGAATCTAGAGTAGATGGGGAATCCGTTTTTCACGTTTTCGTCGATCTCTACCTCAACCGAAGAAAATGAGCCTAGGAAGAAGAAGGCTCGGCGGAGAGGCTCGGCAGAGAAGCGTAGTCATGCTGATAACGTGTTGTGCAACTGTTGCCGGCGAGTCCGGTCCTCGGGTTGCACAGCGTGGCGTAATCGTCGTCGAGGAAGTAGAAGGACGAAGCACGTGAATAAAATATGAGACACAAGAGACACGGTGTAGGGAGAAAAGGGAGAGCTCTTTATTGATCGATCAAAAACCTCTTCTCCTTTTATAGCCTCCACTAATCTAAGGGATAAGTCTCCACATAAAGTGACTTAGAGGGAACCTACACCCCTTTCCATGACGGGTGGGTCCCACTTCTGGTGAGACCAAGGTTTCCCAACAGAAGTAACTATATTGGTTGCACCGTGCATATATATATATGGAGGGATCGAGATCGAATTCAGCAGGCTGAAGGACCCTTCTGTTTATCCAGAAACGCTAACGATTCCCTTTCGCATCATTTGGGCAGCGCGACAACGACCCGTTGCATACTCAGTCTCAGGTCCACAGATCGATCATTGAAGCTCTCGTTATATTATTCCCTTCCCTCTCATGAGCATTTTTGTTATCCATTCGAATATCCGCACGTCTCAATTGTTCGATGCCATTTGTACGTCTTGATTATTTTGGTGTTTGATTTCTATCCCTGGTCTGTTTAAACATTAGAGCTAAGGTACATTTGATTTCGCACGTCTCTTTCTGTTATTGGATTGTTCTGTATTCGAATCTTGAAACGAAGCTTTTGCCAAGCTCATGCAGCAAACCAGCAATCAACGTTGATTTAGACAAGCAGTCAAATGAGCAGACGTATCAGACAAAGATCATTACGTGCCCGGACTTTTAGATAGGGAGAGATGCTGCGTCCCAGAGAGAGAGGGGTAGAACTCCATGGGCAGAAAACCGAGGCCTGCTACGGGCCGACGAAGAACTGAATCCTCTCTCTTAGAGATACTCCATCCACTCAGGCCCAGAAAACTAGGTAACAAATTCTAACTACGCTCGGGTGCACTTGGAACAAAGGAATTTTGTGGGCTAGAATTCTGGATCACGCACGTGCAACAGTACATTAGATTGATGAGCTGCAGGTGATCTTCCCATGACTCCGCGACTCACGTATGGCTCACGTGTTACACGTTCATTTTCGGCCAAAACTTCGGCTGAGTTTATCTTTTGAGGAAATTGCACGAGAGGTACATAAACTTGGCACTGGTTTCAGATTGGTACAAAAACTACCCAAACGGTTCAAGCGGGTACAATAACTTGGCATTAGCGCTCACGGCGGTACAAAACGGGACGCGCGGTGTGACACGTGTCTCGCGTCGGACTGGGGGGGAGCGACGCGAGGTTGCGTAAATTCGAAATTCCAAAATATACGTGACATTTCTCGATTTTTTAAAATCATGTATAAGTTCCAAAAAAATCTAAAAAAATTCATACCGGTTTATAATAGAATGAAGTATACACACGTAAATTTTCGTAAAATAATATGCATTTTTGTGATCTGTGTAAAAAAACAAATGTGAACGGAAAAAAAAATGCGAACGGAAAAAAATTAAACTCTATGTCGCCCTTGTCGCCTCCCCCGAGTGCGACGCGCCGCCCGCGTCGCCTCCCCCCGTGCGACGCGCCTCGTATATTTTGGAATTTCGAGTGTCATTTCTCGATTTAGTGCAGATGCGTCGCACTGCTACAGTGCGACACATGCACTGTAGCACATTTTAATTTTTTTTCTGTTCGCATTTGTTTTTTTACACAGGTCACAAAAATGCATATTATTTTACGAAAATTTACGTGTGTATACTTCATTCCATTATAAATCGGTATGAATTTTTTTAGATTTTTTTGAAACTTATAGATGATTTTAAAAAATCGAGAAATGTCAGTATGAATTTCGAATTTCCGGAGACCATCGCCCCACCTCGCGTCGCTCCCGGACTCTCCGACGCGAGACACGTGTTGGTTCCGGAGACCGTCGCCCCGGCACTGGGCGACGCGAGACCTCGCGTCGCTCCCGGACTCTCCGACGCGAGACACGTGTCGCACACCGCGCCCGACGCGACCCGTTTTGTACCGCCGTGAGCGCTAATGCCAAGTTATTGTACCCGGTTGAAACGTTTGGGTAGTTTTTGTACCAATCTGAAACCAGGTGCCAAGTTTATGTACCTCCGGTGCAATTTCCTCTTATCTTTTTCCTAAAGGAAAGTTTACCTGAGTTGTGACCAACGCTTCGACAAGTGCATGGCCATCTAAACCACCAAACCTGCAAGATCTTACGTACCACTCTCCACTGCAGTATACCATACTACTATTTTTAGATTTCGATAAGATTTTTAGTGTGTGATTTTAACTATTATTTTTTATATAAACATGTTAGTCAAAAATCATAAAATTAAGAATATTAATTTCACTTGACGAATAATCTATGTTTTAAAATATTGACTGTATATATCTTAAGACATCATCTACTTTTGAAAAAGTAATAGACAAAAACAAGTTTGCACCTGGTGTACACTGCAGTGTAGTCAATGCCAATTGGTTGCGTCGGACCCAGATGCATAAAACTGCGGTGGCAGAGCAACAGAAACAAAGCCCGTCACAAGCAAGCTCCAGGTGCTAAACAACACGCCATTAAATTAAACTAAACAACAATGTAAACCTGATCGAGATGAAGAATGCAGAGCTGTCCTGTCACTACCACAAAGGAAAATGAAATTGGGACGGGCGAGAAGATCTGACGAACGGGGATGCGGATCTCCTGACGTGGAGAAGTACCCTTCACATCTATCGTTTAATCCCCATCTAACGTCCTATGTTTGTTGACCTACCACGTGACTTTCTCTTCTTCTCAACTCCCTCCGTCCCAAAATATAAGTTGCGCACGTTCAAGATTTGCTATTAGACTTATAATATTTTGATTATGTGATATAAAAATAATATTGTTGGATTCGTTTTTAAAATCACTTTTCAATGATATCATTTTTATATCATATAACTAACATATTATGGACCTAATTGTAAATCTTAAGATGCGTGCGTGACTTATGTTTTGGAACGGAAGGAGTATCTCTGTCCCTCCCTACCATCTTCCTCGCCGAATTGAACACATCTCAAAAAAGAAGAAGAGTTTTGAGAAACGAACATAGCATGAATATTGATTGCGATGGCTGTTCGGGCCGGCAACACGGAGGGCGAGAACGAGCTCCTTCTCAGCCTCGAGTTCTCGTCGTCTGCCCGTTGCAACAGCTTCGCCGTGTCCAGTCCTGCTTCTCTGCCCAGACCGACACACTCGACGAGTTCTACCAGGGTACGTATCCGCGCCAACGTTGAAAGGCTCCACGTGGCGCAGCTCGGCCTTACCATCGGCCACCACGACGGTGAGGTGTGCCGCGTCGGGCGCTTCTACCTACACAAGCTTACCTCGAGCTTGAGATCTTGTCGTTGCCGTCGCCGTCGCCGTCGCATCCCGCACGGCCGACTCCCTCGACGGGTTGTATGTACCAGGATAAACGCGCCAACGTCAATGGGCTCTGCGTGCTGCAGCTCGGCCTTGCGAACGGCTCCCATGACGGAGAGGTAGACCGCGCGTGGCCTTCTGCCCGTGCAAGCTTGCCGTGGAGGACCTTCCTTCGGCTGTAGTGGCGACGCCCACCGCCATGACGACGTGCTCATAGCTTGCTGCATGCCACACGCGCGGTGCTTAGCCCCGAAGTCACCTGGATCGCTGAGGCGCCGAGGAGGCCACGCACATGGTCGGGTGCCTCACTGGTGGCCTCCAACTTCCATCCACGGGCTTCGTTTCAGCGAGGAAGATGGAAGGGATGGAGATAGAATAGAAGCAGCCACATGGTAGGGTTAGCAAACATAGGACGTTAGATGAGGAATTAACGGTAGATGTGAGGGGTACTGCACCTCTGACGTGCCTTCTCCACGTCAGGGGAGCCGCGTCCGACTAACGGGTAGATATGTGCGGTTAGTTTCAGCGTATCTTTTACATCTTTTTCACCGAGCACGTGTTCCAGATTAACCTAATTGACCTAAAAGTTCTCTTTGCATAATCACACAAGAGCTGAAGAAATATTCTACTTTGTACTCGTAGGACACTCAGAATGAGTACAATCAACCTTTTAAAATTTTACTAAAAAAGAAATCGTAGAATCTGTCAAAAAATGCAGAAATGCAGAAACCTAAGAGAATGCAGAAACCAAATTGTTCTACAATTTTCTAATCCAAGAGTCAAACCGAGTGGAATTGGAATTTTATCCTACTACATTAGAGCATCTCCAAAAGACTTCTTAAATTTGCCTCTTTAAATTTCTCTCTTTAAAATATTTACCTCCTATATAGCTTTCCACTCCAACAGGCTCTCCAAATTTGCCTCCTCATATTCTTCCATTCTCTCCCGATCCTCGACTGCTCCACGACCGGCAGCCCCCTCCCCTCTCCCCATCGCTGCTTGCTCCCTCACACCCCTCTGTCCCCATCGCCGCTAGCTTAGTCCCTCCTCCATGGTTGAACAATCCCTCTCCCAAGCTAGCCCCTCTCCACATCACCACCCACCGTCGCTGCCTATAGTGTCCAACTCCCGCGACACTGCCACCTTGCGCTCCAAGAGGCCCCACTCATCCGACCCCTCTAGCTCCAACCCATCCAAGAAGCCTCACCTGACACTGTCCTCCGAGGCCATCCCCTCTCCACCAAAGGCAAGGTGGCCGCGGCCATCACCACCTGCACGGGGCTGACCCCGCGCCTCGTTGCCGTCATCGACGTGCACAAGCCCCCCCGGCCTTCCATTGCCCACATCGCCCGTCCACTCCCTTGTTCGATCCATCCTCTACCAGCAGCTCGCCTTCAAGGCCGCCGCGTTCGTGTACTCCCGCTTCCACGTGCTCCTCGGCGGCGAGCCCAGCGTGCTTCTAGATGCCATCCTCTCGCTCACTGCGCACCAGCTCTGCCAGATTGGCGTCTCCCTGCGAAAGGCGCGGCGCGGGGGGCGAGCCAGGGACGCTCACAAGGAGTAGCGAGTTGGGAGTGTGATTTGGGAGGTTGGTATTTTTGGGAGTAGGATTGAGTGTCCCTTCGAGCTGGTTTTAGGGGAGGCTCTCTCAATTTTAACTACGAAAAATAAGATGAAGAGTCCCTTAAAGTTGCTCTAACTTGTGGGCGTGCTCTTCTCTCCGTTTTCCGATGGTGCCTGTCCACCAGGACCATACTACATGGTACCTTACTATGAAAACCACGGGTTTTAGAACCGAATCGACACTGGCAATGCAAGTAATACTCGAATACCCATCTACAAATACGCACTCTACCGTTTATTTGCAGAATCTTTTTGATCTCGACAACAGTCACATATGCCACTCGTTTGGAACGCAGGCATCTGGCAGGTATTTTACATGAATTGCGCTGTTTTCTGTGAAATTCCAGCGTTACAAATCACGTCATGCTGTGTGGTAAACATCGAAGTCAGTAAGGAAGGATATGACAGGAGTGGTTTCCGTGATGTGTGATAATCATACAGATTCGTTTGATGGTGTCCTAATGGCGCTGTCAAGAAAGCAGCTTACCAACCAAGTGAACAGGAACAGCACAGTTAATTAGCAGATGGCCACCAAACCTCGTCGCAGGTCGCACTCACAACCAACACACTGACGAAACTTTTGGCGACGAGGACTTCCAAGGTCCAAAAGGTAAGTGATTTGGGACTTAAATTTACTCATCCAAGATCCTCAGTGACGCACAAACCAAGTTTTCTCCTGATTTACTTATCACAGCATCAAGTTCATTCCTCAATTTTCCTCACAAAGTCACAATGTCAAGTTTATTTCTCCACCCAAGACAAGCTTTTTTTTCCCAAGAGGAAATACAGATTCATACAATACAATAACAGTACAATACAATGCAATGTATATGACCAGAAGGAACCGAAATTTAATTAAGTGAGCATTCATCATACATGACCATGGCATGGGGAGAGGATGAGGCTACTTCCAGACGGTGGTGTTGTTGGGGGTGGGCGGCGACGGCGAGGCCTTGCCGTCGCCGAGCTGCTTCCGGATCACGCCGGTGCTGTTGGAGGTGCTGGGCGGCGATGCCTTGCCCTCGAAGAGCTGCTTCCGGAGCACGTCGTGTAGGCCGTCGAAGAGCCTCTTCTTGACGGAGTCCATGGCGGACTCGAGGCGGTTGAGCAGCTCGGTGGAGTTCTTGTTGTACATGAAGAGGCCGTTGTAAAGGTCGAAGCTGTCGCTGCAGGTGTTGTCGACGAGCCGGAGCAACGTCTCGTATCCCTTGGTGTTGATGGGCGTGGAGCGGAGCTCGAGCGTGGCCAGCATCCGCCCCACGGTGTGGGTGAGGAACTGCGTCTCGGCGGCGTGCGCGTCGTGCTCGGCGCAGGGCATCTCCACCATGCGGCAACCCTCGCGCTCGAAGATGTTGAGGAAGGCGTCGGCGCGGGCGCGGCGGGCCGGGGAGTCGCCGACGCGGACCCTGTCGAAGACGAAGGGGAGACCGTCCCAGCCGTCGCGGGCGGACTCCGGCCCGAACATGGGGTGGGTGCAGATGATGTCGAAGCCCTCCGGGAGGGAGGTGAGCAGGAGGTTCTTGGGGAACTCCTTGACGGAGAGGACGTCGACGAAGAGGGTGTTGCGGCGGAGACGGTGGAGGGGGAGCGAGCGGAGGACGGCCTCGGCGGAGAGGATGGAGGTGGCGAGGAGGACGACGTCGGGGTGGCACTCGCAGAGGTCGTGCGGGTCCTGGAAGTAGGAGGCGCCGAGGGAGGCGGCGAGGGAGGAGTGGTCGGAGCGGGAGTGGGCGAGGAGGATGTGGCCCTGCCGCGCGAAGGTGCGCGCCAGGAACTGCCCGAAGTTGCCGAACCCGACGACGGCGATCTTGAGGCGCTGCCGCTTCTCCAGCAGCCCCGCGGCGCGGGACTCGTAGTCGAACGGCTGGGCGGCGTCGATGGCGCGGATGGTGCAGCCGCGGCGGGGGCGCGCGCGGAGGGGGAGATGGCGGCGGGAGGACGCGGCGGCTGCGGCGGCGGAGGAGTGGAATTGGTAGCTCGACGGCGGAGCCGGCGGGGGGCCGCGGCGGGGTGTGGTTGGCTGGTGGAGGCGGAGGGGTGAGGTGGAAGACGACAGCATCTTGTCCGGCTTGGTCTGGGTCAGGGCAGACGGGGGCTTCACTACGCCGGGGAGAAGGAATTAAGAAATGATGCGTGCCGCCTCATCTTGAGTAATTAATTAATTAGCAACATAATCCTAATCTACTGTTGATAGCCAGCCAAATCGATGGTGCTCAACGACGAACTGCAGGAGGGCTCGTGGCAGATTGTTTCTTTCTTTTCTTTTCTTTTCTTCCATGCCGAGAGGCATAAGCCTTATCCTTCGTATAAGAAAATTGGCAGTGAAAGCTCGGCAACGACTTAACATTGCATATCTTGCTTATGTCCTCCTGATAAGGAAGCTAACGCCTACCAAATACAAGAATACAATACACGAAAGACGCAACAATTCTTCCCCAACATGACAAAGCTCAATCACATGCACATTATTATCGCGTCACACAGCGAATATCCCAGGTAGCAACTAGCCAACTACAGCCACCAACACAATAATCACTGTGGACCCTGGTGATATTCAGAATGAGACCAACTACATCTATCTAATGCCGTCACAGGAACAATAAGAGTGATATCTTCTGTGGAGAGGCACCATATTTGTTACACACTACTACTCAGTTTCGTCTACGATGGCGGCGCTTATTGTGCCTATCAGAGCCTGAATAATCAGAAGCACCTGAATCAGAGTAGCGTCGTTTCTCCCTCGGTCTCCTCGAGTGCCTATTGCTTTCATGTGTTCTCAAATCAGTGTAGTGCCGCTTCTCCTTCAATCTCTGTGAAGGCCTATTGATCTCAGGAGAATCTGAGTCACTGCGATATTTCTTTTTCCTCGATCTCCTTGAACGCCGATTGCTCTGAGAAGAACTCGAATCACTGTAGTATTGCTTGTCCTTCCGTCGCGTCGAATGCCACTCTTTCTCAGAAGAACTTGAGTCACTGGAGTGGTGCTTCTCCCTCGACCGACTTGAATGCCTCTTGCTTACCGTGTCTCTTTTATCTCTAGAGAAGGAAGATGGTGCAATTTCCATCTCTTTCCTGTGCTCTCTCTTTGGATGCCACCTTGTGTCAACTTCGACTTCCGAATCAGAAGAGGATTTTGACAGGTGTTTCTTCTTTTTCCTGTCTTCTTTCTTCGCATGCCGTTTTGTGTCAACTTCATCTTCTGAATCAGAAGAGGATTCTGACAAGTGTTTCTTCTTTTTCCTGTCTTCTTTCTTCAAATACCGCTTTGTGTCAACTTCATCTTCTGAATCAGAAGAGTATTCTGACAGGTGTTTCTTCTTGTGCCTGTGCTTTGACTTTTGCTTGCCTTTTCCTTTTCCAGCTTCCACTTCAGCATCAGAATATGATGACTCAGAACAATATTTTTTCTTTCTATTGCTTCTTGAGGTTCTGTTGCTCTTATCAGGTTCAGAGTCTGAGGATGAATGATAACTGCTACGATACCTTACGGATTCTCCATGAGTAACAGAATCAGACTGCTTGTGCCTGCTTTTACTCTTGGAAGGTTTCTTCGATTTACAAGCAGAAAAATTGGTAAGGAGAGCCGGGATGTCGATATCGCCAAGAAACCCTGAAATATACGAATGTCAGCAAAAATACTTGCATAAATTTAACTAACAATAGTAGATTGTTGATGTGGTAGTGTGATAAGGTGGACTTCATCCATGTTTTGCAAGTTATACCTCCATATTCATCAAATATATCTTCTGCTACAATCTGCTGATTAGGATCATCTGGATTGTATCCACCTCGAGGAGGGCTCATGCCTGGCTTTTGCTTAAGCTCCCACTTCAAAGGCTGACATAGAATTCCTTATATTAAAACTGATTTTTAAACGAAGTACAATGAGAGAAGAAATATGTCTAATGTCTTTGTTGGAAGGACATATATATGCATCCATATTGCGACAACTGACAAGACCATAGAAATATACCGTTTAAGACAGATGCCCGTTAAATATTCAGCTGAACAGAAGTTAATATCTGCCTACTGTAATCCATAGAACAACACAAAGTTTGAAGACCACTGATCTTTAGAAGAACTAAAGCACAACAAAACTAGCACATATGTACACCATGGCTACAGTCATACCAGCTATAAAACCATAGATATAGCTCACAAATTGCAATTTTTATGGATTGCGTATTTGGATAAACTGCAACATCAAGTACACTATGAATGGAAGATCTAACCTCACTTGAATCGGTCTGCGCCATTATAGCTGTAAGCGGATCATCCCTTTTCAGTCGACTCTCCTCATTAGGCATGATCACATCCTTCATGGGGCATTCCCGGTCGCCACTCTGATGGCCATAGTTTCCACATCTTAAACATCTAACATTACGAACTTCAACTCCAAATGGTTTAACCCTAGCAGGAGCACCTGTGTCCAACCTGAGAATACGAGCAAACCAAATACCAAATATTTACAGTTACTAAACAGTACTCTCAGGGCAGCATACAAATGCTCTATTTGGACGAAGCAAAACAAAGAATTTACATAGAGGAATGACAAATGAAAGAAAAATAAATAAAATAGCAAATGATTCTTTTGTCTGTTGGCAGTTTATGTGAGAGTGGAAACGGAAGTAACTCAATGCTTAATGTTGCGCTGTTGTTCAAACATCGTCATAAAACAAGAAGGCAAACTACCTTGGAGCATTTTTCAGAACTTCAAATTCTTGCTCTGTTGGCAATGACCGGCCAAAAACATCTTTTGGCCTATTTTTCTTATCTGGGGCTGAGTGGGTCTTGTCAAGCTCCTTGTCAGGCCTGCAACAACGATAACATAATGAAAAGGAGGTATGAGAATAAAAGGACACCAGATAACTTGATACTTACTTGATCAGGGCAGCAAGCTAAATCCATTCCAAATATGTATTGGAATGCAGATATCTGTGTCAGTACAAGTTTCTAAAATAATACGAAGTAAATCGGGAAAGCAAAAAGGTTGTTGACATTACATTGAAGAGGTACTTGCAGCTACAGCACCTTGAGTCGCATCACCTGGATCCAACTTCTTCTCATCTTCAATTTCGGCAGCTTTTGCACTCTCTGCATTGTAGCCAGGTGGACGAACGTACATGAAACTCACAGCTTTCATTATCTCCATCTGAAGTTGCAAAACAAAATGAAATATTGATGACACCGATTCCCCATGGGTGATAACAGCAGCATGTAACCTTGGAACATTTGTAGTTGTTTACGGCACAGTAAAAGCACCTAGATTTCTTACACCTCTTGGATGCAACCAGATTTAGTAGATGTCTCAGCGTTAGTTAGAGCAAGGGTCCTTATTTCAAGTGCAGAGAATTTTCATAAAGAAAGCATCTTTCCTCATTGCCTTTATAGCTTATGTGCTTGCTAATATATTTTGACAAACCTAACTCTGGACAGCACAAGAGCAGGGCAGCATAGTCATTGACTTACTGTTTCCCATGGTGCAGTGAATCTGCCGGATGCAGATAGATGGTATAATATTATACCCTGAGAAATGATTTAACAGATGGCTCATGGCTGGTATGATGAAGTTAAGCATTTAACACTGTTGTCAACAGCTAAACAGATTTTGAGTCTTGAGTATACATCGCTAATCTGTTTGCCAGTAAAACTGTGGCGAGTGTAAAGTGTACTGTGGATATCAATTAATGTTAGAACAGAATCTACATTCAGTTCCACTCTGTAACACTGCAGCTTTGGCTATTCATGGGTATTGAGATTGACAAAAATAATGCAAGGTGGCAAAGGCTTGTGAAGACTGATCCACCATGTTAGTGGAACAAAGCGCGCGGGACGAAGAGTTGGCATTATTTCCAGTAAATCCCCAGCTTAGGCTATTATTCGGCAAAATACCAGCACAAGGGCACGATTAACGGCAGGAAATCCTAAAAAAAATGAACAAACCAATACAACTAGCCCTCCTATGGCATTACAACAGTTCAACCTAATGTATATGAGCAGTTGACGCATAGCACGGATAGAACATAAAAGAGATGGGCGTATGTATGTATCTATGTGTGTATACCTTCTCCTTGTCCTTCTTGGAGAAGAGCGCAGTCTGGCGAAAGAACTCCTGCTCCTGCGCGAACTCCCGCTGCACCTCCTCCTGGCGGCGCGCGCGGTTGGTGTGGATCTGCTCGGCGATCCACTTCCGCCGCTGGTTCGGGTACGAGAGCGGGTGCCATGGCTTCTGGTTCAGGAACGAGTGGCTCCACGCCGTCCCCGACTTCTCCTTCAGCTCCACCTCCCCCGCCGCCGTCTTCCTCCCCACGCCCCCGCCGCCGCTCCCCTCCACCCCCTCCTCCATCCCCCTCCTCCGTCTCTCCCAATTCGCCGCCTCCTGGTAACTCCCAATTCCCCGTGACGGCGCGGTGGGTTTGCTGGGCTTTCATCTCTATTGGATGGGCCGGCGCAGCCATCTGGCCCGGCCCGTTAAAGAGCCCGCTTCGTTTTGTTCGAGACCTAGATCTGCAAAAATCTGTGCATTTCTGTAGCAAAATAAATAGTACCGCACCGCTGCTCACCGAGACGCGACATCGATGGCCTCCGCTCGCCTCCACCTACCACCGTCCTGCGGCCGGTCACCGGCGGCTCCCACCAATCTCGAGTCGCTCCATGCAGCCAGGACATGCCGGTGGCGGCGGCAGCTTCTTCCTGTGGCTGCTGCCCCGCTCAGGTTCCAGTTCCGGGCGATGCGCGCCACGGACGACGCCGCGCCGCAGCCGTTCGACCACAAGTCCCGCCGCGCCGTTGAGGAGAAAAAGGAGGAGGAGCGGCGGAAGCTGAAGATCGCCGTGGTGGGGTTCGGGAATTACGGGCAGTTCCTGGCGCGGACGCTGGTGGCGCAGGGGCACACCGTGGTGGCGCACTCCCGGTCGGACCACTCCGCCGCCGCGGCCTCGCTCGGCGCGACCTTCTACGCCGACCCGCACGACCTCTGCGAGTGCCAGCCCGACGTGGTCCTCCTCGCCACCTCCATCCTCTCCGCGGAGGCCGTCCTCCGATCGCTCCCCGTCCACCGCTTCCGCCGCAACACCCTCTTCGCCGACGTGCTCTCCGTCAAGGAGTTCCCCAAGAACCTCCTCCTCACCTCCCTCCCGGAGGACTTCGACATCATCTGCACCCACCCCATGTTCGGCCCGGAGTCGGCCGGCGACGGCTGGGGCGGCCTCCCCTTCGTCTTCGACATGGTCCGCGTCGGCGACTGCCCGGCCCGCCGCGCCCGCGCCGACGCCTTCCTAGACATCTTCGAGCGCGAGGGGTGCCGCATGGTGGAGATGCCCTGCGCCGAGCACGACGCGCACGCCGCCGAGACGCAGTTCCTCACCCACACCGTGGGGCGGATGCTGGCCACGCTCGAGCTCCGCTCTACGCCCATCAACACCAAGGGCTACGAGACGCTGCTCCGGCTCGTCGACAACACCTGCAGCGACAGCTTCGACCTATACAACGGCCTCTTCATGTACAACAAGAACTCCACGGAGCTGCTCAACCGCCTCGAGTCCGCGATGGACTCCGTCAAGAGGAGGCTCTTCGACGGGCTCCACGACGTGCTACGGAGGCAGCTCTTCGAGGGCTCGCCGCCGCTGAACAGGCACGGGTCGGATTGGTCCACCACCAGCGGCGAGTCGTCGTTGGATGACGGCGGCAAGCCCCATTGATGATGATCCAGACACTGACGAGGACGAGGACGGGTCGGGACAATAATGGATCGCGCTTTATATCCTGACATGGGTCGATCCGCTGTGGTCCCATGATGAATCTTGTCGTGGCAACTGGCGGGGTGGGACTAATGTTCTGTACCAGTAGAGTAGTATTTGCTGGATCAGCACCTCAACAGTTGCTGGCTCTCACAACACCAGCTCAAAACTTCTTTGCAAATTTTCTCGCTTCAATTCGTGGTGTGGAATAACTTTGTGCGAGCCTATGGAAATGACATGATGTAAACTCGATCCCAGCCTTGGTGTCTTCCGTTCGCTGGGGTTGTTTCTTTGTATGGCTCCAATAATAGCACGATTGAAGCTCACCTATTTGCTGCCTGTCCCTGGCATTTCTGAAACAACACAAAAGGATAGTAGATACTAATTGTTTGAGCATATTCTGAAGAAAACACACACAATTGAGCATATATCTGAATTGGAAGTCGAATGCAAGGAGAACTGACGAATCATCAGCATGGGCCAGCCAGGTGCAATCATGGGCCGCCCAGCCCAAGCAAACAATGGAGAGCCCATATTCTTGCTCCACATGTGGGCTTCGTTTGAATCTGGGGCTCCGTGAGATTCGGCCCATTCCAGTCGTGTTCCTGTGGCGCACGCGTCCTCCAACCACCCCAATATCTCTCCTTCCCTAGGGTCAGGGAGGAGCGGCGATCCGTCGGCGACGAGGCGCACCGGCGAGCATGGCCGACGTGCAGGGCGACGCGGCTGGCGTGGAAGCCGAGCCCCTTCCCGAGGAAGGGCGTCCAGATCGGGAAGAGGAAGGCGAGCGCGAAGCCCGCAGCGCCGGCGAGGAGGAAGAAGAGGACGACGACGTCGACGGCCTCGCCAGCTTCCTCGAATCCGAGATCCTCTCCGGGTCCAGCGTGGAGGACCCTCCTGATGTGAGTGCTCTCGACCCATCTCTTCCTCGATTTCTCTGTGCGAGTTATGGGCGTGATTGGGAACCTATGGCGGCAGCAGCAGGAGGAAGGCGAGGAGAAGAAAGAGCGGGTGGAAGATGTTGTTAAGATGAATAAGAGGAAGCAGAATTCACACTCAGACGGAGAAGGCGGCGGAAGCGGCAGCGAGGAGGAGCAACTCAAGAGGGTGAGGAGAGGGAAGGGAAAAGGGAAGTCTTTGGTTGCCGTGCAGCCTCAGGTTGACACAGGCATGTTCAGCAACATCCCGCCGGAGCTGTTCCTGCAGATCTTCAAGTTCCTATCCTCGGAGGACCTCATCTCTTGTGCCCTCGTCTGCCGCTTCATGAATGCCGCCGCATCCGACGAGACCCTCTGGCGCCGCCTGTAAGCTAGCCAAGGATGCCATTGTGATGTAATTTTTTGCATTGGGTGCAATTAGACTCAACTAATATGTTTGGTTCCTTTCCAATTTTGTAAGGTATTGTATGAGGTGGGGCCTGTCCTCTAATGCTACCTCTAATGCTAAACTCAGGGAGTGCGCTTGGAAGAACCTCTACATTCAGGTAGTCCCATCTGTTTCTCATCATACTTGTAATTCGACATCATTGAGGCCATGGAGATTAATGATTAAATCACACAAGTTAGCTTCAAAGTTCACAGACTATAGTGCACATATTTTAATGCGAGAATTTCTATAGAACTACTGGTTTACAGAATAATCTCAAGCAGACAAGCAGTTGAATGTGCAAACTAACAGTTGTGTTTTATCTAGTCATACTCATGGAACAAAAAATTTCATTCTCACATTGCAACATATGGACTTGCTAATGATGTTATTGTTGTTCTTAATCCCAGCAAGATAGAGAAGATATGGTTGAATTCGTGAGATATACCCCTACAGAATTCAAGGAGTACTATATCCAGATGCAGACTGCAAAAAGGAGTCAAGCTCCCCTCCCCTCAGAAGTAAGCATTATAGGCCTTTGTTTTATCTCTTTCATTTATCTATCTTGTAGTTGCCTCACTTACCAAAGACATTGTCTTATTATGGAAAAACTTAAATGTTTCTCATCTGAATTTTGAAGGTCAACGACGACAAGGTTATTCT
Source organism: Stipa capillata (assembly GCA_019208055.1). Lineage (NCBI taxonomy): Eukaryota > Viridiplantae > Streptophyta > Magnoliopsida > Poales > Poaceae > Stipa > Stipa capillata. Next base: position 890,246 of record JAGXJF010000259.1, read on the forward strand.
TGATAAAACAATTGCTGATCAGGTGTCTAGTTGGAAAAGCAGCAGAGGCCTGACTGATGATACAGTCAAGGGGCATTCGTGTTCCGGAAGTACTTGCTCTTACACCCAGATTGGTGATGCTTACATTTGTGAGAAGACTGGTCGTGTACATGGTATATTTATATTTCCTGTCCCACCGTCTGCTCACAAATAATTATGTATGCCTGAAATGGTTGGTTTCTGCTGTTTTCAGTCTGCGATGATGCTTGTCGGGAATTTGTATTGGACCAATCTAGTGGCTTGCTTGTCTGTACAATATCTGGGCACTGCTTTGAGAGATTCTTTTGTCCTGATGACGAATGGGACAGTTGTGATACTGTAAGTCCCAGTACATGGCATCTCGTTTTTTTATCCATAAATATTGTAATAGTCATCTTATTCTAAGAATGTGCATGATAGAGGAAACCATTCTCCATAATCCGCACTTGATAATTCCAGCAATTCAACAGTTCTATTGAATTTTTTTGCGTGACTTTGTACTATTCATAAGCTTTGCTTGTTTGCAATTTTAGGATCAGCAGCAAGGTGGTGTGACTGATGAAGCAGAACCATTCATGGGATCTGGACGATTTGGTACTAACTTGAGTTTTTTGTTTATTGCGAAAGCATTTTCCCCATCATTTATGTTGCATTTGATTTGAAGAATAAATTTAAATATCAAGGAGTTGCTATGTGAGATTATGAGCAAAGTAGCTTTGGGCATTTCTCATGGATTCTAGTGTAGATCATCTCAAGATGCAGAACTTATAAATTGGATTAGTTAGAAATAGGAATATTTTCTTCTGCTGCTATGGAATGTTAGATAATATTGGGTAAGGAGGCAAAGTTGCTAGTTATTATTTTGTTATCTAAAAACATGCTTACACAACAACAATTCCTATCTCCTATACAACCTACTACTACTAGTAGAGCGCCCTCCTGTATTGTAAATGTAAATGCACTGTTTGTACCATGCTGTGATGGTAGGATATACTTGCAAAGGTGCCTTGACTAATTACAGTGCATTGAGTTACTTATTCATGTTTTGATCCTATGAACAGCTCGTGCTTATCAGTTGGGTTACAATTGTGCTGATGAGAAGGAACTTGAGTATACGTTGCGGTTCTGCTGAAAGCTCACAGTCATTTGATCCTTCACTCTCACTGGCTACGTGGAATCAAGTTTTTGCCTGGCAAGGGGGAAAAGTGGCGGAAAGCTCGGTGCTACGTTTTACGTAATTTTGACCTCAAGAATGTTTCGATGAACGCATAATCAGCAGAAATATTACACTCCGAGCTAAAATGCCGGTCCGTTTTGATCAGTCGAGGAAGCTGATATGTTGTTGTGTATTTTCCTTTATTATCAAAGTGTATGCTATTAGTAATAAAAGAAATGCTTGTAATCATCAGTTTTAGCCTATTTATCCTTAATAAAAGATGGCTTGTAATCCTCAGTATGAGCCTATTAGTTAATTATCCTCGTGTTGTATTTGTAATTGTTGATGTGGTTGAGGCATGTCTTAACTTGCTGATTTTTGCTGGAGCACAGCATGCAAAGCAGCAAGTGCCTCAGTTTCTGATCAATCTTTATGTTCTATGTTTGACATATACTTTAATAACAGTGGTTGATCGATGGTATTCAACGTTAGCTGTAACGGCACTTTGAAAGGTTGAGATGCAATTGGTAATCTTAAATCATGATCCATGTTTGTTTGGTCGAGCAGCCGTGATGGCATTGCGATGTCTCAATTTGAATGCCATGGTCATATTGAATGTCTCAGGTTTATCCACTTTGGCACTATGCTGCTGCCCGGTTGACTTACTACAAAGTACAAAGCAGTTACTACGAAGAAATTCCAAGCAGATACTGTGCCTGCTCTTCCTGCCTCCGCCGCCGCCGCCACCGTTCCGTCCAGAGTGGCGGCGATTTGCGCCGGTGGTGGGGAAGAAATCGACAACAAATGGGGAAATTCGAGTGCGACTGGCAATCCCACAAAACTTTTAAGTGGGCTGTGGATTTTATTTTGACCCATAGAGATAATGTAGGTTGGGCGTCGCATAGGCTTCGAGGTCAGCTTGGGCCAATTCATTCCTCTCAAATTGACTATGAAAATGAACTTCAAGGCTACTACTCAGAACTCTGAATAATAATGTTATTTTTTTTCAAATTACCGATTACCTGGGGCCACAACACGAGTCAATTGTATAATCACAACCGATAGATCTTTATAACTGTATCTAAACAGATCACAACCGATAGATCTTCATAAAGGTACCTAAATAGATCAAAACTGATAGATCATCATAATTGTACCTAAACAGATCACAACCAATAGATCATCATAATATATTGATTTAATATCATGCATACAAATATAAAAAATAAAGATAATTAAAAATATTTCTCGTACAATTGCGCGGGACACCGTGCTAGTTAAAAAAGGCCAGAAATAAATCGGTAAATCTTACTAAATTCTTACTAAAGATGCGCACGTTTGTGTAAATATGAGCAGCAGAATTTGTATCCCGGTGGTGGAGTTATCCACCCCACCAAGAGGTTATGAAAGGAAGAGTTTGGTAAAACTGCAGATTTTATCACACTGCACTATTCAAGCCTACATTATTTCACATGCTAAAAATTACCTATATTATTATACGCATTTATAGAATTACAAGAATTTTGAGAAAAAAGTGTGAGTACCTGAAATTGTTATTCTATTCGAATGTTTAAAACAGGGTCAGCAAGTATCTTTTACATGCCGAATGCAGCATAGGGATCGATGCAAGTTTTGACTCAAGCAAGTATTCTCACTACTTGGGATCGACCCGAGCTTAGAGAAAACTTTCACAGATCTCACACAAGGATCCGTCCATTCTTTGACTACAAACTTTGTGTTTAGCAGCAGGTTCTCACGCATAGAATAGTTCGCAAATGGTCGTCTCTTTTCCCTTTCCAATGACAGCAGGAAATTTTATTCCATTTAAACTAATTTTATTTCTGTTATTTTAGTGAGTCACTGACAGTGGGTCCTACATGTCATATTACATTTCTTTTAACATTCTTATTAAGCCGATTGTTTATGTGGTGGGGCTCGACTATCGTACACACAGCCATTTAAACATGATTTTAACAGTGTTTAACCCGGCCCTTAACCAACGGTTAACCACCTAAAGCGTTGGGCCGACGCGTCAGGTCATTGACGGCTAGAGCTGTGCACGTGAACCCGATGGCGCAGGCGGCCATTTTGCATGTGGGTTAGTGCGTTGGGCTCCTAGCAATGCCATGACTCAACCGCATCGTCGCCGGGACCGGTGCTCGCTGGAGGCGGCGATGCGGTGGTCGCCGGTGACGGCATCAATGGCGGCAAGCGGAGCAACGTCTATGTGGACAAAGAGGAAAAAGAGCTCCCCCGGCCTAGCTTCTCTGTGGCAAACGCTTCGTGTGGTCCTCAAGAGCACTCCAAGTCCACGTGCTGGTCCTAAGGTGGTCGACGGTGAGGAGGTCGACGTTGCTAACGGTGGCGGAGCTTGCCTTCACGACGAGGAACCGAAAGGGAGAAAGGGGTGCCGCGAAGACCAACCTGAGGCGACGAAAAGACAAGTGGCAGAGCTCGATAGGAGCAGAGGAAGAAGAGTCCAAGACCTCACCAAGACCAAAACGAACGTCATTGTTGAGTTCCTGCTGGCGAGGCGCATCGAGGGGACAAGGTTGGTGAGGTGGGCAACTTTAGAACTTGAACAATAACACTTAATTCAAATACCAAAATATCTTCAAAATTTTTGAAATTTTTTATAGGATTTGAATTGTATGAGATATATTAAAATTATCAGAGAGGCTTTTGAAGTATTTTTGTTTCATAATTTTATTTAGTGTTGACTCTAGGTCAAATTTGCACATTTTTAAATTAAAATTATTTTATTTACTCTAAATGTAGAAATGCTATGACATGAGCACGCACTTTATTTGTCTTTACCATCAAGGTACTCACTAGACAAGATTACAGGAATGGGTCATTACAATTGGAAGGCACAATTACTCCCCTAATCAGCCTTGGTATGCGCCACATAATACTTTACGGAATATTACAACGGAAACCGCCTGAAACTTATTTATAGCGATGGTACCCTCCTAGAACCTTGAAAATAATAATAATACTTTTATTTTTCATGTCTCTTAGGTTAGCATTATAGGCAATTGTGAACATCATTGTGTGGCTCTCCTGAAGTTAGAATATGCCAGTCGTTAGGGTAAGCAAAATACTTTCAAAAGGAAAAAACCTAATATTTCATACAGACTTTATACATTTTTTGGTGTTATAATCTTACCATATTCACAGTTTTGGTGGTTGCTAGATTGCAGCCCAATTGGGGACGTGGCACAGTATGACCACTTAATTTTATCGAGTCCTATATCGTTGTTCCTATTAGGGATCGTACCTGAGAGTGATCTTTATGCACCTGGATGCACGTGCATCCGGATGATTTGAAAATTTTAGTGGGTAAACTCACCTAGAAGCACAATCACTCAAATGGACCCTAGCATTTTGCTTGTACCTACACTACAAGGTGTTTCCAAGTTCTGAACTATGTCCTAGGTTATGACCAACCAACCATCTCAAATCAAACACAGATTGTTCACTCCATGTATATACACTATGCATGCAAAAGATTAGGTAGGCCCCATGAAAATCAGCTCTCATCTAAATATCTATAGGATTTCACAGGAATTTTTGAGGAATTTTACTCGAAATAGTTTATTTAATTTCAATACGAAACCGAAAAATTTCTCGCGTTCCAAACGAGATTCGTCCATCATGACTTCTCTAGGAGAAAATAGAGGAAACAAAACAGAAACCATAGGCAAGACAATGCTTCCATTCTCCACTGAAAATGAAAATCGTACAGATTTGACAGTGAATTCAGGATTGACAAGCCGATTTGCACCAGACTATTTTGCGGTCACAATCACAGTCAAGCGAATTAGGGATGGATCACGGTAAATTAGTCTACACAAATCTCTCTCTAGTTGAGCATGGAAGCACTCCTCATACACGGCAGCAAAAACACCTGGTTTTGCTCAAAGGCAGACTCTTTTTATCTGGGAGAAGAATTAATCGATGGAGACATGCACCCGGCAATCGAGCAGCTGATGGATGGATCGCGCGTTCGGCGGCGTGGTCACGGCCACATGCGGCGCCCGCCGGCCGGCATCTTCTCGTGGGCGGTGGCCGAGTTGCACCCTTCGGACGGGGCGGACGGAGGGACGGGCGGCCAGCGCAGCGTCCTCAAGGACGGCGCCGGCGGCCTGATCACCGGGGATACTCCAGCAACCGGATTAGGTGGCGGCGGGCTCCTCTCACCGCCGGCGCCGGCTGCTCCCGCCGCGCCATGGCTAGCATGGGCCTGCCGCTGCGCGGTCAGCGTCAAGAAGGCGAGGCCGGCGACGAGGGCAAGGTGGCCAAAGGAAACCATGGCCATGGGAGCAGAGCAGAGCAAAAGAAATTACGCGAGCCACTGCAAATGGCAGGAAAAGCAGCAGCGATCATGCGTGATGGTGATGTGTGCATCCGATTCCGAGTAAATGTTTAAGAGGTGGTTGCTGCCGCAATTAATCCGGTTCTTGGATCCTTGCGGGGATGATGCTCCGGGGAGAAGAGCTCGCCGCGCGCCGCGCGCCGCCGCCGCCCGTTCGATCGCTCGTTGGCTCCATGGTCAAAAAAGCAGAAGCTTACGTGCGCATACTTACGTACAGACTAGATAGCTAGCCGCGGCTCCGGCTACGATGGAGAGATGGACAATTAAAGGCGAAACGGTTCTTGGTGCCATTGATTGATGTCATCCAAAGGCAAATTAATTAAGGAATTAAACACCCGATGCGTGAAACATCAAGCATACTAGTAGTGGTAGTAGAAATTAATGGGGTTATAACAGGGGCAAGCAAGAAGATAAATAATGGAGTTGCAAATGGGTATATGATTGGAAGAGATGAGGCATTGCATGACGATCATGTGTGTTCAGGCGATGCCGAAACTGTCTAGCCGGTAACCGGCCAAAATATTCAAACGTCTTTCGTCGAAAACACACGAAATCCAGACAGAATTCTTACTAAACAAACCAAGTTCAGACAAACATGTTTGCTAGGGCACCAGTTCAGTTCCGGTAGCCAGCAGCATGAAGGAGACTTCCAAATCGACTAGGCACGGAAGGTACTCCCTCCGCTCATAAATAAATAAATAACGTTTTAAATATTAATATAATCTCGAATATATATTTTTGGTTGTTACTTTTTATACGTATATGTTAGTAAAAATTCATAGAAGTTTTTATTATAAAAATATTATTCATGAGGAATATATCTAACTATTATTATTTTAGCTTACTAATCTATTTTAACAAAGACATCCATGTTGTTTCTCATTTGATTAAGGAGTGAAAAGAATAAAATGTAGGATAAGTACAACCAGCAAATTAGGTGAAAGGAAGAAAGGAGCTACAGGGAGGGAGAGAACTATAGAAAGAAGAATAGTCCGGCCAGAAGCCGAATTAATGGTCATGCCAACTCAAGTTGATCGAAGGAGGTCTTCAAGTCAATCTTCATCTAACCAAGGCAAAGGCAGAATGTCTTGAGCCTCGGCTATATGGTTGCCACTCTATCGATGCTCCTACAAGAGGGGGATCAATGGAGAACAGAGACCTGCAAATGGATCTGCACGCTAACCCGGTTTCTGATGAGATAATCGGACCCATAACACCAACGATCGGCGGATACCACATACGTACTTAGAACCATGTCACTACAAACACCCATCGTGCTCCTGCACCACCGTCACGCCTAGATCTGAACCACAACAAGAGCGAAAGGAGAGGCCGGTCCGAAGTCGGTAACATATGTCTTTATTTACATATAGTCTGAGTTAGAAGAGTTTTGATGTCGTGTATTCACGGACGGTGGTAGCACTATTAATGGGTCCCTGGAACTGAACTCGATACGCCGTCGCGGAGCCCCCTACATTGTCTGGCCGGCATTTCCCTGAGCCGTACGACCTACCTACCTATAATCGATGGTACAATTGCTGTTGGGGTTGGAGGCCCCGGCGATGGCGTTGATGTTAGATTTAATTGGACCTGCCCATTAATAAAAATTTAAATCAGAAAAATCCCAAGACCCATTCATTTGTAAAAGAGGTGTATTTCTTTTAGTTCCACATGGAGAGTTTAACTTGAGGTTCACCAACTTATAAGGTGAAACGTGACTCTCCCCATGTGGCATTAGAAGGGAATAACACAACACGCGCGCTCACTCACTCCCTCGCTCGCGGGCTGGGTGCGGCGCGAGCCGTGACTGGAAGATGTGGTATTTTAGACTTCGGTGAGAATTATTTTGTAACAGACTCGTTATTAAAATTAATTATGAAGTGCCTATTCATTTCATCTCCTGACGAGGAACTAAAATGAGTGCCTTTTTGCTTCCTCTCCCGACGGGAAGTTGAAACACTTGGGCTTCTCCTACCATGCCTATATAAAGCCTCCCACGGACAGAGGAGAATTTGCACCCTTAGAGCACTGCTCTCTTCTCCTCTCTCTCACGCAAGCCTCTTCTTCTCCACTGTTTTGCTGCTGCTTCCAAAGGTTACTCCATTCCGACGTCCGTGTGCACGGGCGTTTTGGAGGACAGGCCTCTAGAACCCTCGCCTTTGAGATCCTGCACCGGGAGAAGACGAATAAGATTTTTTGGGGAGCGCTTTGCATGACTGTCCGCTGTTCGGTTTGTCTTCTTCATCTACTACAAGCTACTGGAGTGGATCAAGGCGGTGCTGCAAAACAACTACTTCGTTTACATCAAGCCAAAAGCGAACCAGTGCTGTTGTACGACTACTTCCTCTACACTGAGTGAGGAGCAAGGCGCGGTTGTGTACGGTTACCTCGTCTATAGCAAGCGAACGACTACATGGCTGGTGACAACGGCAATAACAACGGTGCTGCTATCAACAGCAGTGGTGCTGCTACCTTCCCAACGAACGGCTCGTATGTTCTATACTTCTCTCTATTCGTGATAGCCTTTGGCTATAGCCTAGATATTAGCATGTCTAGGCTATTAGATGATATGTTGATGATAAGATATTCTAGCAAGTCTAGTCTGATTAGAGAATTTCTGATGATTAAGTACACTAGCATGTGTAGCTTGATTGAAAATACTTCTATAATTATATTCATAAGAACATTTGTCATGTCGTATTTCACGTTTTCGTATGTTAATATAATTCAAAATTTGCTTAATATTCCAACAGTTGAGCCAGCCATGTGTTCCCCCTGCTCCCCTTCTCCTGCCCTAGGGCCGTATTAACCACTGGCTCGCTCGATCTGAAATGACGATCGATGTTGACGGCACTGCGTACGTACCAATCCCTGAAAGATGGTGATGTTGACGGCAGTGGCGAACATGCATGCCATCCATGCTGTCACAAAGAACTATACACCAAATCAAACATGTACATATATGTATATAGAACTGGTAGTCGGTGAAGTAAGCAAATCAATCGTACGTATCAAATATCTTCTTTTTCTCATTAAAGGTGAGTACGTATCAAATTTGTTTTTTGAAGAGGTGGCAAAAGATTTGCCCCATTTCATTAATTAAGAAGAAAGAGACCAACAGAGTGTGAGTCTGAGAGTACGAGATTAACATCAACGGCCACCCCACATGGCCGGGGTGCCAGCTTGAGACAAAAAACGGCCGAAACGGACTACTCGTCTGGCATGATTGCTCCAAGATGTTTTGCACCTGCCAAAACCCAAAGACGCGCTTCTTGCTTTATTTTCTCCAGTAGCCTGCTCGGAAGGGTGTAGGTGTTGCGAAAGACCTGGCCGTTTCTCTCATTCCAAAGCTCGGAAGAGACAAGCATGATCACGGAGGCAATGGCCTTTCTCCTGAGGCCCGGGGCGGTGGTGGCCTCAATCCACCATGAGCTGACGGAGGCATCCTGGTTCCAAGAATCAGGGTGGAAGTCGTGTAGGCCCAACCATGATGCAACATCCGTCCACATGCGGCGGGAGTATCTGCACTTGAAAAGAAGATGCGCCGCAGTCTCCGGGTTGGAGTTGCAAAGTTTACAGACCCCGCAGTTTGGCCAACCCCTCCTCTGTAGCCTATCAGCCGTCCAAACCCGGTCTTGGATGACAAGCCACGCAAAGAACTTGCACTTAGGAGGCGCCCACGGCTTCCAGACGGCGGGAATCATGTTTGTGGAAGTCAAGCCGAGGAATTGTGCCTTGTAGGCCGAAGAGGAAGAATACTCACCCGACGCAGTGAACTTCCATCGAATCGTATCAAATTTGTGAACTTGCAAAGTTGGGGAGGTTTATCAGGTAGCTGTACGTGTTCACAGTACGTAATTACAAAACACAGGAAATAGACAGAGAGAAAAGATTGTTAGTATTTGTAACACACATGTACACATGAATGAGAATGAGGAGCTCTTCTAGCCTCTAATTCATCATATTCAGCAGCCTTAATTACAGGGACATGGCAAGCAAGCTCTGTCGCGACATAGAAGCCGTACATGTTTCTTTTATATATCTTAATGCATGCAAGCTAGCCATTTGATTCTTTATTTGGCATGGCTGCAGTGACCTGACCACCAAGATATAAAGCAAGAGGCTTTGAGAGAATAATCTGCAGTGCTTGGTCACATGCATGGCTGCGTTAGGAAGCTGCTTTTGCCGGGCACTAGCTGCTGCTGGTCAGGTTTGGCAACAAGGAGGTTTCTTTTACTGTAAAGGAGAAGTGAGTCATCTCTAGTGCACCTGCAGATGCTTTGCTATTTTCTTTTAAGATAATAGCAGTGAAAATATATAGTTCGAGACCTGGATTGATGCTAGAATAATAATAAGAGAGCACCGAAAGATCTCATCACCTTTTTTTCTTTCTTTTTTTGTTGTTTTTGTTGGTGTTGCTGCCGCTGCTGCCCGAAAAATCTAATCACTCTTGAATTCCTTCGAGGGTACGTCTAGGAGCAACTGAAGAGCTAGCTGACCGAACAAGTGCCTGTCAGTGGACCGCATATACCATAAGCATATATGAAGGTTGTCAAAGTAGTCATGCACTGAAGTGGAAACACATAGCACGGGCAAGCATCATCATTCATTTGGCATCCAACGGGCAAAGCAATCGTACAACAAATATTTGGTAATATATAACACAGATCGGGCCAAAATATGGCAAAGCAATTGTACGACAAATATTTGAGAATATATAAGACAGATTTAGCAAAAATATGGAGTAAAGAACAGTGTAAATTATGCTAGGGGTCAGCGAGCTTGAACGAGTGGTTTAAGTAGGCTATTGAGCCCCTAAACCGAAGTCGTTAATGGTGGGTTCCATGCCATTTACGACCGGGTCACCTATACGTCAGGCCACAAATTTCGCTCTGCCTCAATTCCTTGCTATTTCCTTCAGAAATAAAGATTCCTTGCCATCAGTGCCGATCGTCATGTTGGGTTGCTCATAGGGTTTTCGGGTAGAAAATTGTGAAAGGCCAAAACTCTTGGGACTAAGTCACATGTTCGTCGTCACGTCCACCCCAGAAACACTCACGCAGGCATGAGCTGGAAATTGTTGTTCGTTCCTTTTTAAAATCACAAAGTTATGTACAACAGTGTGACATAAGTTATCTCTCCATCATGTTATATAGAATTTTTCTGACATCGAAGAGAGACATGACATAGACATCTCTTTGCCATGAGATCACTGGTACAAGATTTGAGAGATACAAGAAGAACAACTGTGTCTCTATGAGAGATACGATAGTCGAAGCTTAATACAGACTTTGGAGTAACATGATTCTTAAGACTATTAATATTATTATCGTGCCATGGTACATATACAGCTATCACAACAATATCATAGTAATGCCCAAGAGGAAACTTTATAATCCGACGCCGAGGTAAAACATTCCTTTTCTACAAAAGCAAAGTGAATTTTTTTTTATCAGCAGCTTAGGACATCTCACACTAGCTGCTCTCCCATAGAAAAACACATTATATTGCTGCACACAGGTGATGGAGATTCCTATCGATCTGGAAAAAGATAAAAAACAAACAAGATGTGTTAGAAATAACCTATCACAACTCACACATGCATTAATCCGGAAATATCTTTCTCGATCACTACCTGTTGCTGGTCAATTTTTAGCAACAACTAGGTTCCCTTTTTCAAAAGTGAGATGCGTTAGCATGCAGTACTACGTAGTACACTCTGACATAAACTAGGACCAGCAAGTGAGTGCTCTTGCTTCATATTCTAATATCATAGTACCACTACTACTGCATGCATGCTTTGGACCTAAATCAAAGGATCCAACGAGAAAAGGTAAGTGTATAATACAGCCATGATCTTTAGAAGTATACAGTACAACAAAATTATAAATACAGCCAAGTTCTCTAGAAGTGTACAGTACAACCAAACTCTCTCAGTACAGCAAAATTGTATAATTCAGCCAAGTTGCTCAGTACAACAAAAAGCATTACCAGAAAAGAGAGAGGTCCAATGCAAAAAAAATAATATCTTGTGCACAGATCAGCTCGCTTCGAAATGAACATACTAGCTGGCTTTTTACACAAAGTATATGCAACACTAATGCAGACATAACAGTATTGTAACATGTTAGAAAATAAATGCTTGACTATGCAGAGCGCCCAGGATGCTAAGATGTAAAAATATCAAGCAATTTACAACCTCCTATTACTATAAGCTTTTAATTATCTCTCAGTGAAAGTTTTAATAGATGATGATGCGGTCTACAATTTTCTCAAGGATTTTTTTTATCCTGGTCAATTTACACAATCTTAATGTATATATGGAAGGTATTATACACAGAGGTTACATTTCATTCCAAAAAAGAAAACAAAGGTTACATGAATCCAGTACAAATGTAAGCAGTTTCATTTACATGGAAAGCCAAAGTGCCAATGAGAATGGACATTTTCCAAGTTTACATCATCATAACAGGAAAACTTTGAACAAACTCACCTTACAATATACTTCCTCAAGTTTACAACATTGAAAGAGTAAAAAAAAAGATCGACGGGCAAACTGCTACAGATCCATAGACCCTCCTCAGAGGCAAAGGCAAAGCAAAAGTTTTTCACTCAAGAGAGTGATAAAAAAAGCACGCAGGCATGCATCCACAAGTTTTACAGGTGACAAAAGAAAATTAAGGGAAACAAAATCTTCCCTAGACTTGATACCATGCCTTATGCCTTTTGTAACAAACACAGAGTAGCTTGTGAAAAAAATCACATGAGTTTCATACACCCGAGCTACAAATTTCGGTAGGGATCATGATGATACATAGTAGCATCAGATCAGCTTAGTTTGGAGGGCTATTATGGCCAATGCTGGGGCTATGACCTAGAGTGGTCGAATCGACATAGTCCGCGGGCGCCTCCAGAGTATGCCTTCCAGTGCTGCATGGAGGGTGCATGCCGATGATAGGTGCCCGTCCTTCTAGCCTCCTTGCATGACCAGGCACAGAGAGCTGCAAGAAGAAGGTGGTACTGAGCAGCAACATGAAAATAGCAACGGTTTTCGACGAAATGGCCATGAAGTTGACGAGTAAAATTGATGGTGGTAGCTACTTTGAACAATGGAAGATGAGGATAAGAATTGAGAACTCGGTACACAAGTTACAACTAAGATGGCTCACCTCTTGAGCCAGCTCCCTTCTTATATATGCAGATTGTATGACTAATTTATTCCACAAAAGGTACTTTTAAAGGAGTTGATTGATGGGAGTACCAGGGAGGTAATAACAGCTAGCAATCCCCAGCCAATTGTTTACGATCTGGATATCTCAATATCTATTTTTATATTTCATTTTGCAAATTCTATGCCGGAGGGAACACCTTTTCCCAATCCGGTTTTATTCTAAGAAATATCTGAACTTCTCATGCTTGAATAGACACTGTATGCAGTGAGGTTAATACAAATTAATGGCATGGGAATATGCTCGAGTCTGGCCTGAACTCTGTGACAGCCTGACAGGTATCATCAGGCTGATGCTTTCATGTGAACTTATCCTTCTTACCAGCATGATTATTTTCTAGTTTTTTTCCTCCAGTGCATCAATCAAACATACGAACTACCTTTTTTTAGGAAGGACTGAAGGTGCAGTTATGAATCATGTCACCACCATGATGACATGATCAGTTATTTTAGTGAAGCATCTCCGCAGTAACGTATGTTCAACGCACAAATAGATCGACTTGTACCAAATCTAAACTGCAACACTCACACGTTGAGAGCACTGTTACCGTGGTATACATGTTGTGCAACCGTTGCCGGTGAGTCCGGTTCTCGGGTTGCACAGCGTGGTATAGTCGACGTCGAGGAAGAAGAATGACGAAGCACGTGTACAGTATGTAAAATGAGAGAGACACCATGTAGGAGAAAAGGGGAGCTCTTTATTGATCGATCAAATGAGTCATCTCCTCCTTTTATAGCCTCCACTAATCTAAGGGATAAGTATCCACATAAGGTGACTTAGAGAAAACCCACACCCCTCCTCATGACGGGTGGGTCCCATTCCCCGGTGGGACCAAGGTTTCCTAACACTCCCCCTTGGAAACTTATCACGTATAGCACGTGTCTCAAAAACCCCGAAAAAACCCAGTGGGAAAAACTTAGAGAAAGAGTGCATGGCATACGTCGGTCATGTTGCACAAATTGCCTCATTAAAATCTTGGTTTGAGAAACTTCAGTAAAACTCATCCAAGAGAAAAAGAGTACAACTCACCTGTTTATTCAACCAGATACTCAACCTTTTTGGTCAAGATTTTACCTATGAGTTTGCAAAGATTCTCCCCCTGAACACTGTAATTCCCTAAGTCTCATCATACCTATTCCACATACGCACCTTTCAAAAGTTGACGCCGGTAATGACTTAGTGAATAAATCTGCTAGATTTTCGCATGACTTAGTATGCAGTATTTTTATTTCGTCCATTTTTTGCAATTCATAAGCATAGAAGAACTTGGGGTTGATATGCTTAGTGAGATTACTCTTCACATAACTCATTTGTACTTGTGCAACACACACCGCATTATCTTCATAGATAATTATGGAGGTTTGTACGGTGTTCAACCCGCATGACTTCTGTATGTGGTTGATCATCCGTCGAAGCCAAACACATTCTCGTGAAGCTTCATATAAGGCAATGATTTCCAAGTGGTTAGTCGAAGTCGATATAAGACTTTGCTTAGACGATTTCCATGAGACTGCAGTCCCGCCACATAGGAAAACATACCTTGTCTGTGACTTAGCTGTATGCGGGTCTGAAAGATACCCAGCGTCGACATATCCAACCATGGACAAGTCTTGATTTTTTCTAAAAAAACAAGCCAAGGTCCTTGGTTCCTGTGGCGTACCCGGTTTTACGGCCGGATAAGCTCATTGTGTTTCCTGTACTGGTCCCATGATCAGCAGCCAGTACACACAAACAACTTAGTAGCATTGTCATATATCAACGATTTATTACACAAATAGGCCATTATGGTCCTTTTTACACAACATGGCCGGAAGGCCGAATTTAAACAGCAGCGGAAGATAATAAAATGCAGATAGACCCGTCAATGTGCCAACCCGACAGGCAATTGACTGGAGAAACGCCCTAACCTTCGTAGTCACTATCGTCGTCATCGGAGAAGACCTCTTCTTCGTCTGGCCAAATCAACAAGCCAGGTGAGTACATGGAATGTACTCGCAAGCAATCATCCCGGGGAAAGTATATACGGAAGTAGCTCATGCACAGTAGAGTTCAAAGAAGTGGCTCTATTCTAGGTTGGATGTTGTGCGAAAAAATAAGTTCTCAATGTAAATACGACTATTAGATTCAAGAGCATTTCTGAAAATTTCACGGTACTGTAAAGATTGTACTTCATCTCAATGCATCGAGTAGTCACTACTACTCGGCTATCTTCCTATTGCCGTTAGCTCCATCTATCGATGGGGTTCCATCTATCCTCGGATAGCTCCATCCGCCAATCGATAGCTCCATCAATCCGGCATCTAGGTTTTACAGCACCGGCCTGTATGGTCTTTCACCCTTCGACCAAACAGCCGGTGATCGTTCACCTGCAATTCCTTGCCATCTCAACATGGTCTTAATTGCACACTGTGGACACTTCATGTCCACATCCTTAATCCCATTGCCCAACTTTCACAAACAAAACTTAATCTAACCAGTGTGTGGCCTTGCCAGTTCATGTCCATAACCGAGGACGCGGCTATTCAAATAGTTTTAACACCCTGCAGAGGTTGTACGGCTTTACCCACAAGATGTAAATCACCCTTGCCGCCAGGGCCCGGTAAGCACATTCCAAGGGATGTGCCGGCAGTGGTGCTACAACAAGGTTTTCACCCGCTTCCATGTGAAAGTTGAACCCGCTAGACGAGATCTACCCAACTCCGCTTGTGCCCAGACAGCCTGACACCACAACCCGGAGAGGACTCATCTTTGTGTCGGGACTCTACCCACCTTCCATGTGGAGCCCCTCTAGAGATATCAATCTAACTAGCACAATTCCAAACTTCCCATGGGTCCAAACTCTAACATTTGCCAGGCTAATACACCAGGACCTTCCCACAAAGGTCATGTGGACGTACGGTATGGAACCGGTTTAGCGGCACTTAGGTTTGGTCCTTAAGCGACTCGGGCAAGACTCCATTCCATACAGCATCCATGTAGCTTCCGGCTACTCCAACATCACCCATACACCCTTACATCTCTTGCCCGAATCAAAAACCATCTCCATTCTCTTTCACTTAGGGTTTCGAAAACATCGCTTTTCAAATCATCGCCTCGGACGGCACAGCCGGCCGAGGGTTTTATTCCCAAATCCCGAAAGGGTATAAGGTAACTTGATTCAAAACGGTTTTTAGTTTCTAAGCAGGGCTAACGCCTATAACCTTAATTATTTTGCCGATACTCCAATTATCGACAATTAATACTAGGGCTACAAGGATAGGATTTACGGACCTGGGCTACTGCAGCTACTGGGAATATCTATTCTACGTAAAATATCGGTGATAACACATAGCATGCACTTTCACAAACAAAATAATAGTAACTTGCAAATATAGGATGCGGCATGATCAAGGGGAGAATTGCTTGCCTGGCAGTTCCGGATCCTGTTCTCGTTCTTGACGTGAAGGCGACCCCGGGTCTTCCTGACGCACGCACGGCACTCCCTCAACTACACGTCGAAGAAATCGGCGAATGAAAAGAAGGAAGCAACAACTCCGAACAATTCCAGAAAAAGAGAGTGCATGTATGCATGGCACATGAAATGACGAATCCCTTTAATCGGATAGTAACAGTCGGGTGGTTAGGGTTATCTGTTCCAATCGGTGCTTTTATGAATTCATGAGTGCTATAGATATTCTAATATACTGATAAAATGTTTACTTTTACTATCCCGGAGAATTAATTATATAAAGTATATGGGGCTTCAAGGAATATGAGAACAATACCCTAATCTATTTTCCTACTGGTCCAACTAAAGCTACGAATTAATAATCTGGGTAGTAAGGGTTTAATCCTTAGGGCTACCTGAAGGGGTATTCGCATGTTATTTGCTGCTAACAAAAATGCATGAAGTTAATACTTAGCAAACATGCTTCAAACAGTTTCAAACCTTAAGTTTTATTTGAACTAAAACTTCGTACTCCCCCTAAATTCTCTGGACCAGAGAAGTTCTTTTTGTAAAAAAAACTGGCCGAGGTACTCACGGATTAGCTGTCCAGAGCTCACCGCTTTAACCTAAGCACAACCGAAGCAGCTGGGTTAAATGCTTCTCAAACTAAACGCGATTTAATGAGCTAATGGCAGGGTCGGACTAATGCGCAGCAGTTAGAAATAACGACAGCTCAGTTAGGACCAATTAAACGCGCTCTAATGATTGTGAAACAGCAGCTTGGTTGGGGCGTTTTACCTACTCGGTGGTGGGCCGTTTCCTTGCCTAGCCCACACGTCGGCGGCTCAACCACTCACTGCACAGCTCGGTTGGGACTCCCTCAATTTCTCAGAACCAGGACATAGAGGCGGCGGCGCTTCGGACAAAGGTCTACCGGCAGCGGGCTGCAGCTTGGAGAGGAGGAGGACTCAGAGAAGGGAGAGGTTGCCGGCGGCGGGGAGTGGGGGCTGCCCTCGATCTCTTGGCTTGGGAGTTGTAGAAGGCGGCGGCGCACCGGTACCCGACGGCTGTGGTCGTCGCAGCTCACTCGGCGGAGCTCGGGTTGCCCGGGACCAAGGTGGCGAGGGAATAGCTTGGGTGGGAGAGAAGTGAAGATGATGGCTAGCGGGTGGAGGAGCTCGGCTATGGAGGAGTGTGAGCTGGTGCTTGGATGGCCAATCCCAAGCCCGGTATGCCTTTTATAGGCCGGCGTTGAGGAAGCTGCCGGTGCGGCTGCTGTTGCTATCGGGACAAGGGAGGGCATCCGTGGCGCTTGCTGGTAGCTCGGGCGGCGCTGCAACGACGAGCGGCGCGGCGGACAGTGCGGCATCGAGGCGCGGACGCGCACTGGCGAGCTCGGCTTGAGACAAGACAGCTCAGGGGAGCACTCACTGGCGACGCTGAGCTGTGGAGCGCGAGGTCAGGCGTGAGCACCAAGGAGGCGAGCTGGGCGACGGATTCTCCGGCGAGCGGCGCGGCCGTACTGAGGTGAGCTCGGGTGCATGGATATGACTACTCGGGAAAGGAATCGGAGGCGGGACTGAGCTGGGCAAGTCGAGGACAGGCGCGTGGAGCTAGGCGGCAGCTGGACGACGTGTTTTCCGGCGGGCGGCGCGGCCACGCCTCTATTGGCATGCCGATGCCAGTGCTGGGCGCGAGCTCGGGTGGCAAGGAGGTGCCACAGAGTGCCCTGGAGCGCTGGCTTACGCGTGACCTTGTCATTGGAACTCTAGGGCACGTGTCTAGAGTGTTAGTGGAGTTGGACCTTGGTTCGATGCTGCGAACTGTGTAACTTTTGCATGCCTGAGTGGTCAAGTCTTGCTTTCTTCTACTGGAGTTGAGGTGACATGAGATATCAGTGAATTTTATGGTGCTGGCAGGTTGGGAGAACCGAGGATGGGGTCCACAGTTTATTTGACAGGGTTTGACGGAGGTTCCCTTGGTATTTTATGAGACCGAAGATTTTTGATGCAGGTGTTCGATGGCGTTCATCTTGGATTTTAGCATATGACCTGCCCATGTTTTTATAGGTTTGGACTCCTGGAAGATTAGGGATCTTCGTGTGATTTTATTAGAATTTTTGAAGTTATATTTTTAGAGGTTACAGTACAACGCTCCTTTTAATCCTAAAAGTTATTAATTTACTTTACTAATATTTTTGTATTGGACTTTATTGTTTTATGTTATAATTGAGTTAGTGTTATTGTTAGGGCATCTCATAAATTATTTCGAAATTTTCGGAGAAGCCGGGAAGTATATTGTCTTGCGATTAGGGTTTTAGGGAACTTAGAATTTAAATATTGGGAAGTAGTCGGGAGCTAGGGTTAGGTTTTGTTCGGAGTGCGGCAGGGTGACGTGAGTGCATGGGAACTCTCGGAAGTCCTTTCCCTCGAGTTAGGGTTGGTCGGCTCCAGGGTGCCGTAGGTGCACTGACGTATATGGCATATACGCAGCGTTAGGGTCTTAGCTCGGGGTAGCGCGTGTGTGCGTGTGTCGATTCCATGCGTGGTTAATGAGGTCATGCCACATGCGATGATATGCCGTTAATGCAGGTTTTGAAAATTGGGACGTGACAGTTCCTTGGAGGTATCAAAATATATCCTTAATGCCTTTCCAATGCTGTTTGGTAGGCTCAGAACTATATCTCGCTAACAAATTCACGGCGAATGCAATATCCGGCCTCGTGCAATTTGCAAGATACATGAGTGCTCCTATTGCACTCAAGTATGGGAATTCTGATCCCAGAACTTCCTCCCCCTCTTCCTTAGGTCTAAACGGGTCCTTATCTTGCTGTAGGGACCTCCCAATCATGGGGACTTTTGAAGGGTATGCCTTTTTGACGATGTATAGTGCGGTATCCTGTATATTAGGAAGTATCCGCATACGATTCCCTAGATTACTAGAGTATACCACGTACCCGATAAGGATTCCAGGATGGTAAGGTAACCCCCCGTAAGGAGGAAGGATACCCTTAAACTAGGAAGTCGATCCCGACGTTTAAGGAAGCCAGAGTTCTACTCGGGCATAAGTCCATGTCTAATACGACTAGACGAACCCCCTATAAAAGGATCAGCAGTCCCATAGGGGAGGAGGGGTTAAGTTAGATCCAAGGGAGGTTGGATCCAAGGAAGATCCAGAAGCCCTAGTTTATTCCTACGAGAAGACCCGCCACCTCGAAGGAGTCGAGCTTAGCGGAATTAGCCGAATTAGTGTACGATTAGGCCTAGAATAGCCACTAACCTTCATATCCCTTGTAAGACATTCTCCAGTTAATATATACGAATAGGACGTAGGGTTGTTATCCTGAGGGAGGCCCGAACCTGTATAAAAAGGGTGTTTCCTTGCCATTATACCTCTGGCCTTGTGCCCTAGTGGTCCCTACCCCTCATACATACACATTCCACGAATACCGTAAGATCAGCAGTTTACCGATCGTCGACACTTTTCGAAGCTAAATCTTTCCAACACTTTCTGAGTGTAAGAAGACTGATGCACTAATATCCCTTCAGGGACATGCTCAAGTTGTAAACCTAAGCAATACTTGGTCTTTCTCAAGTCTTTCATTTCAAATTCTGACTTCAAGTAAGAACTTGCTTCATCAATATCCTCGGGTGTGCCAATGATATTCAGATCATCTACGTATACCGAGATTATACGGAATCTATCCTGGGACCTTCGTATAAATACACAAGGGCAATCTTTGTTGCTCGTGTAGCCTTTCTTACTTAGTATCTTGCTTAAGCGATTATACCACATTCTGCCAGACTGTTTGAGTCCGTATAGTGACTTTCTAAGTTTCACACTATACAGGCTCCTATTTGCTCTGTCTTGGTTCGGTATGGGAATACCTTCTGGTACCCTCATGTAAATGTCCGAATCCAAGTTTCCGTATAGGTATGTTGTTACCAATCCATTAGTTTCATTTCTAGATTCAAATTAACTGCCATTGAGATTAAATATCTAAGGGTAATTCCATCCATGACCGGGGAATAAGTTTCCTCAAAATCGACTCCAGGTTGTTGAGTGAAACCTTGTGCAACAAGCCTTGCTTTGTATCTGACCACCTCATTATTTTCATTTCTCTTACGAACAAAGACCCACTTATGACCTACAGGGCGTATGTGGTGAGGGGTTAGGCTTACGGGCCCAAATACCTTTCTTTTGTTCAGAGATAATAATTCTGCAGTGATTGCCTCTTGCCATTTTTCCAATCTAATCGTTTCTTACAATCGGTGAGCGATACAGGCTCGGGATCAAGATCAATAATCTTGGCAATCTTATTCGCAAAATAAATATCGACATTGGCCGTTACTTTATTTAAGGATTCTCCTGTTTCTGCATAGTTTATGGCCATTTCGTCATAGAGTGCTTATTCATGCGCTTCCCTTTGCTCATCGCTATTTCCCGTAACAGGAGCAAGATCCTTTAGTTTTCCTGCGCCAATGTGTGCGCACACATCTCCGCTAGGTGCTCCCTCCAATGGAAGGTTCAAGTCAGGAACATTTTGTTCTGTACTTGTGCCAGGTCTCAACTGGCTCCCCTTATTTTTTTTGGCGTTTCGGTGGTTTTCCGTGGTAAGTCCTTCTTGTCCTTTTTCACCGAGTGTCCCCGGGTACTTGGGACACGAAGGACCGGAGTTCTCGTCCTTTTATTCTGAGGCCTTTGGACGGGAACGGGTATACCTTCATCATTTTTTGGTATTTCAACCCTCTCCGGTGCATTGCGTGCGAGCACATGTGACTTAGTCACGGATTTTAAATCACTAAAGTGATCCGGAAGGTGATTCGCTAATGCTTGCAAATCAATTATTTTCTAGACCTCTCTATTTGCTTCACTAGTATGCGGGTCATGTGCGTGGATCCCCGTGGCTTGCCACGTAAGTTCGTGACATTTTTCATCAAGGGGTTGATTTCCTCCCCCTAATGTCGAGAAATGATCCTCATCAAAAATGCAATCACAAAGCGGGCCGTATGACAATCTCTGGTCATGGGTTCCAAATACCGAATTATGGAGACGGTTTTATAACCGACATAAATCCCAGACTTACGGAGTGGCCCCATTACTGATCACTGAGGTGGTGGTATAGGTACATATACCTGGCAATCAAACCTTCTAAGGTGGGAAATTTTTGGTGCCGACCCTTGTGCTAGTTGCATAGGAGAGTGGATGTTATAGACCGACGGTCTAAAATTAATGAGATTTGCAGCATGCAGCACTGCGTGTCCCCAACATGTTGTTGGTAAATTACAACTCTATAATAGCGGTCTGGCAATAAATTTAATTCTTTTAATTAATGCCTCTGCCAAACCATTCTGGGTATGGACATGAGGTACTGAGTGCTCAACCTTAATTCCCATGCCTAGGCCATAATCATCAAATACTTTTGAAGAAAATTCGCCGACGTTGTCCATTCTAATGGACTTTACTTGGTAATATGGGAATTTATTCTTAATCTGAATGATCTGCGAGATTAGCTTTGCAAAAGCATGATTTCACGTAGATAGTAAGGAGACATGCGACCATTTCGAGGACGCATTGATGAGCACTATTGAAGGATCAAAGATGTCGACTAGAGGGGGGGTGAATAGGCGACTACAAATTTTAACTTTTTCTTAATTGCTTTTAGGGAAGTGCGGAATATAAGTTCTCTAAATGTGCAACTAAGTGAGTCAACCTATATGACACAAGATGAATAGCACAAGGTATAACACAAGGTAAACAAGATGAACCACACAAACACAATAGATATGAGTAAAAAGCAATCACAAGGGTGAGACGAAGAATTAACCCGAAGTTCACACCCTTGGGGGGATGCTAATCTCCGTTGGAGAGGCGGAGGCCCAACAAAGCACCTCGCGACACAAAGTCTCGCCTTCTTCTCCTTTGAGCCTCGGCAAACCAAGCCCGAGCTCAAATAACTCGTGGTAGACCTTGAGGTGGCCTCCAAACCCTCACAAACGATCCCGGAGCACGAATCCACACTTTGGAGGCTTCCGGGAGACACCAACCGGCTAGGGATCCCCACAATCCCAAGAGTAACAAGCAACGTGATGAACTCAAGGGGGGAATCAAATTTTGGCTTGGTGAGATTGTAGATCTATGTCTCCTCTTTCTTTTCTCTCAAAGGCTTGAACGGATTTGAGCACTAGGGGAGGAGATCCTCAAGCTTTGGAGGTCAACAATGGTGGAGGAGAGATGTATTCAAAGCTGCAGCCGTGGGTACCCCTTGGGGAAGAAGGGGTGGGCTTTATATAGGGCCCCCCGAAATCTGCCCGTTGGGGCTCTGCGCGCACAGTCCGGAGTTCCATCCGGAACCTTCGGACTCAACCTCCGGATCACCCGGATTCCGGGCTGTCCTCCGGACAGTCTTCCGGGTGAGTCCAGAAGCTACTGGACTCATCCGGAATTTATCCGGAGTCCATCCGGAAAACAAGGTCACCCGGAGGTTCAGCCCGGAACCTCCGGACCCAGACCTCCGGGAGGAACACCCGGAGCAACCGAGAATCCCGGTAGCTCCGGACCACCCGGATTCCGGGATGCTCTCCGGACGGCCTTCCGGGCGAGTCCAGAGGCTACTGGACTCGTCCGGAGTTCCACCCGGAACTCATCCGGATTCCGGCCCACCCGGAGGTTCTATCCGGAACCTCCGGGCTGAGCATCCGGACCATAGGCAGAGAGCAAAAACAGGGTATTCTTTATGGCTTCTCACTTGCTCTCTCTTGGGGTTTTTCTCGAACATAGGATGTGGAAGAAAGATCTTATAGGAGATTTGTTGCCACCCTCTTGTTCATCACATTACCCCTCTTAATAGTCCGGCTTCCCTATGACTCAAAACATAAGATAAAATGCGTAAATTTAAATACGCCGTCTTCTTCTCTCCTTTTTGCTTAGGAGGGTCTCCGACCACCTTTGCTTATCAAACTTCGGACTAACACTTGTTCATACACTTTGTAAACGTGGTTAGTCCCCTAATCACTTGTCATTTACACCAAAACCCACTTAGGGGCTTAGATGTCCTTTCAATCTCCCCCTTTTTGGTGGTAGATGACAACCATGATTAGAGCTCACATAAAGATTTTATAAATTGAATGTTTTGGTTTCTTTGGACATAGAAAGAGCTCCCCCTAGATTTGTGCACTTATTGAATAGCTTTGCTTTTGAATGCAAAGTGCACAAATATAGAGTTTGGAGAGGCTCCCCCTATGGCTTTAGAAACCGTAGGATGATGCAAAGTATATGATATGAACAAGATAGCATACATGGCATGAGACATAACATGATATCATGGGTAAGCTAAGGCAAAGAGTATGTACTATAAGCAACCTTAGTCACAACCATGATAGACTTTAGATAAACATAAGTCTCATCCATACAATAATTTAAACAAGCGAGGATCAACATCCAAACAACAGAGAGTACGATAGATATTATAAAGAGATTCACAAGCCCAATAAGAGAATCAAAACGAAAACGAGAGGGCTTGTGATCATGCAAACTACCCATAACTACCCATAACCACCAACGAGACGTCCTAATAGAACTCACTTCTCCCCCTTTGGCATCTAAACACCAAAAAGGAGAGAAAGAGAGCGATGCTATCGCAGCCCAAAGAACTACTCATCATCATCTGTCTCCTCGTCGTCGTCGTCGTCGTCGTCGTCGTCGTTGTCGTCGTCGTCGTCCTCCTCCTCCTCCTCATGAGCAGGGGCAGAAGGTGCAGGCACATCTTGGTCTTCATCACTGTCACTTGCGAAGGGATCTTCAAAAACTTCCAAGTCGCTGACGTTATCCTCGGATCCATGTTCAATGTCCTCCCCATTCTTGCGCCTCTCTTCATAGATCATGCAGGAGTTCTTCTTTGCACGCTCACTCAACTTATGCATACGGGTATGAATCGCTTTGACATACCCAAAGATTGATTTGAGAGCTCTCATGGCTTTGCTCTTCTTTTCTTTCTTCTTGGGCTGGCTTGATGAGCCTCCATGCACAACCTCCTTTTCTTTCTCAGAGGTAGAAGTGGTTTTCCTAGGAGGTGAGTAGCAAGAAGTAGGCCTCAAGTACCCATGGTTTTGCTTTGGAGCAGTCCCTAGAATGGCGAGAGAGGTAGCTCCAATGATAAAGGCCTCAATGTAGGGAGCATAAGTAGGAGACCTCTTCTCAATCACGACAAGCCTCATCTCTTGATAAATAAAGTCCATCACATCAATACGGGTTTGCATCTCCGGCCTTGTGTAGAGCATCAGGTTGATCAAAGAGCCTCTCACAGCTGTAGAGTCTCCAACCTTTGCACCAAGGGATTGCCGAAAGAGCTTGTACATCACATCATAAAAGGGGAGCATGTCATTTGTGAATCCAATATTTATCCTCCCCAATCCATAACAAAACCTGAGCTTATCCTTGGTAGCATAGTCTTCATTGTGAATCCGGACACCACGGTTGTCTCTGGCAAACCTAAAGGAGTATCCAAGCATTTGAGCAAAAAGACCAAAGGGTGCCTTGTGCATGTGAGGTCCGGTCATCCAAGATAGAGATCTCTCCTCATCACGATGGAAATGTACGGTTGCATAAAATTGACGAATGTGTTCTGGACAGTATGGTTGATTCACTTTCATCAGCCTCATAACATCCAACTTTTCACAAGCTTCAATGATCCCTGGAAAATTTTCCTTGTAGTCTTCTATGTATTCGAAATCAATGGTCTTTTGAATGACCACCTGAGTCTTGTGAGCTTCAAAGATGTCATTGAAGATCTTCTCTTGTTGATAATCCCAAAATCTCTCATCGGTGTTATTGCTTCTTTCTTCCTCATATGGGTTTTTCATCCTTAACTTAGCCCATTTCTGCCTTGTCATAGTTCTGAAGTTCTCTTGAGGAATAGTTGGTCCTCGAGGAGCACTAGGAGGTGCAGCTTTTGCTTTCTTAGCCGGGGCCTTGCCCTTCGCATTCCTTCCTCCACGATGAACAGCGGCCTCTCTTCTAGGATTGGTCCTTGAACCCTCGGGCCTTGTTTGAGCCACTTTCTTCCCCCTTAACGTTTCACGGACAGTGTCACGGTCCGCACTGGAAGGATTGCTGTCACCTGAGAACAAGATAGGTACGAATAGAATAGGATAAGTGCACAAGCCACAAGAATGGAGGCCAAAGAAATTGTTTTTACAGAAATTCAGGACTTCTCAGTGTTCATCCGGAGGTTCCGTCCGGAGCCTCCGGGTTCAACCTCCGGACAGCCCGGATTCCGGGCCTCTTCCGGATCAGATTCCGGGCGGGTCCAGTGGCTACTGGACTCGTCCGGACCCTCATCCGGAATATGGTCCGGATTCCGGATGGTCCGGAGGCTCAATCCGGAGCTTCCGGATGGAACCTCCGGGCTGTGCAAAAACACCCGGATGAACATGGAGAACTCCCAACTTCCACAAAACTCAACGATAGGAAGATGTATGGCCATGAATAGGAGTGGAATAGCCATATGACATGATTCTACGCTAAAAACAACTAAATCTCACATATATTGGAGCAATGGTGGTGAGATCTAGAGGAGAGAGAGAATGCAAAGGAGATTTACCCGAATCCATCGATGCTCTTGCCCTAACTTGGCGAGGAGCACCTTCTATGAGGGAGATTGGTGGGTAGACGTCCAAATCCCTCCAAATCGGAGAAGAAAAACCTCCAAATCCACGGTAAGGAACCGCCAAGATGGAGAACTTGAAAACCTCTTGAAGAACTTGAAGAACCCGGAGGTAGATCCGGATTCCGGGCTACCAATGTACCAACCGGAGGTTCAAATGGGGCCTCCGGAGGTGCTGGAGATGGGCGGCGGCTTTAGGGTTAGGGCACGGGTCGGGGGGGGAAATGAATTGAGTGAACCGTTTTTCCCCCCGACTCAGCCTTAAAAGGCCAAATCGCGCGCCGTCCGGAGGTTCCGTCTGAAGCCTCCGGGCTCAACCTCTGGACTGTCCGGATTCCGGGTTGCTTCTGGGTCCGGTTCCGGGCGGGTCCAGAGGCTACTGGACTCGTCCGGAGCCTTACCCGGAGCGCAGTCCGGATTCCAGGCTATCCGGATGTTGTGTCCGGAGCCTCCGGATGGAACATCCGGGCTGAAGGAAAAAACTCCTCACAGCTATATCAAGGATCAAAATGACTTGTGCAAGAGTAGAGTAGATGGCATGAGGTAAGCATAGACAACACTACGAATGTCCTTAGGTGTTCTAAGCATATCCAATAGGAAAAAAACAACACGAATAGCTTTATTGGACATGATTTGAATCAAGAACCGAAGACAACCACAAAGAAAAATGAACAAAGAGCATAAGATACATTGAAGAGGTATTTCTACCATATGTTTGAGCATATTGATCTAGGACCGCGAGTTCTATTGAGAGTAATGGGTCCTAAGAATCAAACTCATTTTAGCATATAAATCACATAAGAGGTCATTTATACAAGTTTCAATATTTGCATCCTTTACGGATGTGATAGCTCATTGCTTGAGCTACACTCCCCCTTATACCATGCACGCACCTAGATAGCAAGATACAATGTAAAGCACATGTGTGTATGCAAGAGCTCAAGACAAGTTTCGAGAATCAATGATATTAAGCTCATTCCTCAACTCGCAAAACCTAGCTTCATCTAGGGGCTTGGTGAAGATGTCCGCTAGTTGTTTATCCGTTCTCACATGAGATATTACTATTTCACCTCGAGCAACATGATCCCTAATGAAGTGATGACGGATATCTATGTGTTTGGTTCGGGAGTGTTGGACGGGGTTGTTGGCTATTTTGATTGCGCTTTCATTATCACACAAAAGAGGCACTTTACCAACAATTATACCATAATCCTTCAAAGTTTGCCTCATCCACAACAATTGAGCGCAACAATTACCGGCTGCAATATATTCGGCTTCGGCGGTGGATAGGGAAACGGAATTTTGTTTCTTGGATGTCCAACTAACTAACGATCTACCAAGGAGTTGGCATGTTCCGGAAGTAGACTTTCTATCTACTTTATCACCAGCATAATCCGAATCCGAGAAACCAACAAGATCAAATGTTGAGCCCTTAGGATACCAAAGCCCTAAGTTTGGGGTATGAACAAGATATCTAATGATTCTCTTAACCACCACTAAATGGCACTCTTTTGGAGTGGCTTGAAATCTTGCACACATACACACACTCAACATGATATCCGGCCTAGATGCACAAAGGTAAAGAAGAGATCCAATCATGGAGCGATATACCTTTTGATCTACCGGGGTACCTTCTTGGTTGAGGTCGAGATGCCCATTGGTAGGCATTGGCGTCTTGCACCCCTTTGCCTTGTCCATCTCGAACTTCTTGATGATGTCGGCGGTGTACTTTGTTTGGGAGATGAAGGTTCCCTCCTTGAGTTGCTTGACTTGAAATCCGAGGAAGAACTTCAACTCCCCCATCATTGACATCTCAAACTTGCTAGTCATTAGTTCACCAAATTCATCGCTAAATGCTTTGTTAGTGGAACCAAAGATAATATCATCAACATATATTTGGCATACGAACAAGTCACCTTTAACCCTTTTTGTGAGAAGAGTGGTATCGATTTTCCCAATCACAAAATCATTCATAACTAGGAAATCCCTAAGGCATTCATACCAAGCTCGAGGAGCTTGTTTTAATCCATAGAGGGCCTTATGAAGTTTATAGACATGGTTAATGTGATTAGGGTCCTCAAAACCCGGTGGTTGTGCAACATATACCAATTCATTAATTGGACCATTAAGGAAAACACTTTTAACATCCATTTGATATAATTTGAAGTTATGATGATTAGCATATGCAAGTAAAATGCGAATGGCCTCTAATCTAGCAACGGGGGCATAGGTTTCACCGAAATCCAAACCTTCGTCTTGGGTGAAGCCTTGTGCCACCAACCTTGCCTTGTTCCTTATAACTTGGCCATTTTCATCTTGCTTGTTCTTGAATATTCATTTTGTCCCAATGACATTGTGATCCTTGTCCTTAGGTCTCTCCACTAATCGTCTACGAGTGGTTACCCCTTTAGATATGCTTCCTAGAATGTTGTCAACGTCGAGTCCTTTCATGTTGCATGGGATCCGTTGTTGACGTGGAGCTTGATCTTCTTCATTTGAAGCTTGAGCTCCATCTTGAGCTTGATCTTGACCTCGATCTTGCTCACTTGATTGATGGTCTTGAGGTTGTTCTTGTTCATTGAATTGATCTTGTGTCGAGGTGGGAGGTTCAACTTCCCTTGAACTTGATTCCTCTCCTTCCTTCTCCTTAGGTTGTTCGATTGGCAAGATTTCACCAATCCCCATGGTCTTGATGGCTTGAGACGGATCTTCTTCACCTAACACACTTGAATCAACTCGCTCTACTTGAGAGCCGCTATTTTCATCAAACTCCACATCACTAGATTCTTCAACACATCCGGTGGATTTGTTGTAGACTCTATATGAGTGAGAGTTTGATCCATATCCAACAAATATGCCTTCTATAGATTTAGGAGCAAATTTAGCTAATCTATCTCGCTTATTGAGCATGAAACACTTACAACCGAATACTCAAAAGTATTTGACGTTGGGCTTCTTCCCGGTGAGTAGCTCATATGGTGTCTTGTCCAAGATCTTGCGGAGGAAGAGCCGGTTAGAAGCATGACACGCGGTGTTGACGGCTTCGGCCCAAAAGTTGTATGGAGACTTGTACTCATCCTACATGGTCCTCGCCATTTCCACTAATGTCCGGTTCTTCCTTTCCGCCACACCATTTTGTTGAGGGGTATATGGAGTAGATAGCTCATGCTTGATCCCCTCTTCATCCAAGTATTCATCAAGCTTGGTGTTCTTGAACTCGGTTCCATTGTCACTTCTAATTGCCAAAATCTTCTCATCAAGTTGTCGTTGAGCTCGCTTGGCAAAAGAC
The DNA here is from genome assembly GCA_019208055.1 of Stipa capillata. Taxonomy (NCBI): domain Eukaryota; kingdom Viridiplantae; phylum Streptophyta; class Magnoliopsida; order Poales; family Poaceae; genus Stipa; species Stipa capillata. The sequence continues at coordinate 919,407 of JAGXJF010000259.1, forward strand.
TTGAAGGTATCTTGAGTTTCATCCTTAGATCGAAGAAAATACACCCAAGTGAAACGAGAAAAATCATCGACAATGACTAAACCATACTTACTTCCACCAATGCTATCATAGGATGGAGGACCAAAGAGATCCATGTGAAGGAGCTCCAAAGGCCTCAAAGTTGTGATGATGCTCTTGGTGGGATACTTCTTTCCAACTATCTTTCCGGCAATACATGAGCTACAAACTCTATCTTTATCAAATGCAATATCGGTTAGTTCAACAATGTGCTCGCCCTTTAGAAGATTTTTCAAATTTCTCATACCGACGTGGGCTAATCTACGATGCCATAGCCACCCCACGTCGGTCTTGGCCATTAGACATGCTTCAAGCTTAGTGTTCTCTTTCGAGAAATCAACAACATATAGCTTGCCTTCCACATGTCCAACAAAGACCACTTTGAGATTATCTCTTCTAAAGATCGTCACTTTAGATATGGAAAATAAGCAATCATAACCTACACTACACAATTACCAAATGGAAAGTAAATTGTAATTAAGAGATTTGACAAGCATAACATTCTCAATAGATAAGTCATTAGTGATTGCTACCTTGCCCAAACCGAGTACCTTTCCCTTGTTGTTATCACCAAAGACAATGTTTGATGTAGAGGATATGTCTTCTACAAATTGCTCAAACATCCCCTTCTCTCCGGTCATATGGTTTGTGCAACCGCTATCGATCACCCAAGCATTTCCACCGGAGGTATAGTCCTACAATAGAATCATGCTTTGATTTTAGGTACCCATTTGTAGATGGGTCCTTTGATGTTAGTAACAAGGGTCTTAGGAACCCAAATAGACTTAAGTTTAGCAACATTACACACTTTAGCACCTATAAATTTAGCAAATACATGCCCATCCTTGCCCTTACATAGCACATAGGATGGATCAAAAGTGCCCAACAACTCATTGTGAGTGACATAGCTCCTAGTAGCTTTGCCATTCACAATATCATCTCCAACATTTCCCTTGTGCCCTCCACGCACAAATTTGGTCTTGGGATAATGATGTGAAAGCCACGCTTTGCCCTTGTCATTGAACTTGGGAGTAAACCCAAGTCCTTCTCTAGGAACCCTCTCCCTTTGCTTGCTCATTAGCTCCTTGAGAGTTTTCTCACCTTGAATGCATGTGACTAAACCTCTCTTAAGTTGAGCTTTCAACTTCTTGTTCTCCTCAATGAGTGATGCTTTATCAAAAAGAGAGTTAGTAGCACAAGCATCAACATTAATAATAGCAGGAGTGCTAGGGGTGGCTAGGAGTTTCTTGTGAGTGGATTGAAGTTCCTCATGTGACTCGGTAAGTTTGATGAGTTCACCCTTGACTAGCTTGTAGCCATTGTCAAGGTACTCAAAATCCTTAGAGAGTTTAGCATGAGCAACCTCAATCTTTTCTTTCGAAGCCTTGAAACCATTAGCCGCCTCTAGAGCTCTCTCAAGACCAATTTTAGTTTTAGAGAGATCCATGTTAAGAGTTTCATTTTTAGCTTGCTCTTCGTGGAGTTTATGCTCGAGGAGTTTGACACTCTCATTTTCCCTAATGATAAGGGTTTCCGCTCTCTCAATATACTCATTGCGTTCCACAAGAGAATTCATGAGAAAGCGAAATCTATCAAGCGCCTCACCACGAAGAGAAGTCATGAATTTTATAGTTGCAATATCATCCTCCTCATCATCACTATCACTATCACTATCACTATCACTATCTCCTTCCACATTAACTTCACACAATACATTTGAGGACATAGGAGATAGAGGAGTAAACAAGGTAGGATTTGATGAAGGAAGTACATTTGCCTCTCTAGCCATGAGGCATTTATGGTCGGTCTTGATTTCGTTGGAGTAGTCGAACTTGAAGAGTGAGGTGGGCTTGGAGGGAGAGACAATGGCTATCCCGGCAACGCCCACATTCTCTCCTTCTTCTTCGGCATCGGAATTGTCGGAGGAGTACTCTTGACCAATGAAGGCCTTTGCTTCCCTCTTCTTGTATGGTTTCCCATCTTTGAAGAAAGGCTTTTTCTTGTATGTCTTCTCCTCCTTGTCCTTGCCTTCTCTCTTGTCCCGCTTCTCCTTTGGGCAATCCGCAATGAAATGATTTGGACTATCACAATTGTAGCAAAGTCTCTTAGGCATGCTTGACTTGCCCCTAGAGAATTTGCTTCCCCTTTTGCCCATAGAGCCCTTGTATTTTCTAACCAAGAGAGACATCTCTTCTTCAAAGTCATTTGGTGATGGAGTCTCTTGGCTAGCTTCTTCTTCTTCGCTAGAGTCTTGAGCTTGAACTTGTTTTGCCTTCAATGCTAGGTTGGCCTTCTTTGACCCACGCGCAATAGCAAGTGTCTTCTCGGCGGTCTTGACCATGTTCTCATGAGTGACAAAGAGTGAGAGAACATCATTGGGAGTGAGGTTGAGGTAGTCCGCCCTTTGTTGAATGTTGAAGACCATTGACGGTTGGTAAGGGAGGATGGCGCCAAGGAACTTGCTCACGACGTATGCATCATCGGCCCATGCACACCCATAACCCTTCAAGGACACCACAATGGAGTTGAGTCTTCGAAATAGCGTTTGGGGTGTGTCATTCTCTTCCATCACGAACAAGTTGGCTTCATTCTTGACCATCTCATAGTTTGATCTTCGGATGCTTGTGTTGCCCTCATGCATGATCTTGAGCTCATCCCATACTTCCTTGGCGGTCTTGCATAGGATGATGGAGTTGAAGAGCTCGGGTGTCAACGCTCTTTGAAGCATGTTGAGAGCGGTTGCATTGAGTTGAGCATCCCTCTCTTCATCGACGGTTAGGTTGTCGGGGTCGATTGGTTTGAATCCACGCACCACGATGCTCCACAAATGATTAGAGGCACTGCGAAGATGAGATTCCATAGAAACTTTCCAATATGGATATTGAGTGCCATCTAAAATAGGTGCGGGGCCAGGATTGTGAATATGCACATGAGGTATATGTTGAGGGGGATAGGAGTAAGGCACCGCATTGAATAATTGATCCTCCGAGGCTTTATCAACCTCAACATTAGAGGATTTGGAGCCCTCGGTGGAGATGGCCTTAATAGCATCGGCTAACTCCTTTTTCATGGTGGCCGTGAGCTCCTCACGAAGCTTGGCCATCATTTGGTTTACCTCCTCCTCACTATAGGTCGTCATCTTTACTCTTTAGGTGATGAAACCCAAACAAAGAGTCCTTTGCTCTGATACCAATTGAAGGATCAAAGATGTCGACTAGAGGGGGGGTGAATAGGCGACTACAAATTTTAACTTTTTCTTAATTGCTTTTAGGGAAGTGCGGAATATAAGTTCTCTAAATGTGCAACTAAGTGAGTCAACCTATATGACACAAGATGAATAGCACAAGGTATAACACAAGGTAAACAAGATGAACCACACAAACACAATAGATATGAGTAAAAAGCAATCACAAGGGTGAGACGAAGAATTAACCCGAAGTTCACACCCTTGGGGGGATGCTAATCTCTGTTGGAGAGGCGGAGGCCCAACAAAGCACCTCGCGACACAAAGTCTCGCCTTCTTCTCCTTTGAGCCTCGGCAAACCAAGCCCGAGCTCAAATAACTCGTGGTAGACCTTGAGGTGGCCTCCAAACCCTCACAAACGATCCCGGAGCACGAATCCACACTTTGGAGGCTTTCGGGAGACACCAACCGGCTAGGGATCCCCACAATCCCAAGAGTAACAAGCAACGTGATGAACTCAAGGGGGGAATCAAATTTTGGCTTGGTGAGATTGTAGATCTAGGTCTCCTCTTTCTTTTCTCTCAAAGGCTTGAATGGATTTGAGCACTAGGGGAGGAGATCCTCAAGCTTTGGAGGTCAACAATGGTGGAGGAGAGATGTATTCAAAGCTGCAGCCGTGGGTACCCCTTGGGGAAGAAGGGGTGGGCTTTATATAGGGCCCCCCGAAATCTGCCCGTTGGGGCTCTGCGCGCACAGTCCGGAGTTCCATCCGGAACCTCCGGACTCAACCTCCAGATCACCCGGATTCCGGGCTGTCCTCCGGACAGCCTTCCGGTTGAGTCCAGAAGCTACTGGACTCATCCGGAATTTATCCGGAGTCCATCCGGAAAACAAGGTCACCCGGAGGTTCAGCCCGGAACCTCCGAACCCAAACCTCCGGGAGGAACACCCGGAGCAACCGAGAATCCCGGTAGCTCCGGACCACCCGGATTCCGGGATGCTCTCCGGACGGCCTTCCGGGCGAGTCCAGAGGCTACTGGACTCGTCCGGAGTTCCACCCGGAACTCATCCGGATTCCGGCCCACCCGGAGGTTCTATCCGGAACCTCCGGACTGAGCATCCGGACCATAGGCAGAGAGCAAAAACAGGGTATTCTTTATGGCTTCTCACTTGCTCTCTCTTGGGGTTTTTCTCGAACATAGGATGTGGAAGAAAGATCTTATAGGAGATTTGTTGCCACCCTTTTGTTCATCACATTACCCCTCTTAATAGTCCGGCTTCCCTATGACTCAAAACATAAGATAAAATGCGTAAATTTAAATACGCCGTCTTCTTCTCTCCTTTTTGCTTAGGGGGGTCTCCGACCACCTTTGCTTATCAAACTTCGGACTAACACCTGTTCATACACTTTGTAAACGTGGTTAGTCCCCTAATCACTTGTCATTTACACCAAAACCCACTTAGGGGCTTAGATGTCCTTTCAACTATAAAGTACCGAAATGGCCCTGACCGGGGCTGAATAGGACCGCATATATCCCCTTGTATTCGTTCTAGGAATACAGGGATTTCATCCTTCACTTTCAAAGTGGATGGTCGAATAATTAATTTCCCCGTGGCACATGCGAGGCACACGAAATCTTGTTGATTTGGGAAATTTTTCACATTGATATTATGACCATTATAGTTATTAATAACATTTCTCATCATTCTTAGACCGGGGTGGCCAAGCCTATCATGCCATAGACAGATAATTTAGAGCTTCTGAAAATAGTTTTAAAGTCAGTGTACACCGGGGATGCCACAATTCTAGTGTAGTAGAGCCCGGTGTCAAATGAAGGAAGTTTTTCTAATACCCTCTTTCCATGTGCGTCGCGCTTAGTGATGAGTAGATATTCTTTATCATTTTCATCATCGGTCTCTACATGGAAACCATTAGCGCAAATGTCCTTAAAACTAAGGAGTGTTCTAGTCGATTTGGGGTACAATAATGCCTCTTCTATTGTCAAAATTGTACCCATTGGGAGCATAATTGTGGCTCTTCCGGAGCCTATTATACTAGAACCGCTACCAACGATTGTCATGATATTGCCCGTACGTTTGCGAATAGACTAGAAATATTTTGTCTCTCTTAATATGGTATTAGTCGCGTCACTGTCCACAAGACATACTTCCTCCATTTGGTGCCACACGTGTTCTAAAATAATGCATCTAATTAATAACGTTGCGAGTAAGTAGTAAACATAATTAAATGCATACATATTTCAGAGCATCATATGCCATAAATGAATAAATGTTGAATAAATGAATGAGTCCAAATATCATCCAAACACCAAAAGAATAAAGTGCATACTCTCATAGAGCTTACAAATCCATTCAAGAATTATTAATGTATCGAAATGACTAAAGCATAAATGAAGATAACTTAGTGCGCTGCTGGCACTAGACGGAATCAGCTACAAAGTAGCCTGAGATCTCCTCACTGATCTGCTCGGGAGTCATACTCTCCTCCTCGGCAATAACGGTTGTGGCCGCGGTGACGTCGAGAGGCGGAGTGACTACTACTGTCTGAACCGGGATGTCCACCTGCATGGACGCCACTATGTCAAGTGGGGCTACAACTGGCGCTGCAACGGCCTGAGAAGTCCCCCCTGAACAACTGCAAGGTGTGCCTCTCGCCTTCTCTGGGCCTGGTAGGTGTCAACCACGTGCTGGGGCTCTTTGCATTGGCGAGACCAATACCCATGACGGCCACACTTGAAGCAGTCCTGATCCTGCTCACCATATGGCTTGTCATGGAGTTTGGCCTTGCCAATCTTGGGTGGAGCGGCCTTGACCTTGCGGGCCACGAGCATCTTCCCATTGCTACCTTTTCCCTTCTTTTTCTTGAGAGGGGTGCGCACCTTGTAGCTTGCATTGGCCTCCCTGCCAACACTGCTACTAGGCGCCTGGGAGATAAAGTTCTTTTTGGGAACCTCATCCTGCGCCTCCGCCACCTGGAGTATGTCAATGAGTTCTGCATACTCACTAAACTGACTCTAGCGGTAAGTGCATGTCGCCTGCACAGCGTCGGGGTGGAAGGTAGAGAGAGTCTTCTCAATCTTCTAGGCATCAGTGGTAACCTTGCCACACAGTTGAAGGTTAGTACAAATACGGTGTAGCGCAGAATTGTACTCACCAACCGTCTTGAAGTCTGCAAACATCAGACGGACCCATGCCTGCTTGGGGCAGGATGGTGTACTTCAGCTTCTCGAACCAATTCTTCAGGGCGGTCCACAGGGCAAGCGCACTCCTCTCTGCCATGTACTCATTCTTGAGAGTACTGCAAAGATGGTGCCAGAGGAAATGAAATGCCTGATCATTTTCCTCCTAGGTGATGACGGTAGCATGCCTGGTACCGACACCAATAGCTCCCCGGAGATTTCTAGCCCCGAGAACGATCTCCACATCCGACGCGCAGATGAGATAGTTGCGGCCATGCTGGGCCAACTCCTCAAATTCTCGGTTCGTTATGCCAGTCATTCTGCATTTCATGCAATGATTTCAATAAGTTACTGCGGGTAACATTGCATAAAAGGCAAAATAAAGATACAAAAATTAATTCTAACGGTGCTTCCATATTCAAATTATGTTAATATATGAGATATATGAAGATTAAAAGCAATATGCGGAATTACAAGTAATCATAATCATCAAATCATATAAGTAATGGCATAGAATCATTTAGAGCATGTGAAATAGCTGAGAAAATCAAAATCTGATGTAAAAATTGAGTTCCTGAGGCCCTTTTATGCTAGAAACAAGTATTTCTGTGAATTCTAGAATTTACAAGGACTCTTACGCAAAAAAATCAATACTAAAAATAAAAATGCATAAATATAAATAATCCAGGGGCTTTTTTGCAAATTTTCCATGCGCGGGCTGCCCGGGCCGATTAGATCGCCTATATGGGCCGGTCAGACCGGCCAGCCCGCAATAGCCCGCGCCCCCACACTCGGTAATGGGCTACCGGCCCATTTAGATCCGCGTGGCCCAATTTTTTTAACAGATCCGTTCCCGGGCCTTCGTGGGCCAGCCCCCCGTGCGGCCCACTACCGCACTGCCCTCGGCCTGTTAGGGGGGTGGCGATTAGGGTTTCCGCCCTAACCGCCCGAGCGGTGGCGGCGGCGACGCACGAGGACGTGGCGGCCGGCGGCCGGCCCATGCAGGGGTGGCGGCGCGCATGGCGGCCGGCAGTGACCGGCGGCGGTGACCAGCGGCGGTGCCATGGTCGGCCGTTTCGCGCGAGCGCGAGCGCGTTCATCGAGGCCACCATTCGGGTCGGCGTAACGGCGACGACCCGGTGTGCGATCCATGCACGGCGTCGTCTCCCCACGGCGATCGACATCCTCCCTCCCCCGATCGGCTTGGCCGGCGATTTCATCGGAAAAACGATCGGCATTGGCCGGCGATTTCAATCGGCAACGTTTTTCCGGGAGAATTCGCACGTGGGTGAGAGAAAAAAAAGGGGAAAACCAATCTAGATGAGATGGAGAACCCATTTTTCACGTTTTCGTCGATCTTTACCTCAACCGTGTAAAGTGAGCCTAAGAAGAAGAAGGCTCGGCAGAGAGGCTCGGCGGAGGGCGTCGTGCTGATAACGTGTTGTGCAACCGTTGCCGGCGAGTCCGGTCCTCGGGTTGCACAGCGTGGCGTAGTCGACGTCGAGGAAGAAGAAGGACGAAGCACGTGTACAGTATGTAAAATGAGGGAGACACCGTGTAGGAGAAAAGTTACTGTACAATGAGTCCTCTTCTCCTTTTATAGTCTCCACTAATCTAAGTGATAAGTATCCACATAAGGTGACTTAGAGGAAACCCACACCCCTCCTTATGACGGGTGGGTCCCACTCCCCGGTGGGACCAAGGTTTCCTAACAATAAATATATCATGGAAGCCTCATTAAGAATGCAACTTGTAAACTTGAAATATCTAAGTACATCAATTTGCATGTTCCAATCAAAGTTAAGCAACCGTGACCTATCAGAGCTCTTGAGGCCTTAGGTAGAGGGAACAACAGCAAGTTGGAGCTTCTAATTGTGTTGCTCATCACTGCATATAGAAAAGAGAGTCTACAATAGCAAATGTTCAAAGATATTATATATACGTAAGGCATTGCACCACCAAAAATTGTTCCTCCTCTATGGACTCCTCATTTTCTCAAATTTATGCAACTTTGATTTGGATTTGCAGAAAGTGCTTTGAAGTCTTTTTATGATTTGGAACCTCGCTTCCCGTTGGTTGGCTTGGGGTCATCGAATAATTTATTTGAGGTTCCGTCATCCTTTGTGGCACAATACAAATAATCTCATTTTATTCGTCTCCTTTAGTTCAAACACCCCAAAAGCATGGGAATTTTCATTATTCTTGCCAGTTACCACTACCATTTTTGACGGTGAAAATTGTTAGCACAAGGGAAATACCAACTTACGTTAGGGAAAAGGGTTGCAAAACTATGGTCAATGATACACCTCATTAGATGCCGCTAAGCGATGTAAACTTAATTAAGGTCAAAAACGTACCTCAAATAAAGGCTAGCATCTACGATCCACAACTAATAAAGTGTGATTAGTTGTGTGGACACTTGGTCTTACAAAAGTCACAGAACTGATAAATCAGCTATAGTAGTTTTCATCAAACTGCAATATCAGGGTAGTTTTTTTTCGTCAGAACTACTATGCTTATTGCATAAAGTAATAGAGGCTGCAATATCAGGTAGTTGTTGGTCAGCAATGCAATAGTCACCTGAAATCAGGATACCGATTTATCACTTAGTACATGATGATGGTTATAAGCAATTAAGCAATTAGCTTCAGCAGGTTCAGTTTATTCACAAGACAGCTCCTGCACAAAAAAAGTGATACACTAACACCAGATGAGCAGCCTATCCATTCATCATATAGGCACCATATTATTGATTTGATTTGATAATATTCAACAGAGAGCTGTGAACTTGTGATCAAGTAACAACCAGCCGAACAAGGAGGATGTAGGAGCATTTCCACATAACCAGTTTTAGGAGATCAAAATGGAAAGACATGTGTTGCCTGGCTAATGATTTGCAAAGCCAATAATGAGAATATTTCAGAAGCAGACAACTAATTCAAATATTTTCACAAAAGACATCAGAAAAAGTAAGAAGAGGGAAAAGGGCCAAGCCCAAGCCCACCACCACAACACAGATTACATCCAGATACGGGCACACTCTCACTCACCCTAATCTAACATGATGCATAAACCACCACTAGCAACACCCTAAGACAACAGACTCAGTTTGACTACTCCAGCCTCCTTCCAGGAGTCAATTTCGTCCCCGATTCGGCGCACCACCTCATCTACCCTCATGAGTCTGTTGTTGAAACCAAATGTAGCTAGCGCATGGTGAGGATGACCAAAGAGTTGTAGCCATGCCTCTGCGCACCCTGGAGCAGAGCAGTTGTACGCAGCCACCAATGGGGCAGAGTCTCATCAGCACCAGGGACCAAACGCTGCAGGAGCAGGGGCAACAAAACCTGAAACCAAACCTGTCGCACCCGACAAGGCAGTGATTGATGTCCTCATCCTCTTACGAGCAGAGCTTGCACTGCGCATCCGCTGAAATTCCTCGCCGGATGAACAGCGAGCCAGCGAGCCCAGGCAGACCATAGAGGGCCTGCGCACGGCCATAAGGTTGAGCCAGAGAACAGGGGCATGGTACGCCGAAGCCGGCGAGAAGGCTCCGTTCGCCGTCCATGGCCAAATCAGCTTGTCAGGCACACAAGCACAGAGATGCATGGACTCCGCGACCCACGCTCTGTTTGTCAGGAATCAGATCAAACAGAGACGGGGCGAGACGCTGGAAGGTGGAGCAACCATGCAGTTATCAGTCCAGAAGAAGGTGGAGCAACCATCCCCAGCTGTCGCCACCGTGATTGGGCCGTCTAGGTACGTGCGTGGACTGCTTAGCGGATGTAGCCTGAGCGGCGTCCTGGCCTGCTTGTGGTCCGTGTTTGCTTTCTCGAGAGCCGATTTCCTCAGACACGAAGGTGCGAGCGGCAGTCCCAGGTAAGTGAGGGGACTGAACACTACTCAATTTTTCCTTCTAGGGAGTCAAGATAAATCATGACAAAATTACTAATCAGTTCACAGCAGACCATATCTTTAATTGATCATGTACACCATCTAGTAGCGAGTTACAATATCAGATGATGCACATCACAATATCGTCTTATTGTCCTACTATAGAGTGCCTAATTGTCAATCCATACAACCGGTACATGAGGCATACATAACTTCAAGTGTCGAACATGCCACAGAACAGACCTATCTCTTATGTACAAGATTTGTGTTTTCAGGCACTGGTGCTCCCTCCTTTGGTGCTACCGAGCCTGGATAATAGGTAGAGGCAACCTGAAGAGAGGAAAATCGACGCGGCAAAGCAGAACAGGTCAGTGCACGATGTGATCCTCACCCTCTTGCTCTTCTCGGAGATGCCAACCAGTAGAACCATGACGATGACATGACCTAGCTTCGTCTTGAGGTCATTCACCGACCGGATTTCCAGCCATTTGGGCCGTTCCTACAGACAGAATCAGAGATATCAAGACACTGGAGTCGACCGCATTGCATCTATGATGGTTGAGAGGGAGCATGCCAACCAACCGGAAGCCTAAACAAGCCAAAGAGGCTGGAGCCATATGAGGATTGTTTTGCAATGTCCATGTTACTGATGAACAGCTCGTACAGGCCTGTCCCGAACACAAACATGACCGTTCCGATGAGATACATATCTGCGGTGAGATAGGCAGTGTACAATAGTTAGTCACTTCTAAAGCAGCTTTGTCAACAATCACAACCCAACCAAATAGGTCCTACATATCTCTACTGCCTAGCAATGCATGTAGCGACGATGCAAAATTTGCGTGACACTTGTGCCGCGTGTAAAATTTTACTTACGTAACAGGAATTTGAAGATATTAGTGGTGAATTGTGCATGATTGGTTGAAGTACAGAGCAAGCATGAGGTGAGTGAGTGAGTGAGTGAGTTTGGTTACCGATGGCTTCAACCAGCGTGAGGATGACCTTCCCACCGCCGTGCAAGTAGTACTCGATGAAGGCGTCCATCACAAAAATGCAGCCCTGTATAATCACGCAATCAGATCGGCAGCCGAAGAGATGAGCTTGAGGAGCTGACGAATCAAGCGCACCTTGAAGAAGCAGAGGACGGAGCCGGCGAGAGATCCGAAGATGGCGATGAAGGCCATGAAGCGGCAGGCGTAGATGGCCTTCTCAATCCGCGCCTCCAGGTCCAAGCCGTACCCCATGCCAGGCAGCCCGACCGGGCGGAACCGCACGCCGTGGTGGCGCTCCGTTCTGCTCACGGCGCTCGCCGTCGCGTGGGGGTTAGACCCCCCCTCCAGCTTTCACGCTGCGCGGCCGCGCCCTCGGCCTCCAAGCCCAACCGCGGCATCCCGCTCCCACCGAAACCTCGGCCGCTGCCGCGGCCGACGCCACTCCAGGCCTCATCATGCTGCCACTTCGCTTCCGCGGCGCGGGGCTGGTGGTTAAGTAGGCCGCGCGCCGAGACAGAGCGCCACAAGTGGGAGACCACATTCGGTGCACCGCGCGGGTGCGGACACCGACGGCGACGGCCCGCTCGTCGGGTTGCGGGCCGATGAGTCCACGTTGGCGGAGGAGAGGGGAGCCCCACCCTTTCCCCATGCCGTGTATTCCTGCAGGCCGGTGGTGACCGGGACGGAGATAATTCCGCGCGCAAGGCCGATGATCTGGCGGGCCTCGTGTCGTCGTCCTCTTCGCCGGCGATCGCCAGCCACTCCTTTCCCGCGGGCTCTCACCGGCGCCACACGAGTGCACGAGGCGGCTCGTGTCGCGACTTGCTCGTGTCGCGACCGTCACTGACTGGTTGGTTGGTTGGGCCAGGCCCCCAACGGGCCAAGTCGGGCTGCTATTGGGCTTGATTATGGGCCTAGTAACTTTGGATCTGTTAGCCCATGAACATTCAGAAATATAAAAAGCCCGGCTCAGCCCAACGGCGAAGAGAAGATGCAGGAGATGGAAGTGTTCGACATGTTCAGACTTGAGAGCCTGTGCTGGCGGTGTCAGATCACGCTGAAAATTCTCGTTGGATTACTTAGAGTGACAATTGACCAAATTACGTGCTGATGTATGTTTTACTGTGCCTTAGTTGCTTAGCTCTGTACAGATTATCAGGACTCGATCGCAAGTAAAAAGCCGAAATGAGCGCGCGTTCAACTGATTTCATACACCATTTACATACAAAGCAGCAAGGGGAACCCCAAAAAAAATGAATTACAAATGTATTCGAATCGATGGAGTTCTTGCAGCTGCGGCTATACTACCATTACCAGCATTGTTTGCCTGTACAAGCATGGCGTTTGTATGTTTGTATATTTGTATGTATGTTCTTGTTGATACGAAGAACGAACGAACGAAGGAATCATGAATTGCAGAGTGTAGTTGGTGCGCAGAGCAGAGGAGGAGCAGTGGGTGGCTGGCTGGCTGCATGCTACGGCGACTTGGAGCGGCACCTTTGGATGTCGCTGGCCATGGCGGTGCCGTTTTCGGGGAAGAAGTGGAGGCGGCAGGCGATGCGCGTCCAGAACTGGACCTTGATGAAGATGCCCATCTTCCACCGCGTGCGCGCCTTGCCGAACAGGTCGAGCGGCACCACGCCGCCCTTGAGCGACTCGTCCATGGCTCGCCTCCCGGCGGTGTCCAGCGACTTGCCCCCCGTCACCCCTCTGTACCGCAGAGGCACGGCGGTCTCCCGCGCCACCACGAACGCGTCGGCTCGCAGCACCAACAGGTCGGCGCCATGGAAGCCCACGGCGATGTCCAACCTGGAGAAGGAGGCGTCGGCCTTGGAGTTTGTGTTCTTGGCGAGGATGTTGATGGAGACCTGCAGGTCCTGGATGGTGCCGTCCTGGGTGTAGACGAGGCGACCGAGCTGCGCGTCGACGACCACCAGGTACGGCATCTTGGGCTTGTAAATGAGGTAGACGGCGAACACCGTGGCCCCCGCCACGATGACGCCGATGGCCAGCAGCGTGCACAGGATCACAATCGCCCACGCCAACCCGGAGCTCTTCTGCTCGTCGCCCTCCCGGATTGTCGGCCGCCCCCTCTTCTTCCCATGCCCATCGTGCTGCTGATCCGGCGCCTGCCCCGAGCTCTCCATCGTCGTGATCTCGCCTTGCTCTCTATGTCATCGGCGAGAAGCTAGCCGCGCGGGCGGGAACTGGGCTGATAGCTGAGGAATGGAGTGGTATTAAGGAATTGGAATGGAATGGGTGATTGACTGGTTAAGGTTGGGGGTGAGGAGAAGGGTTTGGAATCTTCTTTGCTCTCTCTCACGGTCACAACTTCCTTTTTGGCTTTTCGGAGTTTGCATGCTCAAGGTACTTACATCTTTGGTGCTTGCTTTACTACTGAACTCTAGTCTAGTCTCTACTCTAGTCTACTGGTATTAAAGGGAATAAAAATTCTATTTTTCTCTCAGGAACTACTTGCGTCACTCTCTTTATCTCTTGAACAAAAAATAAAATTGGGAAGATATCTGCATTTATATATTAAGGAAACACAATACAGGACACATAACCAGGACAGTTGACCCAGTTTTTACAAAATGACCCCTGCAAACAAACAGAAAAAAGACTGAAACCCACAGAGGTCATCTTCTTCAACGTTCTGGTGGCTCAATCGCACAACTTCTTCACGCCTCCAGTGAACCGGCTGCGGTGGAAGAAGGACGACATAGATGCCGCACCAAACCTGCAACTGGCTGCAGGAAAAGAACACCGACAACAAAGCAAACCAGAGGAAGAAGCGGTACCATTAATTTTTGATCTCACTTAAACACTTAAACTATAGTTACCACACGGTTTTGAAAGGAGCCTTTATAACATGGACGATGTCTCATCCATATTATCAATATGATTTTGCTATTATAATCCAAATCCAGTTGAATTGCAGTTCCATATATAAACAACTCGTTGCATAATCTATATACTAGTAGTTTTGGCATGAGACGCACAAGATATCTTTATTATTACAAAATATTATAGTAGATGTACGTAATGACACGTAGTCGCTCCTACCCTATCTCTTCCAACATTTAGTCACTAATATGGAAATAGTAATCCGATATGTTTAATCAGAGAAACCATCTAAGATAAGCCTTATAACATATGGTTTTGATCAAAATAGACATAGCAGATGATAAAACCCTTCTATAATAAATAAGTCATCACATATGATTTTTGCTAAATTCATGTTTCATATCGCTTTCCAGTGAATAGACATGACGTTGTTGTGATTTCAGTGCACATGCAATAATCTATTACTATCTATTAAATATGGGTGATGGTGATGGTACGTCGTTCTTCCCTAACTAACTCGCACATCAAAAGCTCTCTTCTGTAACTAGCTTGCACACCAAACTATCTTCTCTGACTAACTCACACACAAAAAGCTCTCTTCTCTTGAAAAATGGCGACGGTAGGTGGGCCAATGGCTTGTTCAATTCCTTAATGAGTGCATGCAATTTCTTAGTTTTCCAATCAATCCCTCCAAGTCCCCTATTTGTTCTCAAGTTTGTTTAATAGATCACAACAAACGTGTTGTGTTTCTTAATCTGCATCTCTCCCACCTGTCATTCACATCTACTCTCATTCTTGGTCTTCACATGCGTGCGAGCCTGCATGATGCCGGGTAGGTGAAGATAGGGGCTCATATGTGGCATAGGCGTGGTCAGGCAAGAGCAGGCCGGCCGGCTGCAGGCAGGCAGCGCACTCCACCGCTATGCCATGCACCGCACTCGCCGCCACCGCCGTCCTGACCTCGGTGCCATTTGGATGACATGTTGACATTTTGTGATAGCAAGATGGATGCTTAGATTCCTGACGTTGGTTCTTTCTAGTTCGGAGGATGCGTGCGACGATGCATGCTTTATTGGGGTAGGAGGGACCTTTGATTCCACAGTAATTTTTATGTGTTGTCGTAACTAAGATATTCTATTTTATCTGCATATATCTGCTCGGGTTAACAATGTTCCAGCCGTGAATGTCATCTATGTGCCACGGCATTCGATGCATTAGCAAGTCATGGACGGGGGCCCTAGGCTATGCTTAGTCAAAAATTATGTTGCTTTTATTCTCGGTAGATGCATCAGTGAAATGCAATCTTTGTCCTTAATCAGTTTTACATGAAATGATAGACACCCTACACATGTTGATGTTATATTGTCTACATTGAGCCTTCAATGAGCATGACGTGGAGCAAAACTTGGGTAACTGGATTATTTCACTCATTAGATATTTTTTTACTAACTATATTTTATTTTATTTGCTAATTCAAGCCTTTTATGTTGGATAATCAAGGATTTGTGATTAAATTTGATGATGTACTTGTAACGCAATGTCTCGCCGGTTAATTTACATTTTCTCAGAGTTCTGACTGGTCCATTACTATTGCTAGACTTTTTTGAAACTCTTAAGGTAAGAGATGATCGCGCACAAGTATCGCCACCATTGCCAAATATGGGGGGAACAAATGTTGCCATTGCCATATGTCTCTTTCATCATTGATATTAAGGAGGGGCACTTATTGCACCGTCATCCGCTGACGTGAACTATGTAAGAGATTAGAAGGTTTCCAATGAGGAGATCCCTATTCCTATAAATTGTAAATGCCCTTGGTGAGTGGTCTCTGTATTTTAATTATAGAGCAGATGCCACTGGTCGTGAAGGGCTCTCACCACTCCAGAAGTGTACAACGGCAATTCTTATGCTTGCCTATGGAACTCCCGCTGACCAACTTGACAAGGTGCTAAAGATTGGCGAAAGCTGCACGTAATTGGAGTGTTTGGGTTATGTTGCACAAGGCGTGATGGACAAGTTCTGTGGAGAGTATTTGCTATCCTTACATGTGATGGAGTTGAACATTTGTTACAAATTGGCGAGTCTTATGGTTTCCCTGGCATACTTGGGAGCATTGATAGCATGCACTAACAGTTGGGAAATGTCAGGCAATTGCATGGAGAGGGCAATTCACTCATGGTGATTGGAGTGCTAGTATGATACTGTAAGTGGTTGCTTCCCATGATCTCCGGATATGACATGCTTATTTTGATGTTGTTGGGTCCAATAATGACATCAATGTTCTGAATTAGTTATCATTATTCATTGAGACTTTGAAGGGAGAAGCTCCTCAATGCACGAAAAATGCTACATATCTATAGTCTGATTGTAGTCTTTTGTAGGGTGAGTTTTCATTGCACGAAAAAATATTTTCTTCGTAACCAACTAATTTCTAGGTGGAATTTGTTAAATAGAAACATCTCAGAAAATAATATGTTTCATAGTACAATTATTATGTTACATACGTAGAAAATAAATATTGCAATAATTGAATTATTTTGTTTCCACAATGGTTTTGATTCAAAACTAGGATCCGTAGTCCGATCCATAGTGTTTCCCTCTAATCTTATCGTCAACACAAACAGAATTTTGTCTCCATCAACCATCTACGGTGGTCGGCTGTTTGGATTACATGCAGGCACATATATCTCCATGTCATACTGAGCTTCTGAGGTACCTAAATTTATTTTAAGCCATTCAGCTTCGGAGCTACCTCAAAACTGGTTGCAGGTGGGCGTTGATGTGGAGCAGAAGATGAGCACGCTCATGGAGCTCAACCCCAACGGCATGTCCAGGATCGCAGCTTCGCCTAGCTAAGATTTTTGAGGCAGTGCCCGATTGCTACGCGCCTGCCGAGACCAATCGCTTATGAGAGCTTCGCTTAGTTCTCCGTACTCTGCTCACCTGTGCTCTCCAAAGGAGGATGGGGATTGGGGGGTAGTGAAGAGGACGGGGATTGCCTCATTAGAGATTTTGTTGTTCCATGCTTCAGTGTCTTCAAGCACGGGGTGGACAGGGAAAAATGAAGAAAAGGCTTCCTAGCCCGCTTGGATGGTACTCTTACGTCACATGAGTGCCAGTTTTCGCAGGTACTTCGTACGAGAGTTTTCGTGTACATAGCAGGACTCGGTTAGGCCAAGCAAAGATGCAACACACACAAGCAAAGCAAATCATAATTAAGGCCCTATAGACCAATTAAGCTGCAGCAAGGATAGTCATTGAAGCTCTAGAGTTAGCCTTTTGGTCTAACTCTCCCGGGGGAGGTGCGAACAGTGCTGCAGGCTGTGTGTGCAGAAGTTCGTTTTCGGCAAAAGTGTGTGGCTTGTGGGTCTCGGTACTTTTTGGATTTCGTTTGTGGCGTTATGGTGGTGCATTAGTTTGTTATGTCCGTCGCTTTGTCGATTTGTAGGGTTTCAAATCTAGTTTAGCTTGATGTGTGTTTGTCCTATTGTTCTTCTTTTTTAACTATATGAAAATGACCTGTTCTATTCTTAATGAAATGCAGAGATCCTATCTCTCCAGCGAGAGATGTTTCATTCCTAAAACGAAATTGACACATCTCGATTGGGAGCCATGGCTCGTGGTGGTCGGTGGCGTGGGCACTCTGGCGGCACGGCGCACAGCCGTAGAGGAGCCAAAGCATGCGCAGGCCGTGGTGGTTGCTCGCACCAGTGGTTTCACTGCGGCGGTCCATCCTACTCGGCCACGAAAAAGATCATACAAAACTCATAGCTACATTCCTCCTTTCAGGGCAATCGGTGACTTTGCTCCTTTCAGTGTTCCGTAGCAGCACACTCGTATTCTACTATTTAAAATAAAACAAAATCATATTATTACAAATATGCAGTTTACTTTATCTTTCTTTATCAAACTTGTATGTCTCTAAAAATTACTAAGATTCACGCAGCAACGCAGGGGGCATCTTCTAGTAGTATTCCACTAGCAAAAGGCTTAGCTTACCGTGGCATATGTTAATATGCGTGGAATTATTTTTAAGACAGATGCGTGGATATTGAGTTCGATGTTTTGTCCCATAGACATGATACGGTTGCAACAGCTACACACAAACACCATATACGGAGTATAACTCATTTCACAATTCACGCAACTCGAATAGAACTATTAAATTCATGTTTCATGCATGTTGCTTTCCAGGAGACCTGCTGCTACACCATAACGGCATCGCTGTTATTCCAGTGAACATGCATTAATCATATCTTAGCTCGTTAGTACAAGGTTCCTTGCTGGACGGGTGGAGAGTTGTATTCGCACAACGTGCAGTTGCACCCCTCGGCAACGCACATACCATCCCAGGTGCATTGTTCACCTGGATGGCAAGGAAAGTCACTACGCGCTTGTTGGCATGTGTCCCGGCAAGTGTACAGATCACACGTCTTAACCCCCGGCGGTAGAATCTGTGACGAACATTGAAAACACTTCTGCATCTGCAAAATGCAACCATGAAGAAAAAAACACACGATAACCATAACTTGTTGGTCGAGTTGTTGAAGCAAGGTACTATAGAAGGAACGAATGATACTTGATGCTAGCACGAGGAAGGCGAGGGTCAGGAGTAACATCAGAGTGGCCCTCATCTTAGCTTAGCTACGCTGTCGATTGGAAGTGTTGTTGATGGTTGCCTGAGTTGTAAACTGTGAAGGAGAACAAATGAAATAGCAAGCCTTATATAGTGGATGTGGCATCAATGCTTGGTATTTTAACCGAGGAGTTCACTATTTTCTTGTTTTATCATGCAAAATGGCTGGCCTAGGATCCAAATCCAAACTTGCATTTCTTTGCTTTACTAAAATGCAGGAATATCTAACCTCAAATTAATGTGCTTATTACTTGCTATTAATTTGTCACATCTTATCTAGTCTTCCTTTGTAATGCAATTCCCCAAAAATTAGATACATGCCACTCCTAAGTTGCCATTCTTGAGATATGCCATTACTATTTTCATTCTTTGAAAGATGCCATCACTATCTTCTTATTCTTTCGTGCTAATGTCTTGCCTAGGATCCAAATCCGAACTTGCCCTTCATTGCTTTACTAGAATGCACGATTATATATTTAACCACAAATTAATGCACTTAATTGCTATTAATTTGGCACTACTTATCTAGTCTTATTTTGTAGTAATAGAATTCCCTAATTAAAGTAGGGAAAATTAGATATGACATTCCTAAGTTGCCAATTTTGAGATATGCCATAATTCTTTTCGTTCCTTGAAAGACTCTATTACTATCTTCTTATTCTTTCATGCAAAAATGTCTGGCGTCGCGTCCAAATCCAAACTTGCTTTACTAGAATGCATGCATATACGTCTATACCACAAATTAATAGTGGATGTGGTATCAATGCTTGTTATTTTTACCGAGGAGTTTCCTTAGAATACTGGATAAGTTGTGACAAAACTAGTAGCAATTTAAGTGCATTAATTCTAACCAAAGAAAGGATGGGCGAGTTTGAAGTTGGATCCTAGGCCGGACACTTTGCATGAACGAACAAGAAGAGCAGAAAATGTCGGCCCAACCACCGGAGCAGTATGCTACCCACCCATTGATCATCCATTGGGCCAACTAAGTCCAAACGATCCAATACCTGAAACCCACCCGAATAAGGGCTTGCTAAAGGGCCCATAACGAGTCGTCTAATCTCTCGACCTATTTATCCTTTCCCATTTTTTGGTTCGGCAGCCTCACTTATCAACCAGCCCTGTATTAATATCAAGCTGTATTAGACAACCCCAAATTTCTAAGTGTCTTAGAGTTCATCCACACAACATAAGCATATAATCTCCACTAAAAAGGGCAGAAGCGTACTAATCTCTGGGAGTATTTACCGACGAGTTGCTCTTCAGAGTATAGCCACTAGATAATTTATATCATTTTCTCTTGACGAACTAGTAGCAGGGAGGCGACGTGCCATGCGTTGCGAGGACGCCAGTGTCCCTTCCTCACATTGTTCGTCATAATCTCATCCTCCTGCTCTGCGACCTGTATAATGTCAATCAACTCAGAGTACGTCTCGTACTTTTCATGACGATATTGCAGTCTCACGTTGCTGCCGTGAAAAGTGGTCAGAGTTTTCACAATCTTTTGCTCATCTGTCATGGCTTTGCCATAGATTTTAAGGCTAGTATGCAAAGCATAATTATACTCAACCACAGATTTGAAATCTTGGTAGTAGAGTCACACAGCGGTGGGGAGGATGTTGGTGGTGAAGCGGGCCACTGCTGGGGAGCCAGTGATGATGAAAAAGCTAGAGGAACCGCTTGCACTTAACAGGGGCTAGGCATTCCAGATAAACGAGGCAAAGGACCCAGCTAGGAGGCTGTGCACCGATAGAGAGCTAGTAGGCACATCGAGCAGAAAAAGGGACCATTTCGCCACCGAGCAAGAGAGAGTCAAGGACAACATCGCTCAACTTGAAGGTACGCATCCCGACATGGATGGTATCGAGCTCGCTGCGACCCATAGTAGACATGCGCGGTGGCAGATGCACCACGAGATCTGAAGCAAGCATTGTGCGTTTTTTTAGAGATGTGGGGCTTCAGGGCATGGGAGAACAAGACGGAGATGCGAGTGATCACGAGATCCACGCCGTCAACCAGCATTCGTGCCAGAGAGCTGTGACCAATCATCACCAACGGAGACCCAGATCTTCGTACAAAAATCGGGTAGGAAGTCCAGCAACTCTTTCCAAAAAATTTGTCACGTCAGTCGTAACGTGTGCTTGCAAAAGCATTTTGCATCGCGACACACTCTCTCTCACTCTCTAAGCGTTCTTGTAGAAGCGCCTTCTATTGTGCATGTCCTGAGATGCTACGGGCTTTCTCCCTTAATAAAAAGACTAGGTTGATAGGTGATATGACCCTCCTATGCCTCCTCCCAAGTGATGTCAGATTATTCTCAACATTAGCGGATCTAGAAGCATTGTCGGACTTGCTACATTGTGATCGCGTGGGGTTTCCGATGAGGATTGAAATCTCTATATAAGAATTGTAGATGTACTTTGTGAGTTAAAGTATGAACCTGCTGTTTTTGGGCAGTAAATATGTTCATTTGTGTGTTGCACGCAAAACAACAAATTATGTTGTAGTTTCATACCTTTCTTTCTTGTTTTTCTCTTTTGCACGCAAACATAAATTGTCATATTTTCAGTGCAAAATTTAGAGGTCCATACTACATCCCACTATGTTCATGTACATGTACGAAGTTATAAGATTTTTTTCTTTTCAAATGATCAAACATATAATCTTCCGCACCCACCGAATGCCAAGCCAATGCCATCTTTTCTCCTGCGCACGATTGGACTGATATTTTTATCCAGACGAGCTTTGTTTTCTCCAGAGTAAATGCGGCCCACGAGGCGGTCCGCTAGGCTTACAGCGATAGCACCTCTTCTTTTTCCTGGATAAGAAGGTCTTGCTCTCTTTTTTAATCCAAGGAAGCTTATGCATGAAAGCTCAGCATGACAGCATCTATATTAATTAATTCCTCGCAGCACAAACACAACTGGGAAGAATGAGCAGGAGTGGATACAGTTCAGCATTTCTGTTCCTCATTTTCCAGGCTTCTTACACTGGGAACGGCGACTCAGCTACAGGGAGCTCCCCCGGCGCGTTGGCCCATTCCAACATGCGCAATCCGTTCAACGGATTGATAGCCGCTCAATACTCGTGCAAGGGCGACACGGAAAAACCCTAGCCGAGCGAGAGAGGTGATCATCATTTCGTGTTTCTTCCATTAACATTTTCTCTGGTTTTCCTCATCTTTAATGGTCAATCTGGCGCCATGATGAGGGTGGGGACCTCAGACCAACACTCGATGTGTACATTAGGTTTCCTTCTATGTTTGGTTTGTTTGTTCTTGACAACAGTGTCTGGCGGTGGAGGCGGCGTCATATGGAATAAATATCTTCTCAATACATCTCTATCCTAGCGTGGCCATCATGACCGACACCCGGGGGTGATGGATGTTCTGGTCTCGTGGATCAACGACTCCTAATCTGATGATTTGTCATCCAGCGCCTCAGCTTAACTTGGCGGTGGTGACGACATTGGTGGTGTTGAATGTGTCTTGACTTATAATTCTTCCGTTTTCTCCTTTCATGCTTTTAGTCTCTTCTCTGGTAATTCAGTGAGGAATCAGCGGTTCGGCAACCTGTCTTACAAAGAGTGTGTCTCCGATCAACGGGCCAAGTGTGTTCAACGGTCTCAACTATTATGATGAACGACTCATGCAGTTCTTTAAAACCTTTGAGGTTAGTCCGATTTATGTATGTTTAGTCTTCTACTTTTTCTTCGTCAGAGGATTAACGAAACACCGAGATGTGAAGGTTCGAGTTGAAGGTAACGACTTCAAAAGGCCTTATATAACTTTTAGTTATATTAGATATCTTTCTAGCTTGTACTCATTTCAGTTTCTCCTATCTATTATCCTATCTCTACTAAGTCGGCATCGTTGGTCTGAAAAAAATCCACGATCCGTTCGACGCTGGCTGGTGGCCCCCATGAATGTGTGGGTCCACGGATTCTCCGTGTATCCTTGATGTGGTGTCTGCGTAAACCCCGGCTTGACCAATCAACAAGTTAAGCATACCCAAATCCGTGTGCATGTACGTGCAGCAGATTGATGAGATAATTGATCCTCTGAAGTTGATCTATATAAATGCCTCCACTAGGACCATATATCAGCCTCTACGGTTGCTGTATGCAAGCATGCATGGTGATGCAGATATGAGATATGGGAAACTCTTTCTCCTTTGCTTTGCTTTGCATTGCATTGCATGCATGGTCAAGTTCAACATGCACATTCTTAAGCACTTACGTACGCAGGTGTACATGGGGGCCTATACACTGTACGACATGTGCACGTTGGAGATCAATCAGCTAGAGATGGGCGATCGGTCCACCACACCAAGAACAAGACACACACAAGAAAAAGATTGAGAACGGCGTGCAAACTAAAGCAACCACCATGGGTAAAATAACGCAATATTGACCACCAATGCTGCAGTTTTAGGAAGGACACAGACACACAGTAGCAAGCACATCTGCACGTCATTCTCTCAGTGTGCTTCATCCAGAAAAAAGATGCATTACAGCGGACAGAACAAAAGGATGAAGAGCTATAGGCACATGGTGTATTTATTTCGGGACGAGCAGACAGACACACACTTATTTGCCGAAAACATAGTTTGTCAATTCAAAAGTTCAATTGAACAGGTACCTTCATGACCGAATTCATGCAGGAATTCGCCCATAGGCGCGTCGGCTTTTGAGTTTCGAATCGCCGTAGCAAGCAGAACAGGCATCGTCCATGGCGCGACCGACGCTTAACCGCCTCTTCATCGTCGTTGCCGTCGCGGTCGCCGTGATGGCGATCCCGGTCACCGCGGAGGAGCGCGTGGCCGCGGGCACTACACTCCGGCCGAGTGCCACCCGGCAACGGCAGCGGTAACGGCGCGTTCCGCGCCAACCTCCTCGCGCTCCTCGGCGCAGTCCCCTCGCCTCCCTGCGGTTCCGGTGGCGGGGCCGGCCGCGACGACCGCTCGTTCGCCCAGGGTCTCTGCTTCGGCGGCTCCCCACCGTCGGGAGGGTGCGCCGGGTGCTTGTCCGCCGCGACCAAGAAAGTCACCGAGGACTGCGGCCGCAGCCGGCGCGCCGGCGTCTGGAGCGACCGCTGCTTCCTGGCCTACGCCGACACCAACGCCTCCTCGGTTGCCGAGGAGGCCTACCGCGGGTGGGTCTTCTCCGGCGACGGCGTCCAGCACCCCGTCTTCTACGATGCGCAGGAGCTCGCGGCCCTGGTGTAGTCCCTGGCGCCGCGCGCCGGCCCGATGCTCGCCACCGCGGACTACACGACCACCGATCACGCGCTGGCGCAGTGCGCGAGGGACCGCACGGCGGCCGACTGCGCCCGGTGCCTGCGAGACTCGACGCGGGAGCTACGAAGATGGTCAAATCCGCGGTGTAGCTCCTCATCTTATGGACGTTGATTTATCTATCCTACAATACACGGATGACATAATCCTATTTATGGAGCATTATTTGGATGAGGCGTAAACCCTAAAACTCCTCTTATGTCCTTTGAGCAATTATCCGGCGTCAAGATAAATTTTTTATAAAAGCGAACTTTTCTGATTTGGTGAGGCCAAGGACTATGGGGCACATTATACTCAACTATTTGGATGGTGAGGTAGGGCAGTTCCTATTTCGTTACCTTGGTATTTCTATTCATCATAGAAGACTGAAACAGTGAGTGGAAAGATGTACATGAGCATTTTAAGAAGCATCTGAGTAGTTGGAAGGGCAAGCACTTGTCAGTTGGTGGTCAACTCGTCCTAATCAACTCCATGCTTACCAGTCTACCTATGTTCATGCTATACTTTTTTGAGTTACCACGTGGGGTATTATAGATTACTTTAGATCTAGATTCTATCGACAAAGTGATAGCCAAAAAAAGAAATACAAACTAGCCAAGTGGAGTATCTTATGTCAGTTTCGAGATCAAGGAGGACTAGGTATCCAAGATCTCGCTGTCAAAAACACCAATCTACTTAACGAGGAAGCCGCGTGGCAAACATTACTCGACACAAGTATCTTAGCAATACAATTATATCCCAAATTGAAGGAAAGTCAGGTGATTTTCATTTTTGAGCTAGCTTCATGAAGGTCAAACACAACCTGTTCCGATTTGGATCCCTTCGCACACTCGATGGATCTCAAACTCAATTTTGGTAGGAAGTCTGGCTTGGTCGGAGCCCTCTAGCCACTCAATACCCTTGGCTATTTAACATAGAACAAAAACAACAAGCAACAGTTGCTGGTGTGCTGAGCAATGATCCAATAAATGTATCTTTTTGGTGAGGCATTGCGGGGAAAGATTTATTTGACCTCCACGAACTGGTCACTCGAGTAGCTCAAATTCATCTTGCACAAGAATGGGATAGGTTCTGCTGGAAACTTCACTAGAATGGTGAATTTTTGGTCAAGTCGTTATATTCTGCTCTTATACACCAAGATGTCTCAGATGAAAACCGAGTAATTGGAAAGGTTAAACTTTCTTTTAAAAAATATAGATCTTCTTATGGTACTTGTGCCAGGGGCAATCCTTACAAATGATAACCTTAGTAAAAGGAGTTGGACAGGATGCAAGAAATGTTGCTTTTGTGAAAATTGTGAGACAATCCAGCACCTGTTCTTTGATTGCCACGTTGTCATTTTGCATGGGAAGCCATACAAGTGGCTCCAGGATTGTTTGCCCCTAGTAGTATTTTTAATATGTTGGGAAATTGGTATGATGAGTTGAGACAAAGGCTTCATTTTATTTTATTTTCGGTGACTGTTTTTGTTGGTCTATTTAGCTATGACAATTTGATTTTGATAATAAGAAATTTTCTAACCTATTGCAGATTATTTTTTTATGTATGTACTGATTTCGATCTTGATCCATACTGCAGCGTCCAGGAGGCCGAGAGTGTGTCACACGAGTATGCTGGTCTTTAGAGGTGGTGGTGGCAAGGGAGGTTTTGAGCGGAAACGGATGGCGATTTCACACTAGACTATGCGTGCATTGATTTGTATCATCTCATTAGTCTCATTTACATTTCGTTACCTTTTATTTATATCCTCAGTGTTCGACTAGGATGTGTTAGCGTAGTTTTCGCACAAACTTTGTAATAAGTTTGTGGCGATGTGCATATAACTATATAGAGGTCAGAAGATATGCTTGGGTTCGGCAGCAAAGTGCAATAATTTTTTTTCCTTTTAGTTATGCTTATGTCAATGGTTTCATTCTTGGGCGATCTGTCTAGCAGGTATAGTTGTGATCGCGGCATGGGGTTTCCCATGAGGATCGGATTCAATGGATTGTTGAAGAAATCATTAGGTCAACAGAACTGTTGGTTCTGCATTTTCTGTCGATTCTCCATTGAGCTCAGCTGAAAGTCTGAAATGGCTTTTGGAGGAATTGCTCAGCACCACTCAAGTTGGTAATTGCTTCTCAGCTTCCTACTCAAAGCCTAGTTGTCAGTCCTACAAAGAGGACAAATGATTGTGAATATGCAAGTAAGGTCTCATGCTTAAAAAAAAACTAGAATCAAATGGCCCAGTCCCTGCTCCATTCCATTGAAAATTGAAATGGAACGAAAACAGAGTTCAACATCCAAACCGTCTCATGCTTTCAGAGGAGTGGTTCTTGTAGTTCATTTTTGTTGTATAGATTTGTATATAAAGAACCCATCTTACATTAATCCTTCTGAATTATTTTTCCTCCACTGTGCAGCGGTTGATTCAGTTCCCATCCCATCAAATTGATACATACTATCATGTAGTAGCACACCTTTCATTGCTTATATGATTGATCCGGTAAACATAAAAATTGCACAGAGCCACAGATAGAACATGTGTATATCATACTGTCACTCCATTACATTTTTCAGACAAGAGACTTAACACCCGGCTTACATTTTTCAGCCCAAACATATGCATACACACACACACAAATTAAGCACTAGAGCAAAACTTAACCAGTCAGAAAATAGAATGACCCATGGATCGACGATGCACTCATGGACTAGGCGCGTTACCTGACGATGTATGTTCTTACATATGTACGTGAGCGCGCACAGGCGCCTAGAGCTGCTCGGCGGTGAGGCCCTGGACCTCAAGCTGGAACTTCTCCATGGCGTCCTTGGGGAGGCAGATGGGTACGACGGTGCCCTCCTCGCCCTTGCCGTTCTTGGACCTGGAGAAGTAGTTGGTCACGCCGGGGAGCGGCCCTTCGCCGCCCTTGGCCGGCCCGCCGTAGACGGCCTCCCCCCAGCCGAAGTCCACGCTCTTGAACCCGGCGTGGCTCACGTCCGACACGATGTACGTCCGCGACAGCGCGAACAGCGGCCGCCCCCGGAGCACCATCAGGTCGGCCACCGACAGCAGGTAGTCGTACGTCACCGCGGACTTGGCCTTCTTCACCAGCTCCAGCGCGTACCCGAGCCCCCCGCTGCACAGCTCCCCGGCGGTGGTCGACGCCACGGAGTAGGCGAACGCGTTCCCGTAGAAGCCCTCGGGGAGCGGGACACCGGGGCGGCCGCGCGCGTTCACGATGAAGGACAGGCGCACCTCCTCGTCGGCGCCGTACCCGAGCGCCGCCGTGCGGCTGCGCCAGATGCAGGCGGCCACCAGCTCGAACCGGGAGCTCCCGCGCATGTGCGGCGGCGCGCGCTGCCGCAGTCCGGCGATCTCACGGGGCCCGAAGAAGAATGGGACGCGCGCCATGTCGCCCGGCGGCGTCGACAGCATCCGGTCCGGCCCGCCCGCCGGCTCCGTGTACTCGAGGTGCGGGTACGACGGCTGCGGGGGCTGCCGCGCCATGAACATCTCCCTGCCCCACGCCGGCGCCACCGACGGTGCGGCGGCGCCGCGCGCCAGCTCGCAGATGGCCTTCTCGAACTGCATGCCGCCCGGTGCGTCCACCACGCAGTGGCAGAAACGCTGCCCAAAGATGAAACCGCCACACTTGAGCCTCGTGACCTGCACGTACGTACGTAACAACAGTGGCACACGTTGTTAGCTCACTAAACACACCGGCCAATAACTTCCATGCGTGACAGTGACATGCATGGCCACGGAAAGCTCGACGGAAACGTACCTGAATGTAGAGCAACGGGCGGTCGATGACGGGCTCGGTGCCAGCGACGGTGGTGCTCTCGAGGATGAACTGCTCGAAGCAAGGGAACGGGGGGCTCTGCACGTCGCCGAAGTCGGCGGCGGCGAGGTCGACGTCGGCCTCGCCGAACATGACGCCCTGCGCGCCGCACTCCACGACGAGCTTCCTCCCGGCCTCCTCGCGCAGGCGGCCGGCGAGCGGGTAGTAGGGCACGAGCGCCCTGGCCAGCGCCTCCCGGATCACCGCCGCCGGGTCCTGCCCCTGCTTGGTCGGGTCGGCGCGGTACAGGTGGATGCCAGAGCTGTAGAACCGCATGCCCTCCCCGTCATCGATGTCCGACAGCGGCTTCACCTCACGCGGCGTCGGCCCCGCCGGCGTGACCAGCACCGGCTCCCCTCGCCGCACCGTGAACGCCGGGAGGAGCGACGACGCCATCGCCATCAGCGACGATCAAGTTTTGACGGTGATCGAGCTAGAGAAATTTTGGCACGTGGTGATCACACGTGAAAGCTAGCTGTGAAAATGTACGTGGCGCAGGAGTGCAGTGGAGTGTGCTAGGTTTGGGTGCATTTTATAGGGCGGGAAAGCTAGCTAGGATGTTTGGGGTTGGTGGCAACACGCCATGGATGGACCCATGGACATCCAAGTCGAAGTGCGGTCTTGAGTGCATCTAGATCAGTGTGTGGGGGCAAGTGGATCTGGCCACTTGGGATAAGCAAAGACGCAACACACACACACACGCGAGACATGAGTCAGGTCCTAGAAAATAAATTAAGCAGAGATCACAGTAAGTCAATAACTAATTACTAGTAATTAGATGTAGTGTTCCGTGCTGAGCCACTTTACTCGTTCACATCTTGCCTCCTTCGTGTTCCTTTTGCTCTCATGGTCAAAGTCCAAGAGGAAACCTTAGAAAGATAGTCACAGGAGAAAAGGATGGATAAGGTGTCATACATAGGCTGCGTTCTTTTTGACTTCTCCAGCGGCTTCTCCCAGAAGCTGCCTCCTCCCAGCTTCTCCTAGAAGCCGTCCCCTCAAATTTGTCAGGGTTTCTAAATCACTTAGACCCTGACTAGTTTAGAAGCCCCGACGAATTTGAGGGGACGGCTTCTGGGAGAAGCTGAGAGGGGGCAGCTTCTGAGAGAAGCCGCTGGAGAAGCCGAAAAGAACTGGCCTATAGTACGGTGGCTCTGCCCATGCCTGTGACACCACTGGTTAATTAGCACGTCGGACCGGGTGCGCCCCGTACCTGCAGCGCGTCTTGAGTGGCGTTTGGTGGCCGTTTACCGGAGCTAGAGCCGGAGACTAGGGTCGCTCAGCTGATCCGATTCGGTTCAGATGTGTGAATCAGAATCAAGCTTTTTGACCGGAGCAGAAGGATGGAGCTCAATAGGGCCGGCAATGGAGGTTGTGCGTTATTTTCCACGTCTCATTATTAGCCGGCGCCACAGTCCGAGACCTGTCAAATCGTGCAATACCGCGCACCATCTCCTTTTTCACATGTCAGCTGCCGCTTATGTTTGGAGTGTGGTAAGTTAGGTCCAAAAAAAAGAAAGAGTGTGTGTGGTAAGTTAGGCATCAGGATATGAATAGACCCAGGACTTAAGAGAGAAAAGGGGCAAAGTGAGTCACTTATTACGATAATATTGATAAGGGGAGCCAAATTGTGTTGATACTAACATACTAATTCATTAAAATCTGAAGGGCAAAAATTGAGAACTATACTACACTTATTGGGTCATGGGGGTGCCCCGGCCCTGCCAGTCCTCCCTACCTCTGCCACTAAGGCCAACTAAAATGGTGCACTGGTTCAAAAGATAAAGAGTGGGACCTAGGTCAGTTTGCTTCAAGTCAAAAATTGAGCTCTAGTGTTTGCGACGGTGCAAGAAAACCTGTAGAGCCACCATACATTAAGCAGAAGGAAAAATAATCCATCCCGAGCCCAACTGCTTCGACACCTCTACCAACCTCCAGCCGCCGGCACCTCCTTTCCCTAACCTCCGGCGCGTTGTGCCCAGATCGACCAAGCCGGCTGGCCGCATCCTCCCCACAGACCTCCCGCGTTGTCCCCAAATAGACCTAGGTATTTTAGCTGAAATTTCTGGTGGATTGCGCACTTATGACCAGTGGAATCGATATGCATTAGTAGGTTTGGCAGTTGTTTGTTGGGACATTTGGAAGACTCGAAATAGAGCAACTTATCGCCTCAGACGCAGACGCAGTTACTAGGGTAAAGTATGTGGCTGGGTGATCGAACACCTGACTCCCAACTAATCCCCTCCTCCTGATCCAAGTAGCACCGGAAAAAACACGTCCCCTAGCTCGATCTTGATTAACTGTCCACATGTTTAGTGATTTTGTTGCGTCTGCTCCCACTGTTCCAGAGCGTGGTGTATGGCTTTCACCGTTAATTCCCATGGCATCTCGTGATGGGGCTGGCGCGAGCGCATGCATGCATGATTAGATCGAGAAGAAGCAGGTTGCTGAACCAACTCCTCCCTACCACTGTCTGCACACTGTACCGGAGACAGTGTTTCTACTTAATTCACACGCACGTGTCTCATCCGACTACGATGATCGATTGATCGATCAGTTGTGTATAATATATGCTGGTCAAACTGGGTTGGCATAACTAAACTCCAATGGATTGTATACCACACAAGTACCAATCTATTCTGTTTAAGACGGTACGCACGAATGCCGCCCCAACTTAATTGTGTCGTAGGTGGTGACATGTAAGCATTCGGGCGCGGGTGTACGATACCCTGCACGCATGGCTGCATGCATGAAGGTGAGGTCATTGCTGCAGCTAGTCAATTTCAACTCTCAGAAAAAAACAATCAAAACGTGGCTACAATCATTAGCGAACACTTGATAATTCACCATGATGTCTGCAGATCATTAATCGTTACAGAGAGTAGCGTATAGAGTGAGCGAGCTGTGTTTATTTGACCTGTTTAATCATAAACCAGTACATACTTACGTAGACACCGGGAAAATTAAGGCCTCTTTGGAAAACAAAGTATTTTGAAGGAAAAATAGAGGATTGCAATTTTAAATAAAAATCTCTATGCATTCCAAAAATCTATTATATTATTGAAACAATAAAAAGAGAAGCCACCAGTTTCTCTATGTAGGCTAAATTATCTACACCGTTCAATTGTGGTAGATCCAGATTATAACGGTTTAGACGGATCTGATTGTTTATAAAAATATATAGTCTATACAACTCTTATTAGGTAGATAAAGAATAAAAAACTATTTTTCTAAATTAAAGTTTGAAAGTAATTCTAAATAAATAATAGCAGTTAGATTTATTTATTAAGTCTCTATTTCGTAAACTAAAATTCAGAACTAATTTTATATAAAATTAACAGTTGGATTTATATATTAGATGGATAGAATACAACTATATTTCCATAAATTAAAATTAAGAACTAATTTTAAATGAAGATTAACAAATGAATTTATATATTAGGTGAAGAAAGAATAAAACTCTATTTTCCTGAATTAAATTTCAAAATTAATTTTAAATAAAAAATAACAATTGGATTTATATAAAATAGAATGGCAGAATAAATTTAGTAATTTTTTCATTCAATAGCACATAATATGTAGTGATGGATGATAATGTCAACATAATACGCATTATATGTATCAAAATACATGGGTTTAACAGCATAGGAAAATAGGTTGATGTGAGCAGAGTAGGAACGAGCGAAGGGTGCTATATAAGAAAATCATGATAGCCGCCAGTATAGTTGACAACGGCCACCGACGTGAGTAGAATAGACACAAGCGGAGGACGCTATACAAGAAAAAGATGACAGGTGCCGGCATAGTTCATAGTGAGTAGAAGCGATAGTGAAGAGACAAACTAAAAGAATTATATATTATATACATGTATAAGGATTGCCACCATACATACCAATGTGCTATGTGTGTAGGAGAGCAAATTTTATGAATGAAAGTGAGGTCATCGGGCCTATTACGTTTTAGCACTCAGAAATGTGTTAGGCTCTTGAGGAAAAAAAAACCAGATTAAATGCTCTTGAAAATTTACGATGATATGGCAAAATGATCACAAAGAATACATGATAATTTGAGCGAGCTGTGCTTAATTTGACTGTTTTAACTCACAGTGACATTGTCATATCTGAATATGACGAGTTGCGTAATCGCGTAGACGCCGGTCGCCGGAAAGTATAAGATAGAAATGACCAATGATTTGTACACTGCACCATAAAGGAAAAGAAACGACTGATTGCTCGAGTGGTGACTTGTATTGTGCACCAAAGTCCTGCAGGTCTTCTTTGCCGGGATAACAAATTCATGGAGTATTTTGGTTGGCGTCGGATGTGACGGATCGTTTGACCATTGTGTTTGAAGTATTAATTCCCTCCTCTGTTCTTCGATGCCGCAACAATGGAGTCGGCTCCACATGATCACAATTCATACAACATCACAATGTCTTTAGGGATGCAAATGGGGCGTGACAAATGTTGATGTAGATATGATCCTCATGAATCTTTTTTCTTTTATTTTCGAGAGCAATCTTCTTGAGTCATGCATGAATCATGATTGCATGGAGCAAGCGTGAATTAATTGTTAGGGACGGAACTTATTTACCCTTTCAAGTTTTAAATGTTTAAAATCAGTTCCATACCTTTACAACGTCAGAGTTGATATCCTTACAAATGTTTAAAAAGCCATCCTATGCACTTTTTGTCAATTCTACCGCTAACAGAGTTGTGAAAAGACGATTTTTGCCTCTACATTTAGATATTTCTTAAATTAAGAAATATGAGTTTAAAAGTTTCAGAAAATTATAAAAAATCCCCGTGTGTACATACGTGAACAACTTACTAACTACTAAATACTCCCTCTGTCCACAAATGTAAGGCGTGCACGAAATTGAAGGTCTAATTTTGACCAATAATTAAACTAATACTATTGACTTATATGACATAGTAGTGGTACCATTGGATTCATATTCAAACATATTTTCAAATGGTATCACTTTTGTATTATCTAATTCAATATTATTGACTTAATTATTGATCAAAGTTGGGCCTTAAATTCCGTGCACGCTTTACATTTGTGGACGGAGGGAGTATCTCGTGAAAAAATAATCTTATTTGTGGACTAAATATTTTTAGAAAATATATCTAAAAGTCTAAAAAAACTTTAAAATGTATTTAAAAGTCTCAAAAAAGGAGGAAAAAGCTCTATGTGTACAGAGTTTGAATAATGCACTAACTTAAAAACTTTTATGAAAAATACATTAATTTATGCCCTGTACCCATATATCAAAGGGAGGAGATAAGTTGGGGTAGGTTGGTCATTATGAAAATATTAACGGGAGATTTGATGACAAGGACGTAAAAGAGTATTTTGAACGATTATAGGAGATTAAATGTCATCAGATTTTGTGGGGCAGATACCGCATTGTTATTTCATCTCCCTTGCGTACCAGGAATCCGCCGACCTGAGAAGATAGCGGGTTGCAACAAAATACGTATTTTGCTTCAGCCCACGCCTTCTCCACAGACCGCTAACGCACAGAGGCATTTCAGAGGTAACCTTTCAGTCAGTTACTGCTCCTCACCATCCATTCGTCTTCTCGCAACTCACAACCACAGCGCGCGCGCGCTCCAATCTCCATGGACGCCTACCACCTCCTCCGCCGCCATCCGCCCCCGCCGCTGCTCCCCCTTCCGCCCCTCCCGCCCCCGACTCTCCGCCGCCGACGCCACCGCGGCGCTGTCGCCTGCTGCTGCTCCACCGCGGGGGACCACCGTCACAACCACCAGGAGCGACCGTGGGAGTCCTACGACCGCGAGATCCAGCCCCGCGCGAGCTCCGACCTCGCCTTCTCCCTCCACCTCCTCGCGGACATGCAGGCGGCCGGGATGCGCCCCAGCGCCGCCGCCTACGCGCGTCTCATCCGGGCGCTGGCCCGCGCCGGCCGCGCGCTCGAGGCCGAGGCGCTCCTCCTCGAGATGCGCCAGCTCGGGCCCCGCCCAGACGCCGCGCACTACAACGCGCTCCTCGAGGGCCTCCTCGCCAGGGCGCGCCTCCGCCTCGCCGACCGCCTCCTCCTCCAGATGGCCGACGACGGCGTCGCGCGGAACCGGCGCACGTACGTGCTGCTGCTCGACGCGTACGCGCGCGCGGGCCGCCTCGAGGACTCGTGGTGGGTTCTCGGAGAGATGAAGCGCCAGGGGATTCGGCTTGACACCGCCGGGTACAGCACGCTGGTGCGGCTTTACAGGGACAATGGCATGTGGAAGAAGGCCACTGACCTCATCATGGAGATGCAGGAGCTCAGGGTGGAGCTCGATGTTAAGATTTACAACGGCTTGATCGATACGTTCGGCAAGTATGGGCAGTTAGCGGATGCACGCAAGGTGTTCGAGAAAATGCGTTCAGAGGGTGTCAAGCCGGATATAGCAACTTGGAATGCTTTGATTCGATGGCATTGTCGGGTTGGGAACATGAAACGTGCTCTGCGATTCTTCGCTGCAATGCAGGAGGAAGGGATGTACCCAGACCCTAAGATCTTCATTACAATCATCAGCAGGTTGGGGGAGCAAGGGAAGTGGGATGAGCTCAAGAAGCTGTTTGATAAAATGAGGAATCGAGGGCTCAAGGAGAGTGGTGCAGTATATGCAGTTTTGGTTGATATTTACGGGCAGTATGGCCATTTTCGTGACGCCCTTGAGTGTGTGGCTGCTCTTAAAACTGAAAAACTGCATCTTTCACCTAGCATCTTCTGTGTCCTGGCGAATGCTTATGCTCAACAGGTTAGTGCTACTGGACATGGAGGAAATCAACTTTGCATACGTGAATGATAGTTGTCAATGCATTCTAGTGCATGCTAAGATTTCCTGTTACAACGATGATGTTAACTTTCTAGGACAATTAATAACAAGCCACAGTTCAAGGTCTGGAATAATGACCTTCCATAAATAATT
The DNA here is from genome assembly GCA_019208055.1 of Stipa capillata. Lineage (NCBI taxonomy): Eukaryota > Viridiplantae > Streptophyta > Magnoliopsida > Poales > Poaceae > Stipa > Stipa capillata. The sequence continues at coordinate 954,273 of JAGXJF010000259.1, forward strand.
CGCTTGAAACTCCAACCTTTTTGTGTACCTGTTCAAATTCGTTATATCGAAAACTAAGAGTACCATGACAAACAATTGCATTTGCTAGGTTGATTCTGCATTTTGTGTTATCTAGAAACATAAGTGAGCTGACTTACAAGAAGTTTTGTCAAATCTGGTTGAGCACCTTAGCTGAAGTGGTATTCTCCAAGACTTTGGCATTGCTTGCTACTGTAGATTCATAATGCTCTAGAATTTTTAAACTTCAACTATATTTCTGCTTTGTCAGTTTAGTTGCATTCTCCTTGAGAAGAAACTTAATTGGTTTTGGGAACATCAGTATGTGTCTGTCCCTATGCGCATGCATCAGCCTGTGTGCATCATATTGGTCTGCCGCTCTTTTCAGGGTCTGTGTGAACAAACTGTGAATGTTCTTCAACTGATGGAGGCAGAAGGAATTGAGCCGAATCTTGTTATGCTTAATTTGTTAATCAATGCTTTTGGTACTGCTGGTAGGCATTTGGAGGCACTAGCTGTATTCCAGCATATCAAAGACAGTGTATGTACTTTATCCAGAATGAGATAAGAAACAACACTTATATTTTTGTCGATTCTTGTCTGGTTGTCATGATTTAACTTTCTTTGCGCTCTCTCTTAGAATTAGTTGTTTTTTTCAGGGTATGTGCCCAGATGTTGTGACTTACACTACACTTATGAAAGCTTTCATGAGAGCAAAAAGATTTGAACAGGTTCGTGTGCTGTATTTCTACTCTTGAATACTTTAGTTTTTTTAAATATCCACGCGTTGTAGCAAACATAAACCTAACTTGTCGGTAAAAATCATGAAACATTATTCTTTTCAGCCCTTGACACCCTCCTTGTAGAATTAAGATTTGAACTTTTAAAAGATGGTTCTTTTTCATGACATGCAACTCCCTCCTTGTAGAATGAAGATTTGATTATCTTGACAAAAACTGGTGCTGATTAAGATTATCTCTGTAATTAATATTTTTAAACGCTAGAGAAACTTATGTGCCCGAATGAATTTGGCAAGCTTGAAATAGAACTGCTCATTTTCTTGAACAGGTACCAGAAGTATACAAGGAAATGGAGCGTGCTGGATGTACCCCGGATAGAAAAGCTAGAGAAATGTTGCATGATGCCTCTGTTACACTGGAACAAAGAGGATGTAAGTGTTTTATTTGCAGCTGTACTCTTGCTTCTTGAGGATGTATTGGATGATGCATGCTTTGGCAGGTTATTGAATTGGAACCCTGCAATTTTGGAGTGGCTCAGGTTTCGAAGTCTGCCAATTCGAACATCTTATCCCTTTTTGCTTGCACAAGCCTGATGGAGATATCTTTCCAGAGCAAACACAGGTGAATTGATTGGTCTACTCGAAAGTTTACATATAGTCTTCTCCAATTCACCTACTCTCATAACACCGTAAGATGGCCTTTTGCATTAAGTTGCTCCAACTAGGTTTTCCGGTTTGCTTGTATTCTGCTGAATCTGATGAAAAACAATAACTTTCCTTTTATTACATGTTTATTTCAAATTTTATGCGTGCTTGGTTTATTCTCAACATGGCAGTTGATGTTTTGGCTGTCCTTTAAGTTGCAGAACATCAAACAACAGTCACTTTGCACAAAGATGGTTCCAATCCACATGGTGTAGCTTATAGCACATCACATCCGACAAATCCATGGAATCCAGAGAATTCATTTCCGGTATTTTTCTCCATTCGATTTTCACTGTTGCTGAAAAATAATAGCCCGCAAACATAAGATTGAGACATTGACAGCATCTTCTCCTTATCTCTAGACTCTGGAATTTTGAGATTGGACAGAAGGTAGAAAATGATCATATTCCCAGCGCCTGCATATATCTGGCTCCATAATGAGGTATGCACGCGAACAATAGTCATGCACTATTTGCATTCATTTACAACGTAGGATCAACTGGTGTAAACTTGTCTTTGTACCTGATTGCAGATTTTGTATTCAAGGAAACAGTTAAATAAGACTATCAGGCATCAGGAGAAGGAAGAATCAGAAACAGAACTCCAAACTATTAATAATAATGAGACCGGGATACAAGTACATGTCGAGATGGTGAAGTACATCAAAAGTTTGGAAGTTCCTTGCATTTCTTTCTTTGTGAATCACATCGTAGTAGCTTGTCACGACAAGAAATATTGGAAAATGAAAAAGTATTAGGTGTACTGAGCATTGACTTGTATATCACTTGTTTCACCTAACTACAAGATAGCCTATGCAATCAATCATCCTGTCGTATAGACAAATAAGGCAATTCTTTTATAATAATTTTCTCTATGTTTCATGGTTCCCATCCTCACGTTCACAGCCCATAAACTCAAATTAGGAGCGTTTGTTCTTCTGAGTACGAAATTACTTGTGCACCCAATTGTGCTCAACTTTTGCTGAATTCTAAGCTGCATGTAGTTGCATAGTGCATGGCATGGTGGCTGCCAATGGTTTGTAAATTTAGACATAAGAAACTGGAACAGAAGATCAAACTCTCACAGCAGTAGGTTCTTCACTGCTTATGACCTCATTACTCATAGATCTTGGTTCATCTATCTCATACCAAAAGAACAGCAGAATTTGTATCCTTCTCTGAAATTTAACGCATATATAACTTTTATGTATGGTAACCTAAACATCATATATTTCGTCCAAGCCAGGAGAATCCAAAGGTAAAGATGGACGAGAAGCAAAGCAGAATCCTGTTCACTTGAGCTCGTCGTCGTCGTCGCAGTCACTGAATAAGTCGTCAATGGCAGCCGTGTGTGTCATGCGCGCGGAGGCCTGCTTGACCCACCGCGCCATCTTGGCGGTCTCCCTGCTGACCTTGACCTGCTCCTCGAGCGCCTTCTTGAGCTTGCGCTGCTGCTCCTTGAGCTCCGTGGCCATCCTCCTGTTCTCGTCGCCCCACTCGCCGGCGTCGACGCCAAGAACGTCGCCGTCCAGGTCCCCACCTCCTCCGGCGTGGTTCTTCTTGCTTCTGGTCGGAGTCCTTTGCGGTGTCTTCTTGGGGGAGAAGCCAAAGCAGCACGCCTGGCGCGGCGGCGGCGGTGACGGGGAGTCGTCGTCCCTCCCCCTGTTCCGCTCCCGCAGCGTCGGCCGGCCCCGGCCGCCCCCTGGACCGAACAGCCGCTCCAGGTCTTCCTCGTCGTCCTCCTCTTCGACCGCGGGGACGATCGTCGCAGGAGGATGAGCCTGCGGCGGAGAGCTCTCCTTCTTCCGGGCGGCCTCCGCGTCCTCTGGTCGCTGCTCTTGGCTCGCCGGGGAAGCCGGTGCAGGCGCAGCAGGGTCCGGTTGCGGCGCGTCAACAGGGCCGGCGCGGTGCTCCGTCGGTGCGGTGGCGCTGCGCCCCAGGGTCTTCACGGGCGGTGCTGCAGCGGTGGTGGGGAGGGACTTGAGCTTGCGGAAGCGGGACTCGAGGCTGGACGGGAGCGCCGAGCCGTCGTCGCCGGCGAGGTGCGCGGTGTTGAGCCTAGCGATCTGCTCCAGCGCCACCAGATCGGCCGCCTCAGCCAGGATGGCGTCCACGGCCGACATCCCGCCGCCGCCGCCGCCGCCGCCGCCCTTGGAGTAGGCCATGCCGAACGGCGCCGCGCGACAGGGGAGTGAGCTAGTAGTGGTAGTGAGAAAGAGTGCGGCTCGTTTTTGTGTTGCGGCGTGGGCGCGGTCACACTCAGAGCTTGGTCAGTGGTTGGGGCCGGGGATCTGGTGGGCAACGGAGCGGTGCCGTGCGGTTTTGTCACGTCCGGCGCGTGGTGGCGGGCCCGACTCGCCTCGGATGCCTCCGATTTTGACCGTTGTGGCCTGGACTGTCGGCTGCATGAAAAGGCGCGGCAGCGGCTTCTCCGGCACCGGCCGGCGACCGGGCGCACTGCTCCGGCGGCCGTGAAGGTTGGTCGGTTTGGTTGTATGACCGGGGCGGGCATTACCCGGTGATATGCAGGATCTAGGGAGATTGAGATGTTACTCAAGAGAGATCAAGGCTGCGATTCACTGTCCGGATCCGTGAGCGAGTCATGCTGCCGCTCCGAGGTGGGAATGTAGATTTGGCGACGAACATGTCATTACATGGGAAAACGTGATTAGATGTTGATTCGGGATCCTTCGATGATTCACTAAGGGGTTTCTTTTTCTTTTTTGAGAAGACCTGCGGGGGCTTTTGTTAGTAACGCGATGCGATCCGATGCGGCCTGCTTAGTTGATGGGCCCAGACATTCGTGGTGCCCAAATGCAACGAGCTTGCAGCTTTCTGGGCCAGGACAAATATTCATATAGCTGGGCTGGGCTGAGCTGGCCTGGCTGGGAGTTCCCATGTATGGATCTCGCTGTCTTAGAGAGATAAGTGCATATTACCTTCTAAACTTGGAGCCAAGTCTAAAGTTCAATCACTAAATTTAAAATCAATTAGAACACACCTCTCAACTTTTAAAATCGTTTCATTTATCTCCTTTGACCAAACCAGGGTGGTTTTCTCTTGCATGTCATCCACATAGATGACAAATAGCCTGTGAAGTTGAGTTGCCTTGCCACATCACTGTGAAAATTCAAATAAGAAGTTTAAAATCAAGAACGGGGAAAAAATCCGTGAACTTTGGAAAAATAGGAGAATTTTTAATACTTTTTTGGAAAAAACAGATAAATCATCGAGAAACGAAAATTTGAATGCTAAATATTTTTATGGAAAATCAGGAAATTGATGGAAAGTAAAACTTGAAAGTCAGAGATTTGTAAAAATATATAAAAACTATCATTTACTACCATTTCTTGGACACATGACATCGACCCAAAAAATCCGTGAACTTTTTCCAAATAACATGGTTTAATAATATTTTTAAAATATTACTGATTTTTAAACTTTTATTTTAATTTTTTTGTCATTTTCTCGCTTGATATGAATCTTCAGATATTATTTGATTTTTCCATTTTCAGTTTTTTCCTGAAATTGTCACCACTATTCTCAAATTTCCCTAATTTTTTGGTAATTTTCTCCAATTTGATTTTTTATTTAATTTTCGCCTTGAAATTTATATGATGTTAACTCAGCTAATTTTGTCCACGTGGACATTATGTCAATAAAGAGAATTGACACATAGGCGCCACGTTAGCCAAAATCATCCTTGATTGGGTAGAGAGGGGTAAAGTAAACAATTTGGAGAGTTGATGGTTGTGTTCTAACCGGTTTTGGACTAAGGGTTGACCTTTAAACTTGGCCATAAGTTTGAGCGGTAATGTGTACTTATCTCTTGTTAAATCGGTGGGTTAGCTGTGTACAGGGAGATCTAGAGAATAAACCCAATATGTTCAAAAAACATATATATGACACGTTTTTAAAAAATTGTTAAATGTTTTGAATAGAAATATGAAAAAGATCGCGGAGACACAATGTGAGATGGATATAAACTTACAAATCTCTGGCTAAAAGTATATCCAATTGTGTGTTCCACAGAAAAAAGAAATCGTGAGCAGTGTATGAAGAGGGCTAAGGGCGTGTTTGGTTGGGCTGTGGCTGTTGGAAAAGCAGCTGTTGGCTGGCTGGCTGGAAAAGCGGCTGTGGCTGTTAGCTGTTGTATAAAAATTGTGCGTGTTTGGTTCAGCTGTGGCTTTTAGCTGTTGTATATAAAAAAAGAAAAACTCTCTCTCTCTCTCTCTCTCATATGCTCTGCCGCATGGCCTCCTCGCCTCCCGCGGCCGGCTCCTCCCTCCCCTCGGCCTCCTCGCCTCCCGCTCCGGCAACCGCGGCCGGCGACCGGCTCCTCCCTCGCCTCGGCCTCCTCGCCTCCCGCTCCGGCAACCGCGGCCGGCGACCGGCTCCTCCCTCGCCTCGGCCTCCTCGCCTCCCGCTCCGGCAACCGCCTCCCGCTCCGGCAACCGCCGCCGGCTTCGGCTCCTCCCTCCCCTCGGCCTCCTCGCCGTCCGTTCGCCTTGGCCTCCTCGCCCTCCCTCCCCTCGGTCCCCGCCGTCGCGTCGCTCACGGCCGGCGACCCCACCGACGTCCGCCTCTCCCTCGCCACCAACGCCTCGGCCCTCCTCGCTTCTTCCTCTCTCGTCCTCGGCTCCGGCCTCCTCGTCCTCCTGCTGCTCCGGGGCGGCGGCGAACAGCAGCGCGACCTCCCGCCTTCGCTTCCCGGTCGAGGCGACGCGGAGGAGATCCATCTTGAGCTCCTCCAGCTGGGCGGCGCGGCGCGACTCGTACTCGAGCTGCGGTCGGGACGCCGGTGGGGAGGCGGCGGGGCGGGTGGGGAAGCGCTGGAGTCGGGCGATGGAGATGGGGGAGAAGGAGATCGGGACCACTGCGGGAAGCTGCTCCCGGCCGGCTTCCCGCAATGGTCCGTTTAACACGCCCCGAGCAAAGCTCCACTGCCAACAGCCGATGCGGAAGCCGGGTGTTTGGTTGGGCTTCGGCTCTTTCCAATGGAAAGCTGGCCAAAAGCCCAACCAAACACCCCCTAAGAAAGCCACACTAGCAGAGCTAACTAACTAAAAACCGATGCAACGGTTAGCCTCTCTGTGGGATCCATCAAACAGTAAAGATAATATTTCATGGGTTACTTTGCCCAACCAAGCGGGACAGGAGGAAGACTCTACAGTGTTTGGCGTCGAGTCTAGACTCTAGAACGAAAAAGGCAGCCTTAGCCCTCGGGTTTGTCTCAACATTGCATTGCTGTATTGCCTTTGGTTGGTTGTAGAGCGTGTGTAGGGAGAGGATCACGTGTCCTCTTGTACTCTAGTAAACAATCAAATTTCCGTACGAATTTTTGTTTACGCGATCTCGCGCAAGTTATGTAGCGAAACCGTGCAGCCGTGCAAAGTAGTTCGATGTACCATCTGGTCTTTTTATAATTCAACTTTATATGAGGAACTTACAGTTGTTGGGCTTACGAGGACAGTTTCGTATGGTCGTACACAAGCAAGCAAGGACCAGTCCGGACTTGGGAGGACTCTCCGTTCTGCCAGCCCCGTGAAGTACTGTCCCGTTCAAAGAATACAATCAGAAAACAAAATATTGTGGCTGTGCTCTGCAGGGAGAACCGAGAGGCAAACGGAAAAGATCGCGACAACGCGGAATGAAAACGCAGCGCACGTGTTATCTGCAGAGAGATAATCATATATCAACCAAGTGGAGTGCATGTCATCTGCATGAGTGCATGCAGGACTGAAGATCAAAAAAAGAGAAGGGTAGAGAGCGCATAGACAGAGAGACAAGCGTGGAGCTGTGCAAGGAAGCTGTTTTTGGCGTGCAGATTAAACATACTACAGACACAAATGGTGATGCTATCGTCACCAATTTTCAACTGGGACTTACACACACAAATACCTATGATTCATCGGTGTGTATACTCGTTAATTCTAGTGTTGTACTGTTGTGGTGTGATCAAGTTTTTCTTAGAGCGGATGCATGCCATCATTGTATAATCTGTAGCCGACAATCAAACAGAAGATTAAAGAAATAAAAGAAGAAGAAGAAGAAAAGAAAGAGACGTGGAAACGGGCGTGTCGGACCATCAGGTTGGACCGCCCCCTACCGCGCGGCGCAGCGCAGCTACCAGATTGGACCCCTTCCCACCATTTCCATTCCCAAAGTCTCCCCCTCTCCTCTCCTCTCCACACACATCACAACGAAGCCAACCTCAAGTCCTCCTCCTCAAGTCTCCGTTGCAGCTCCAGCTCCCAGCTCCGTCCTTTGAATTCTCTGCAGCATCTTTACAAGTCAAAATCTTGTTTCTGTTGCTGCTTTACTGTTTGCTGCTGTTGCGGGAGGAGGAGGAGCCGGCCGGCGATGGACGAGGAAGGTAGAGAGGGAGGGGTGCAGGCGCAGGCGGTGAACCCGGACTGCCCCAACGCCGCCAACCCCTTCCACCGCTGCGCCGAGTACTGCCCCGTCGCTGCTCCCGCGGTCAAACCTCCGCCTCCGCTGCCGCCGGGCCGCGCGGCCCAGAACGGGAGCGCGCACAGCGACGGCGAGCTGCAACCCAGGGCGCGCCACCGCGACAGGGGCGGCGGCTCCGGGGGCCTCCCCCTCTACGTCTTCCGTGAGCAACCCCCTCTTTCCCTCCCTTCCGTTGAGAGCGGTGAAACAATTACAAACGATAAAAATCCGATTTTTATGCTACCGCTGCAGTGCGCGAAGGCTCGGACGGGGACGGTAAGAAGGTGGACCCCCGGTGCCCAAACGCGCCCAACCCGTTTCACGTCTGCACCGACCACTGCCTCGCCAAGATGGCCGACGCCGGCCGCTCGTCAGAGGGCGGCAAGTCCCCCATCTCGCTCTTCTCCCGCCACTCTCGCCGCTCCTCCTCCTCCGACGAAGGTTCTTCCTTTACTTGCTTCATCACTTGCCACTTATACTAGCCTCTCTTGTATCTATGCGCTTGCTGGCATCTTGGGCTGTCTATGTATTTGGGATAATAATGAACTAATAATTGCTGTGCTGCCTTGGTTGATTGAGTGCAGATGGCAGCGTTAAGTCCGGGGGCAGCAAGAAGGCGGATCCGAAGTGCCCGAATGCCGGCAATCCGTTCCACGAATGCGCAGAGTATTGTACTGCCAAGATGAAGGAGGTGGAGAAGCAGAAGAGGACTGATAAAAAGTCGCCGCGCAAGAAAGGTAGCATATAATACTGGGCTTCCTCTATTGATTTGGATCTGTATGTGCTAGTGGCATTGCAGTAGTGTGCTGAATTATGATCTTGCTGCTCGCATGGTAATTCTGGTGGTTCTCGTATGAGAAAATCATGAATTATTAGGAATTTTATGTGTTCTCATCCATTATAGAGGGAAGTCTTATTGCATCTGTGTGCATCCTATCTAAAGGTGCTTTCCTTTCTCTTGAGAAGATACTTTAAGATGCTCAATTGAGTTTTTTCCATTCACTTTCAAATTACAATTGGCATTGCTTCAACTGATATTGGTCGCCATTGTAGCAGGAAAGGAGATTGCAACGATGTCAAATTGGAAGGTGGATCCAAGGTGCCCAAATGCAGGCAACCCATTCCATATATGCGCCCAGTATTGCTTTGATCATTTGAATGAAGCGGCACCAAAAGCTGCAAGCAAGCCAGGTGTGTTTCTTTTAGTTACCCTACCCTCAACCTGCTTGTGGTGTGTACATAGATATGAGGCATTGATTTGAGGTCCAATCTGCAGCTATATTTATGCTTTTCTATATTTGTGTTTATTTTCAGACTTAAGGAAAGGAAAGGCTGTTATGAATGCAGAGCAAACAGGAGAAATCAATCCTGATTGTGTCAACGCATCCAACCCCTACCACAAGTGTGGAGAATATTGTAAGAGAAATGGTAACAGATAGACAAGGTAATGCACATTCACTCCTATTGTGATAGATTAATTGGTCATTGGTGTCGAAGGAATATATTTTCAAGCCAAGATTTGGCAGTTGTAAAATTCAACATGCTATGCCCTTTGGACTGAGTTCACCCTTCATTCAAAACTCCAGTTGGTTAAAAATTTGTAGTTGTAAAATGTCAACTAGCCGAATTCCTTTTGACCGAGTCCACCTTTCATTTAAAACAACTTGTCATCTTTCAGTCAAATGCTAAGTTAATGTTGCATGCCTACTAGCTCAAAAGACCTAGCCATGGGCACGTCAACTTTCACGCTCCTCAAAAGAGCATGAAGAATATATAACTCATTACCCGCAATTTGCTTGCAGGAGCTTAATAGACATACATAATGCTTAATATGTCTTGTTGTGCTTGTTTTCATATGCATTCATTTAGTCCTAGCTAAGTAATGGCTGATATGATATCACGGAAAAGACGTGGTTAAGATTTACCTAAGGCATAAAAAGAACTTGTTGTTGGACCGCATGTCTCTTAGATTCCTTGTCAAACACTTCAAAGTCTGATAAGGTGTTATTGTACCAAAGGCTTAATAATCCAGATTTCCTTTCCTCCACATACTAGGGATTTTTTCTCTTTTCTGTTTCAATCCTGTCATGCCCCCACATCATATATGGTCTACTAGCAAAGCAAACTTACTTACTGCATTTTCATCTACACCCACTTTATAACTTTGAACTTTCTTATGATTTCTTAAGTACCCAGTCAACCTATATTTCTCTTTTGTGAAAACCCAGTTGGTCAATCTTTTTTCTTTTCCCCCCTTGTGTGTGCGTGTGCGCGGTGGACTTAACGTGTGTGGTGGTGGTGGTGGTGGTGGGAGGGGGGGGGGTAATGCATTATGGTACCTGGACACCAAAACATACATCTGACAGCAGTGACCAGACCATGAGTAGCACATGCCTTGCTTTACTCTTTGCTTCAATCATACAATTGAAATATCCTTTTTTGGTGACAGTATCCCCTTTTGTGCAGCTAGGCTGGCACAGATATCGTTTCTCCTCCAGACCATGATGGTGAAAAATAAGTAATTCTCGTGACATTAGCCTTTTAAGTTGCAGTAGTAGCTGTGTTTCGGTTGGCTCATTTTGTAGTGTGGCTGCAGCGTCTCCATCTTCACGGTGTTTCCACGTATACTTCTGTATATTTTCTTCCTTTTGTCGTTTATACCCTATAAAAGAGTTGCATACATAGGCCAGTGTAATTTATTACCTGAAGTTGTAAAAATAGAGGGGTCATATTCTTTTATAAGATATAGCTATTAAACCCTTTTTTTCTTTCCCATCAATGTGTTCCTTTATGTTTATTAGAAGAAGAAAAAAGATTGCGATCGATGTTTGTTAGCGAGTCATGCTTCTAAACCAAGATTTATGGACATTTATTCTCTCTTTGATTTTTGTCATCGATGATGAACGAGGAGTGGCTCATTATGAGATCAACCCTTTGACAAGTAGTATGAATGAATGAGCTGCTCTTTCTGGTTGGAAAGCTCAACTCTTTGACATGGCATTATGGAGGTGTTTGTCTTCCCTTCTAGAATCTGTGGCATGATGTATGTGGTCAGCATCAATAGCCAGTATTACAGGAGAAAAACTGAAAAGTGAAAACTACAAGTGCTACTACTGTCATTGCCACTACAGATGAGAAATTGCTGTAGCCTGGAATTCTGAGGCACTTTGGTTGGTCACCTGGGCTGGAGGTGTCCAATTCTGAGCTCCCATTTCTTTTGACCAAAAGATATATTCTTTATGTGTGCGTAGCTGATGTGATCAAACAACACGGGTGCTTGCAGACTTATTACGGCTCTCTTTTTTATTTATGGTTCACATGTACACAACGCGAGGAAGAAGAAAAAAGAAGTCCCTCAAGGCGTGCTCTGCCTAGTGTGCCCTTTCTTTGTGGAAGCTTCGTCTCCGTGCCGCCTGCATCGACAGTGATAGCAGAAGGTGCAGCAGCGATAGACCTCTCAGGCTGCACGGCATCTTCTTGCTAAGAAGATGAATCAGCTGAGATTTGGCCATGGTGAATCGAGCAATGGAAGCCGGCAACTCTTGGTTGATCATCATCAGATATGAGGCCCTTAGGCCCTGTACAACCCAGGTGTTTAGACAGGTGCCTTAAAAAAAATTTTATTTTTTTTCTGAGATCGGTTTGCACAGGTGCTTAGGAAGGGCGGCGGAAGCAAAGTTTAGCTTCCGGTACTAGGTTGGTGCTTACGGGTGACACAGGTGACAGATACTTCAACCGGTGCCTATCTCAGCAGCAAAATCAAGAGATCAAAAAGGCTGCTGCTACTACTAGGTGTATTGGAGATAACAGGTGCCAGAGTAGATGCTACACGAGTATTAAAGCAACTTAAGCATCCATATAAAGCACTCTGCATTGCAAGTCACATATTTTTTTAAGATATAATACTATTCTCTCTCTTTGAGCACCGGTGTATAAACACCCTGTATTCTACACGGCCTTAGATTTATTATGAGAAATTTCAGCACGATTTCCGGATGCTAGTTCGTTTTCTTTCCAACTTTCGAGGGGCTAACCGCTAACATGAACAGCACCTGCATCACCCTCACTGCATGCATAGTTCAGGTTCAGAGGTGTGGCCAGTGTCCCATCCCCATCGCATCAAGTCGGAAGCGTCTTTTGATTGACTTTCTACAGTGATCTTCCAGAACAGACAATTAGGCTCACGAGTTGGTTCCAGTGCCTTTTCGTCGAGGTTTGTCCCATCAGAAGTTTTGAGTAACCCTACCGATTCACCGTAGATTAGTTAAATGCCCACGTGTTATTCATACGAATAATAAAAATAAATTCAATATGTGACACATGACAACGTGAGTCTCTATACGAATTCATGGCGACAAAAGTTGACTTTGCGTTTAGAAAAATAAAACAGTTTATAAATAGAAAAATTGTAAAAATAATTATATGATATATTTTGCACGAAATTAACATTGATGGTAGAAGATGAGATCACAGATAGACCATCACCACCACCTTAAATATTTACAAGAGTAAAATTTTTTACTTGAGAAACACCTCTCGGTGGGATACTCGGGTTAAAATCCTGGTGCTCGCACATATGTAGGTGCATTCATTAGTAATTTAGTGAGAGTCGCATATTTATCTCTAATATCTGTCAATTCTAGTGTGTGTCTTCTATATAATATAGCAACTGCATATGTGTAATATATGTTTTTTATAATATATATTATAAAATATATATACTCACATATGTGAAAAATTATTTTTAAAAAAGACAATGCATTAAACATTAAGAATGTAAGCAGAAGAAGCTGTTCGAGCTGCGGCTGAAGAAGGTATGTGAACTGGTGATTCTGTGCGTGTTATTGAGCTAATGCAACTGTGCACGTGAAGTTTAGGATATTCATCTCCTTGGTTTTGAATTGATGTGCTGCCAGAACGAAGCTAGGAAGGCGAATCAGCAGGCGATGGTTGCGGAGAAGAAGAGGATGGAGCCTCGTGGCGAGAGGAGAGGTGCTTCTAAGCAGAAGTGGTTGGAAGGCAGGAAAAAGAAGATCGGAAGCTGCTCGACTCGAATGGTCTGGACATGTCAAAGTCTTACATGCTTGATACGAGGACAATGGCAGAAGCGAAATATAAGAAGTGGGAGAAGGAACCGGCACCACATCGCTAGTATGGTGAGCTCATATCCTTACTTTATTCATTTAATTGGTATGTCGAATTTCACTAATAGCATACTTGATCCAGTTTATACTGCATTTCAGCACTGAACCAACAAATTGAATTAGGTTTCTTGAGAAAAAAACAAAATAAGTTTATATATACTATAGAGTATGGACAAATGCATCCTGTCATTTTTGCAGATACATATTTATATTGCATTAAAAGTGTAGAGCATTTGCTTGTTAGTTAATATATACTGAATGCCGGGCACTACGAATGTCGAGTTACATGATTCTTCATATTATAATATCTTGTACGCCTGTGTAACGCTAAGTTAGAATTTAGGCAACAAGATTTGGAATTTACCATTTTTCAATAATCGTAGATGTCGGCGTAGAGACGCCTCTAGCGGTGGTCCGGTTGGACCCCCTTTGGGATTCGGCCGGGGGCGCAGTAGGATTCTTCTTATGAGCCGGTGACGGACCGTGGAGAGGGTGGATTGGATGCAAAAGACGCAGAGGATTTACCCAGGTTCAGGCCACCCGGAGGTGTAAAACCCTACGTCCTGCTTTTGTGTGTGTATTGATCCTTTTAGGGCTACAGCGGCTAACTTCTTACAAGAGGAGTTCTTCTCCCAGAGCTCTAACCCTAGAGTTCTCTCTAAGGAACCAACCGGAGAAGAGAGCAACCGAGAGCGTAATCGAAAAATGATTCAAAAAACAACCAACCCTTTGCATGGCCTTGGTCCTCCCCTTATATACTCGGGGGGTTACCACAGCGGCCAGAGGGTTCTACCGGCGACGTGGGCGCAACAGGGCGGCCCACGCCTTACATTTAATGCGCGGCGCCGATTTCCGCGCCGGGCGTCTTCTCGCCGCGCTTCTGAACAGGGATCCTGACACCTTTATGCCCGGTGGGTCCCGCGAACGGAGACTTACCAGGCTTCTCCTGACAAGGTAGGTGAGATATCCGCTCCTGGGCCCCGGGCGTCAGCGACCAAACCCGCGCACCGGGGCGCGTGGTGACGCGACCCAAGGGGGCAAAAAGGTTGACAGCGACCGGGGCGTGCGGGGCGGCGCGCCCGGTCGGTCAACAAAGCTGTCAGACGGACCCATCATTTGGCAGGCGGAGGGTGATAGCCAACGGAACCTATCGCCTGAGCGGGTGGGGCCCGGCCTGACCGTCATCATGCCCTCATAGGGCTTAGGATCCCTTGTCGAAATGACATGCATTAAATGCCTCTGCTAGGGCTGAGGCTTGCGGGAGAAGCTAACCGCTCGATGACGTGCTCAGAGGTGGGCCCTACACGGGGACACGACGACCCCCGAGCACTCCGACCCCAAGCGGTTCCTTCAACTGGGAGGGGCGCCAGCTGTCCCAGGCTGCCCCCGAGTGACCTCGAGCGCTCGGGGAGCGCTCGTTGGAGGATCGCTCGGGGCCCCTTACGGGGGGAGCTCCGAGAGGAGCGCTCGGAGAATGCCCCGAGCGCTCTCCTGGGGCCCACGCATCCAGGGATGCCGGACGCTCGGGGAAAGACCTCGAGCGCCCCCCTCAATTCCTGAGCCTTGAGCTCTCGGGAGCCCAAGGCCCTTTCAGATTGTTGCGCGTGGGGTTCGATGCACGGGGAAGGACCCCGAGCACTTGGGCTTGACCGCCGGACCCACTTGGCTGCCGGGGCGGGATCTACACCAACCCAACCGCCACGTGACTAGCTTCGCGGCATCTGGTTGGCCTCCGCTGGCGGTTCGGGGGACCCTGGGCCCCATTCCGCCGACAGTAGCCCCCGGCCTTGTCTCCCAGTGATGGCCCGACGGGCCGCGACTGGGGATAAGGCCTTCCCTTCTTGGGCCAAGCAGAGATGTCGGCCCACCTTCATGCGCCCTGCGTAGGGACGCTTTTAATGCGTGCGGGGAAGGCGCGCGGCTCTTCGCGCCGCGCGCGGGCGGTTGCGTGCCCCGGGTTTCACGCGACCGCATCTTTACTGCCAATGGCAGTAAATTCGTAGGCCATGATTACACGACCTCCGGGTTTCGCGCGGCCGCAGTTTTACTGCCAACGGCAGCAAACTGACAGCCCACGATTGCACGCAAATCGCCAGGTGCGGGCGGTTGATCTTCTACAGCCTTTTTTCTCTAAAAGAGGACCGACCCCACACCTTTCCAAACTTCCGAATCCTGCGCAAACACTCTGCTTCCAAAGCTTTCGCGCTCGCTTCGTCTTCTTCCTCTCGCCGCCTACTTCTTCGCCTCCCGAAGTCCTCCTTCGCCACCGCTCCGCCGCCGCCATGACTCGTCGCAGGAGCCGTCCAACCTCCCCGAACCCGTCCGCCGTGATTCCCAAGTTCCGCCTCCTCGTTTCTCCTCAACGAGGAGGCGATGGACAAGGTCCAGCTGCTGACGGTACCGGAGGGCCGTCCGGACCCGACGGTGGTACGGCCGGCGACGTACCCGCCGGAGCCGCGGGAGAACGAAACGGTGGTCTTCACCAGTTTCATCACCGCCGGGCTCCTTCCACCCTTTTCGCCGTTCTTCATGGCGATTTTGGCGGAATACGGAATCCACCTTCTGCATCTCACCCCGAACTCCGTCGTGGTGCTGGCGGTCATGGTGGCGGAGCACACTTTGACGTGTTACCGCAGCCGCGATCCGAACTTCTCCCTGGAACCAGCCGCGGAGGGGATCGACGAGGCCGGCGAGGAGGAAGCTCGGAGGGCGGTCCGCGGGGTGGCCGAGGAGATCGCTCTGCTCTTTGCCCGCGAGGAAGACGCCGGCGGCGACGGCGGCGGCGAGGAGTAGCTCCTCCTTCATCTCCATTTTTGCTGTTCTTAGTCCAGGGCATAGCCCCTTTGTAAGAACTTTTGCTTGAATTTTCTGTTATGCAAAGAACTCTGGCCCGAAGGCCTTTTGTCCCTTGCTTTTTCCTTCTTATTATACTTGTGCTGGAACTTGCTTCTTTTCCTTGTTGCTTCGGGCGAAGCGTCTGGCTCTTGCTCGGAGAAGGACGGAGACTGGCCCTCGGGTCCCCCGAAGGCCCCAGCCCCCGAGA
This sequence comes from Stipa capillata, assembly GCA_019208055.1. Taxonomy (NCBI): domain Eukaryota; kingdom Viridiplantae; phylum Streptophyta; class Magnoliopsida; order Poales; family Poaceae; genus Stipa; species Stipa capillata. Next base: position 970,353 of record JAGXJF010000259.1, read on the forward strand.
GCTGGACGCGCCGCGGCTGAAGCTAAGGAAGCCCCGCCCTCGGGGACACAGGGGTGTCCCCGAGCCGAGCTCCTTCTAACTTCTTTGTTCTGCCTGCAAAAAATTGTCCAAGTCTTTGCGCTCGGGACAATTATTGGAACAAGTAGTTGTTAATATATGTCGTACTAACTATTGCATATTTGTATACTTTTTCTTATTTTGGAAAGCTTTCATTTTTACACGGCAATGTTTCCTTGTGTCTCTGGAACGCTACTGGGAAAACCGCCGGGCGCGTGCGAGAGCGCGTAGGGTACTTGGGCGGCTTATTTGCCAGGCTGATGTCCAGGGTTAAGGAACCAGGCAGGACACCAGGGCTTTGAGCGGACAACCCGAAGCACTCCCCGTGACTCTCGTCGCTACCTTCAGGTAAACCCGTCGCGAGCACAGAAGATACTTGGAAAAATTGGCGAGTAAAAACTATTCGCCCGTGTAATGCTCGGGGACTTTAAAAACATAGAGGCATGATTAGAAGCTTAGCTTAGAGATCAGGCTCCTTGGTATATTGGCGCCCCGAGGCTTAACGTTATCCAGCGGGCGGTACCCGAGTACTTCGTCATGGTGAACCTGTTCACTTAATGAGCGATTATATAGCTTTACTTAGCAAAAAGGGACGTTTTTCCGCAGGTCTTTCGAGGGCTTGCCTGTCGTCGCGGCCCACGGGTTTTCGGATCTGCCAACCTGTCCCGAGCACGAGGAGTGAGGCTACCCGAATGACATGAAGTTGGGTAGCGCTCGGGGTTGCTGACCAGCGGAGCACGGGTGGCCAGGGGCTTATTTGCCCTGACTCGGATGTGCTCGGGGTACAGCTAACCGCCCGAGCGTCTTACGGCCCGCGAACAGACATTGGATTGCTCGACTGCTCGTACTCGGACCGGTGGGACCTACTCGCACTGTGGGGGACTCGGGATCCCGAGAAAACGCGCGGAAAATGACTCTTTTGCTAGGTAGCGAGAGGGATATTGATATTGAACATAGAAATTGACATTGCACAGGGAATTCATACAAAGGGAAACTGCATTTTTATATTGATAATAATGCTATTTGAATAGCTTGGGGTACAAGGGAGCCCCCGAGCGCGGGCGCGAGCGCGTGGGATACTCGGGTGACCTTTGGCCGGACTGGTGCTCGGGGTTAAGGAACCAGGCCGAGCAGCCAGGGCTTTGGGTGACAGACCCGGAACTTCCCGTGACTCACTTTCGGCACTCGGGGAGCCGACCCTAAAAAGCAAAAACTTACCCGGGCCATTCACGGGAAAAACTTGCGCAGGAGCTCGATGTTCCAGGCGTTGGGCAGCGGCATCCCGTCCTCGGCAGCCAGCCTCACCGAGCCTGGCCGGGTGACTCTGGTCACTCGGTAGGGGCCTTCCCACATGGGGGAGAGCTTGTTCTTCCCTTCCCGCGTCTGCACGCGGCGAAGTACCAAGTCCCCGACTTCGAGCGACCTCGGCTTGACGCGGCGCTGATGATAGCGCGGAGGCTTTGCTGGTATCTGGCGGCGCGGAGGGCAGCTCGGCACCTGTGTTCTTCAAGGAAGTTGACGTCTTCGAGCCTGCGCTGATCTTGATCTTCCTCCGAGTACGCCGCGACCCGAGGGGACCGGAAAGCGAGCTCGGAGGGAAGGACTGCTTCTGCCCCGTAAACGAGGAAGAAGGGGGTTTCGCCGGTCGCCCGACTGGGGGACGTCCGGATCGACCAAAGGACGGCAGGGGAGCTCTTCTATCCAGCCAGCGCCGCATTTCTTGAGCCTGTCGAACGATCTTGTCTTGAGCCCCCGAAGGACCTGAGCGTTCGCACGCTCGACCTGTCCATTGGCTCGGGGGTGCGCGACAGAGGCGAAGCAGATTTCTGTCCCGAGGGCTTGGCAGTACTCGAGGAAAGCATCGCTCGTGAACTGCGTGCCGTTGTCGGTGATGATGCGGTTAGGCACCCCGAACCGGCTCATGATGCCTCGGATGAACTTGATCGCTGACTGCTTGTTGATCTTGACGACTGGCTCAGCTTCCGTCCACTTGGTGAATTTGTCGATGGCGACGTAGAGGTACTCGTAGCCCCCGACTGCTCGGGGGAACGGGCCCAAGATATCCAGCCCCCAGACCGCGAAAGGCCACGAGAGGGGGATGGTGTGGAGTGCCTGAGCGGGCTGATGTATCTGCTTGGCGTGGAATTGACATGCCTCGCAGCGTCGAACCAGCTCAAAGGCGTCCTCGAGGGCTGTCGGCCAGTAAAATCCTTGCCGAAAGGCTTTACCGACCAGCGTGCGAGACGATGCATGGCTACCGCACTCGCCCTCGTGGATGTCCGCGAGCACGTCGCGGCCTTCTTCCCGGGAGATGCATTTCATGAGAATGCCGTTGGTACCACGCCGATAGAGGTCCCCATCTACGAGCGCGTACCTTTTTGCTTGCCGCGCAATTCTTTCCGCAACGGCTTCGTCTTCGGGAAGGAAGTTTTCTTTCAGGTATCCTCGGATCTCGGAGATCCAGGAGGTGTCCTGAGAACAGGTGGCGAGCACGAGGTGCTCACCCGGCGGCGGCCTGACGGGAGGATCTCCCACTGAAGGCGCCGCCTGGGTAGACTCGCCTTGGCGCGAGGTTCCCCCTTCGTCTTGGTCGGCGGCCTCGACGGACGGCCGAGAGAGCCTTTCTTCAAAGGTCCCAGCCGGGACCGGCTCCCGAGAGGAGGCCAGTCGCGATAGAGCGTCGGCGGCGTCGTTGTAGCGGCGAGGGATGTGCTGGAGCTCCAGCCCATCGAAGCGCCGCTCCAACCTCCTGACTTCGCTCAGGTACGCCGACATTTGAGGGTCCGAGCATTGGTACTCCTTCGACACCTGATTGACGACTAACTGGGAGTCGCCTTTGACGAGTAGACGGCGGATCCCGAGGGATGCGGCTGCGCGCAACCCTGCAAGGAGGCCTTCGTACTCTGCCATGTTGTTGGTGGCGCGGAAGAGCAACTGCACGACGTACTGGAGTGTCTCACCCGTCGGGGAGGTGAGAACCACTCCAGCCCCCGCGCCCTTGAGCGTGAGGGAACCGTCGAAGTGCAGAGTCCAGTGCTCGGTTCCTCCTGGTCCCGGGTTGGTGGAGAGCTGCTCGCTTTCGTCTTCGGGCACCGGCGTCCACTCGGCGACAAAGTCGGCCAGAGCTCTGCTTTTGACCGCGTGGTTGCTGACGAAGCGCAGATTGAACTCCCCGAGCTCGATGGCCCACTCGACGACTCGTCCAGTGGCCTCCCGGTTGCGGAGGATGCGCTCGAGGGGGTAGGCCGTAACCACCCGGACCTCGTGCGCTTGGAAATAGTGCCGAAGCTTTCCTCGATGCGACGAGCACCGCGTAGAGTAGCTTCTGAGCTTGAGGGTAACGCGTCTTGGCGTCGCGCAATACTTCACTGATGAAGTACACGGGATGCTGCTGGACGCGCACCCGGGTAGAAGGCTCCTCGGGCCCAGCCCCCGAGCGATTGACTTCGTCCCCGAGCAAGGCGGGTTGCTCGGGTTCGCTCGGAGGGCGGGGCTCAAGGTCTTCTTCGGGAACATTGCTGCTCGGGGACTCGGACCCGAGAGCTCTGCCCGCTTCCCCGAGAGCTTCGCTCGGGAGCTCGCTCTCGGGGGCTCCTGCTGGCTGCTCGGGGTCACCACTCGGAAGCGGGGGCCCGAGAGCCTTTGCCTGGTCGGGGGATGCCGGGAGCTCGGACCCGACCTCCCGCTCGATGACGTGCTCAGAGGTGGGCCCTACACGGGGACACGACGACCCCCGAGCACTCCGACCCCAAGCGGTTCCTTCAACTGGGAGGGGCGCCAGCTGTCCCAGGCTGCCCCCGAGTGACCTCGAGCGCTCGGGGAGCGCTCGTTGGAGGATCGCTCGGGGCCCCTTACGGGGGGAGCTCCGAGAGGAGCGCTCGGGGGAATGCCCCGAGCGCTCTCCTGGGGCCCACGCATCCGGGGATGCCGGACGCTCGGGGAAAGACCTCGAGCGCCCCCCTCGATTCCTGAGCCTTGGGCTCTCGGGAGCCCAAGGCCCTTTCAGATTGTTGCGCGCGGGGTTCGATGCACGGGGAAGGACCCCGAGCACTTGGGCTTGACCGCCGGACCCACTTGGCTGCCGGGACGGGATCTACACCAACCCAACCCGAGCACGGGGAAGGACGGCATCTGGTTGGCCTCCGCTGGCGGTTCGGGGGACCCTGGGCCCCATTTCGCCGACAGTAGATGCTGCAGCATCTCTGAAGTTTCACACAAAAGGTTAGAATAAATCTTCATATTGTAGATTTTTTTTTCGAGTAAACTACATATTGTAGATAAGCAGCAACCAACAGGATGCGAAATGTAAAACTGGCAACTTTATATGAGTGCCCATTCTGCAAGCCCAATTATACCATCCCAAAAAATTCTAATTTAACCGCCTCTCCAAGAAACTGTGATGCCATACTTTTGCATTGCTCTAATCGTGAATATGCTTGTCATAATGGCATTCCATCAAATGAAATGTTCAGGAAAGGAGATTTGTTAGCCTTTTCCGCGATGTATATGACTAGAATAGAATTACAGTTTTTACTAATATTTCTTGATTTATACCTGATGCATGATCATCTTCTGCATATCTCAGTTGATGGGGAAACTTTTCATAATTTGTGGAATATATGTTTTGTCTCTTTTTAGTTTTTTCTAGAATATATTCCCTTGATATGGAGTAGTGTTGCAGCGTGAGATCCTGTGATTTCTTATGCTTGACGCTAGCTAAAGCATGTTTCTGGGCTATGAAAGTAGCACAAATTTATTTGGTTGCTTTTCTGATGCCTTTTAGTCCATTACTTACTTTGAATATGTGATACCTTATAATTAAGAGGTACCCCCTTCGTACCAAAATGTAAAGGCGTATTTTATTTGGTTAAGACAAATGTTTGACCAACAATTACTTTATTAGTATGTGGTTTATGTGACTTAAATTTAATATCATTAGATTCGTATTCAAAAATATTTGCTTATGATTGTAACTTTGTATCACATAAATCACATATTAATAGAGTAATTCTTGGTCAAAGTCTTATCTTAACCAAATAAAATATGCTTTACATTCTGAGACAGGGGGAGTAATGGAGATGATTATTTTGGAAAAAAAGGTGATGTTGCTGTTAGTTTGATGTCTATGTGTTCTCTTAATCAGAATTCAAGTTATCCTTCAAATATAGCTAACACATATTGAATGCTCTCCCAGCTTAATTCTGCTGTTAAGTTAGCATGTTTTGCGATGGTAATGCAAAATTTTGTTATATTTGGACCACAATTGGCTAGACTGTCTCAATCAGTCTGAAAATAAGATTGTATTGTACATACACGATTGCTAGTAATATAATATAAGCAGGGTACTTAAAAAAAGGGAAAACCATGTACTGCCAAACTAGTAAACATGCACGTGCAATGGACGTCTTAACTAATATAGATTAAATGAAATAAATTGGATGTATACGAAGTCTATTAAGATTATTCTATTGTACAACTTCATCAAAATTTAGAAAACCCTTTTTAAACTTTACTATAGTTTACTTGCAAATCTATTCATAATTAAGAGCAATGACGGTGAGCAACATTCAGCGGCTGAAGAAGGGATTAGGGAAATATTGGTATGATTTGATATAGTGAGGGGGATGTACATAACAATTAAAAGGGGTTAATTAAGAAACATAAAGCACAATTAAAAAGGATTAATTATGAGATTTAATATGTAATTAAAAATAGATTTGCATGGTGCAACTAAAATTATGAGCCATCAAATTATAATTAGATAGATGGTTTAGATTGTTTGGATTCCACGAACTTGTATCATTTATATTGATATATATTATATAAAAAAAAAGAAAAAGAAAACACCAGGTAACGAGGCCATCCAATAAGAGAAGGGATCCCATAACAAAAACGTACCCGCCGGCGCTACTTCTATTTCAACCACGCCATCTCCACCGAAGCGTCCACTTGCGCCTCTTCTCAAGAGCAGACTGACTCATTTCGCTGGTAAGATCTACGTTTGTTTTTGGATTAGTTTCGCTTTGTTTTCCTCTCTCAATCTCTTCGTTTCTCTCGGTCGGACGTGTCCCCATCCCTAACCCTAGACGCCTAGCGCCTCTCCCTCCCTTGCTCATTACTCGCTATTGCATCCACTCCAATTGAGTCTCCCCTGCCAATAACTTGCACTATCTCGCGGTCTCATGCCGTTTAAGCTGGCCGCGGCTGGCGGTGGTGGCGATTCGTATAAATTCATATTAAGTAAAACTTTGCTTAAATACGTGTTTACTCGCTCTTCATTAATATAAATTGATTTGGCATGTTTAAGATCCTGCCACTGTCTGCCTAGTGTGCTGTTGTTGTGTTATTTCTGTATCGTCCATGCATGGGTAGCATTTGTTTCGTAGCGTTTATAGTTTGTTCGGTTCTTCTTCATTCTTATGGTCCTCTAACTTTCGCTCAACTCATGCTCCGAGCTAATTTATCTGTTTAGCTAAGAAGTATGGCTTGCTGATGGGATAACCAATCTCTACTTCCAAGTGATTACTAGCTGTTTGCGGTTGCTGAATAGTGCTATACCGAACTTATTAATCATCTACTGCGAAAAAATAGTAATGTAAGTAGAAATTTTTTGTTTAAACAAACGATAAAATAGGCAAAACCCAGTTGAATAAATGAGATTATCATAATCCACCGCAATACTAAACGGAGCCTTTGGAATATTGGTTGCTGCCATAAATGGTGGCTGTTTTACATCTTATAACCATAATTCACCAAACAGCTCCTTTCACTAATCTCTAAGTGTCCTTATGTGGTTCTCAATGCAAAAGCCTCACTAAGATTATGTTAAACTGGCCTAGTGGCCCTAAGGAGTTAGTACTGTTTATTGATGGATACAATTTTTTGTTATTGTCATTGCTTTTTCCTTAACGTTGCTAATTGACATAATATGGCTCTTTGATGTTTGACAGGACAGTTGATACAGCTATGAATATCACTCAGATTCTACTAGCTACTCAATCTCCGGATCATAACCTTCGGTCAGTAGCAGAAGGAAACCTTAAGCTGTTCCAGGAGCAGAATCTCCCCAACTTTCTCCTGTCCTTGTCATTAGAGCTCTCAAGTGATGAAAGACCACCAGAGTCTAGAACATTGGCTGGTATTATCCTTGCTATCTTTCTAACCATTTGTGGCCAGAATAGATCAAACACTTCGGTTCAGAATACATTTAAGCACTCTGGTGAGACAATTAGTAGGAAATTTGATGATGTCTTGCATTGCCTTGTCAAGATGTCAAAGGATTATATAAGACCTAAAGATAGGAACTTCAGTACTGTGCACACTAGGATCAGTGGTGATCGAAGAATATGGCCACATTTTAAGGATTGTATTGGAGCCATTGATGGTACTCATATCTTAACAACACCACCTCGACAAGATTATGTCAGATACATTGGCAGATCCAGAAGTCCAACCCAAAATGTGATGGCAGTCGTTGATTTTGATATGAGGTTCACTTATGCATCTATTGGTCAGCCAGGTTCTATGCATGACACTAGTGTGCTCTACCATGCGTTGGAGGCTAACATAACATCCTTTCCACACCCACCACTAGGTAACCAATTGTTGTTGATTGTTTGTTTTCTTTGTATCGTTAATTATGGTGCTAACTTCGAACTTCTATGTTTTAGGAAAATATTATCTTGTTGATGCTGGTTACCCAAATAGACCAGGTTACTTAGCACCATACAAGGGCCAAAGGTATCATGTTCCAGATTTTAGGAGGGGTGTTGCTCCTAGTGGTGAGCAAGAGATATTCAACTATTTGCACTCTAGTGTTCGTAATGTCGTTGAACGAATCTTTGGTGTTTGGAAGATGAAGTGGCGAATTCTTAACAAGATGCTAAGCTATCCGATGGACAAGCAAAAGATGATTGTGGCGGCAACCATGTGTCTACATAACTTTATCCGTGAGAATCATGCACTTGATAGACATTTCCGTAGGTGTGATCGGGATCCAGATTATGTGCCCACGATACCTCGAAGATATAAGAGGTATGCACCATCTCAAAATGCATCAGACACGTCGACGTCACATGCAAATGATACGAATATGGATAGGTTTCGTGATGATCTAGCGAGGGCCTTGTCCGGAGGATAGCTCAATATCACTTGACGTCGGTGATTGTATTTTGTTTAGCACTCATGTTTTGGATATTCAAATATTTGGATGTTAATCTAATGATTTTAATCCTTGTTTATTATTGTTGTATGCTTTTAGATTTTATGATGCAATTATTGTTTCAAACAAAAAATAATACATGCGCAATACATTCCAAGTACAAGTAAGCACATAACGACAGGGGTATAATGATCAATTCAGCCTTCATCATCATTTCGAAGAATCAGAATCCACTCAGCTAGCCAAACGATTTCACAACTGATTCCAAATTCAGCATAGAATTGATTCCAGGGTGAATCAGAATCACTTCCAGGGTGAATCTGAATCTGGAGCCCTGCCAAAGGGGCCCTAAGGATTCATTGGACGCAAAGGATTCTGCAAAGAAGGAGCTACTGATTCAACAATGGACTGGAACCATTTATCAAATTGGAGATTAAGGAATCATTGCTGATAACACTAGGATCTCCGGTGGCTGGTGCAAGGCACACCTCATCACAAGTCATTGCAAAGGTTGTATCCATTGAGATACCCCGTGGGGAATGGCAAGACCTCATTGCCAATTTACTGGGCGACATGACGCAGCAGGGTGCATCTGCACCGCTAAAGCAAGCAACTCTAGAGACGTTGAGGTATGTCTGTGAGGAGATTCCTCCTCAGCACTTGGAGCAGGATCAAGTGAATTATCTTGTGACCGCTGTGCTCCAGGGAACGAACCAGGCAGAGCAAAGCTCTGAAGTCTGTCTTGTAGCAGTTAAAGCTCTATACAAGGCTCTTGATTTTGCCGAGAGCAGCTTTGCAAATGTTATGTATAGGGACAGTCTAATGGAGGCAGTTTGTGATACTACTGTATCTAAAGAAGTCGAGATAAGGCAGGCAGCATTTGGATGCCTTGTTGCAATTGCATCCAAATATTATATGCACTTAAAGCCTTGTATGCAAGCTATATTCAGCTTGACAGCTAAAGCTGCGAAAGGAGATGAGGAATCAGTTGCACTTAGAGCTATTGAGTTCTGGAGAACTATTTGTATTCGTGAAGAACAGATTGAACTCCGAGAAGAATACGAGGACGTAAATTATCACTTCATTGACACGACCTCCCCTTCACTAGTTCCAATGCTGCTAGAAACTCTGTTGAAGCAAGAGGAAGATCAAGAGCAAGATGGTAATGTACGGAACATGTCCATGAGTGGTAGGGCATGCCTTAGCCACATTGCTAGAACTTTTCGGGATGCAATTGTCCCTCTTGTGATGCCATTTGTTGAGGCTAACATCACAGAGCCGGACTGGCGTTGTCGCATGGCAGCTATTTTTGCATTAGTTTCTATCCTTGAAGGCCCATCTGTTGAGGAACTTGCTCCCCTGGTACAGGCAAAACTTGATTGCTTGCTCAACACAATGGAAGACCAAAACAGCCAGGCAAAACGCACAACTGCATGGGCTCTTGGGCGGGTGTTTGAGCTTTTGCGTTCTCCTGCTAGATAGTAGTAAAGGTGTTCCAAATGTGTCCGAGAAATTCTGTGGAGCCATATATTTTTTTGCTCAAGGATATGAAGATGCGGAGTCGATCTCATCTGTGCTTACACCTTATCTTCGAAATGTTATCGATGCACTCCTTTCTGCTTCGGATCATGCTGATTCGACCCAATTGCTAATGAAATTGCGACAGTCAGCAACATACCTGAAAATTCCAGGATTATAGGAGAACTAATGCATGATATCATGAAAAGATTGAACGAGACGTTTGATGTCAAAATAATGTCATCAGGTGACAAGGTGAAGCAAAACGATCTGCAGGCTTTGCTGTGTGGTGTACTGCAAGTCATCATCCAGAAATTGAGCAACTCAGCTGCAAATTCCATACTTACCAACGCTGCTAATCTGTTGATGTTGATGTTTTTCCGTGTCTTTGGATTCCACAGTTGCAGTTCTATAGTACGTGAAAAAGCATTACTCGCCACTGCTACTCTTGCTTGTGAATCACATGCCTATGTTCTTGACGTATTATGATCAGTACCAACACTCCCCCATCTCTGTAGGGGTAATGGGTGAAATTTGTAGTGTCTTGGGAAATAAAGTTTTGGAATTCTGCGATGAGATTATGGATGTTCTTCACAAGGGTCTCTCAAATTCGATGCTTAACCGGTCTGTGAAACCTGCAATCTTCTCATGCTTTGGAGACGTTGCTCTTGCTATTGGCGAGAATTTTGAGAAATACCTGCCGCGTGTTATGGAAAGGCTCCAAGGATGTGCTGACCTTCCTTTTGTTTTGGATCAAAGCGACGAGGATATGGTTAATTATGGTAAACAACTTAGACTGGGAATATTTAAGGCTTACTCTAGCATACTACAGGGTTTAAAGGGCCCAAAAGCTGGGCTGATGGAACTTATACAATTTCACTGGAGCTATGTGCAAGGACCAGAGCAGGGAAACATCATTTTCATTGTCTTTCTTTTTGTTATTTGTTATATGGGTGACTGTTCCTGCCCATTTCAGGGATGAAAGTGTGGTAGGCACTGCACTTGCTGCCCTGCTTAATCTTCAGGACACATTTGCGTAGTTGATCCAGGAAACGATTAACCAAGTGGAAGCACTCGTTCCTTAATATGAGAAACTGTTTTGTTTTTCCAGTTGGGGCAAATGTTTTTTTTTGTGTCCATTTGCCACAGATGAATGGAAGGATACCAACATATATGTAGCGTCAGTAGAAGTATCCTTGTCATAGGCTTCTTCTTTGCTTTTCTATTTTTAGTCTGTTGAGTTGTTATGCATCACACTTGACGGGGTGGATTTGGCATTGGATTGGACGTATGAACAGCTAAACTCATTAATCTAACCCTTAAGCATGGCTGGCTAAAAGCCAGCTATTTGAAGGCCTCCTAACTTGTTTCGGCCAGTCATGTGCTGCCACCTGAATTTGTACTGTGCATGTGATGTTATTTTGCACCTGCTTTGCTTGCTTCACCATCCGTTGTTGCTTGTGGGGCTCAATGTTAGGACCTGATTTTTTAGCTCTGTTTATAAGGTATTTTTTGGTGAGTTTGCCGGTTAGGTTTGGGGTGTGTTTTTTTGGGAAATATCCGGATTTTGACACTCTGTCACTGCTTGTGCGCTACTTGATTCTGTCTAGGCCTGGTTGTATGGTGGCTTCTTTTGGTATGATTGTTGGTGGCTGGCTGCTTTTAGGGTTGACTGCTACAGCAAGTTCACCAAGGTTGGTGTTCCTACTCTTTCATTTCTGAGAATGCCATCGGGTTTGGATTTTTGCTGATCTAGCAGCTCATTTTCCTGGCTACTTTGGATGCTGCGATTGGATTTCCTATGGCGGTTTTGGGGCGATTGGACTGGCGGTGGCTTTTGCTATATGCTTCATCAGCAGGTGAGTGCCGTTGATTCGTCTTGGTTTGGTCGTTGCGGAGTGCCAGCGCCTGTGCAGAGGTGAGTCCTTTGGCGTCTGGGCTTGCATTCATGATCTGTGTCTCCTGCGTCCTGCTGCAGACGTTCTCTCCTGTCAGATTTACACGTTTCTTTAGCTCTCCCCCCTCTTTCTTGATGTTTTACTTTGTGTCATGCATCTTATTTGTTTGAAGAAATGCCTAGGAGAAGCACTACTGGTAATCACTAAATTAGTTGTACCGCTTACCAGCATATTATCAACGGAAATGCAAAGGGTTACCATATAATTTTTTTAATGGAATAAAAGCAAGGCTTATTGATCTGCTGAGTTAATTACTATGTTCGAGGAGCTGCCTGAATAGTTGTCCATTTTGTTCTTCAGGAAGTGGTAGTTATCCTACTTGGGAAGAGAGTTCTTTTAGCCTCTGCTTGATCCATGTAAGCCAAACACTTGCGATTCCTAGGTCTTCATCAGTAAGAACGTATCTTAGTGTACCTGCATGCTTAGTTTACGTGACCATCTGTGCAACTGGCGGGTCAGAGGTTTAAGCAACAGTTAATGCCTCGCTGAATAGATTTAGTTTGTTTGCGGTGTAGGCTCCAAACTCGACTGTTGCATTAGCAATAGATTCTGCAAATCCCATGTGAAGTTGTACATGTGCTAGTCCACCATCCCGCTTAATTAATAGTTCATCTCTCTTACATTTTCTATCTTGCAGTTCTTCAGAGCTATTTTTGGGTACATCTGAATTTCTACTGTCTTCTCAGCATGCTCCCCTTGCAAGTGCTGTTCTTTGTCATAAAAGGTAAACTCTCATAGTTCCCTATCCTTTTAATGTTAACTCTTATGTGATCTTTTCTTTGTGTTGGGGTAACAGGTAAGCATTTGAAGCCCTACTTTGTGTTATGGTAACAGCTATGCATATTTCAAATGATTTTCCTCTGTATCACAAAGATCATAATAATTATATTTCGAAGAAAAAACTAATTTAGTAGCAATTTTTGGACATTACTGTTTTAGCATTTTGTCTACGGCCGATTCATCTTTAGTTTAAATACCAATCTTTCCCCAGGGTGCTCTTTCCGCAGATGCCATGCAACAACCCATTACCAGGCAGTTCATTAGGTACATCACAATCATCACATTACTTCATTGTTTCTCTATGGCACATTGGAAAATTAATCCATGTCTTTAAGTCAAATGCGGGTGTATAGAAATGTTAGATTGGATAGCTGTCCGCCAATATTCCTAGCTATCCATTATCATAGTGCTGTCAACGCTGCTGATCGAATATGGAAATGTTTTATTGGAACATGCTTGTGATGGGATCCTACCAGAGGCCTTTGCTTAGTGAAATGAGACTATGTATTTATTCACAGGCATCTTCCTATTCCCTTTTTCTGTTTTCCTGTATATATATCAGAATGTTTCTGGTATGGTATATCAGAGTACTTCCAGTCGGATAGGCCTTTCCTATCAGGTTGGTAGGGTATGTTTACCTTTTAGTAGTGAGCATACCAGATTAGTTCTCGATGTTCAATTTTCATTTTGAAAGCCGAGCGGCAGGATCCCGTAGGGGTGTTCTGCGCGTTCTGGTCCCCGGGGAAGGACGCCTTTGCCGCGTTGGTGGTGCCGAGCGCGGCCGCGGCGGTGCGAGTCAGCGGGCGCGGCTGCAGGGAGATGCATTCTTCGCTGCCGGAGATGGCTGAGCCGGTGTACAGGTGTAGGGGGTCCAGTTCGCAGGGTACAGGTGCAGAGTACAGGAGTAGGCTGTCGACGCTGGTCCCTTGTGTCGATTCCTCGGTGCTTGCTAACGATGGGTCCGGTGGTGTTATGATCTTCGGGCGAAAGCCCTCGTCCTTGACGGATGCCGGTAGTGACGGCGCTTAGGTGCGTCGTTCTCCTTGTTGAAGGCTCTGTCGTTTGGATCTCACCATCCGAGAAATCTCCCGGAGAAATCCGAAGAACCGGCTTGCTGGTTCGGGCGGCGATGGCGTCTCAGCGTCCCTTCCCCCTTGGGGGCGGCGCCTTGGAGTCCTAGGTTTGGTGGTATCGACGTCGGCATGAGGGCCGGCTTACGACAGGTGTTGGGGCTTCGGGTAGCTGGCAAAGCTGATGAGCAGATGGCATTGGGCGGTGCGTTCGTCGGTCCTTTTGGTGCCGGAGAGGCGTCTCTGGACCTCGCCCCTCTTTCTGGCGCAGGCCCTCCCTTTCGGGTGTCGATCGCTCTGGCAGGCGTGTCCGTGGCGGGCTGGTCTCAGCGCGGCAGAAGGGTTGGTTTTTTGGTTGCTGAGGTGAAGTCGAAGCCGCTGGGTCGTGAGCGCGATGAGCGGGGGACGATGACATTGCAGGCAATCATTGAGCCTGGCTTCTTCTGTGTTTGTTGGGCTGGTCGGCGTTGAATGTTGCTGCCTCGTCGGTTTTAGCTCTTGACCTAGTTTAGCTAGGTAGCTACCCAGCAGCTCGTTGTAGGGTCTTGTTGCAGGTTTTTTTTGTTTTTTCTGTTGTGGCTTCGGCCGGTGATCCTCGGTTCTAGCTCGGACCTAGTTTAGCTAGGGAGCTTCCCGTTGGCTTCTGCCGGTGTTTTCTTTCTACCTTTGTATATCGCGCTTTATTTTGTAATTTGTTCTATCTATCTATGAGAAAGACAGAGCTCCTGCTATGTTCTTCAAAAAATTTTGCCCCTGCCTTGATATGGTTGATTATTTGGTTGAGTATATGTTTTTCCTGTCTCTAGACATGTCTATCAGTTCAAAGGTTTATTATATATTTATATGTTCATTAGCCCAGAGTGGTTAAACTACGCTATGTCTCACTAGGCGGAAGCATGACTGAAGAAATAGTCTAAAAATTTTGTTGTACCTTTTACCATCTCGTGGGCTCATATTTTGGTATTTCCTCCCTTGTACTTCCTGTAAAGCAAACTTCCCATATTGTTTTCTTTTCTTTCGTTCGTTTGTAGTATGAGTGTCACACCCCGGTTTTCCGAAACCTAAAAATTTAGGCTAACAAAAACCTTTCGCTAATAATGTCAGTCAAAATACACCTAACCAAAACTTTAATTCAAATCACGATGTAGCTAAATACCAAAACACGAAAATCCTTGCTCCCATCTTTCTTGATCCCCGTTTTATCGAAACCCTAAATTTCCCGAACTACGTCTGACAACACGGGCAACCCTATTCAACACCTTATCCCCATACGTGGCTACTCGCTCTTGCAATCCTGCCACGAACACACCTTCGGCATCCTTTACTCTTCTTTTCCTAGTAGGAATAACCTAGACCAACCTCTGCAGCTGCGTACCTACACGGTACTCTTGTGAAATTGACACATATATATGCCCTGAACTTTATCGAATGACGTGATCTTCTACCATCTACTTCGCCATGACCTATCATGAGTATGTGCACATATATACTGCTTTTATATATACGCATATACGTAAGACCCTAATTCATTCTTCCCGAGTTACAGATCAAACCCTAACCCTCGGCACTCTCCAATTGTCTCAGCCATCAACCATACGCATATACATATACGGAAGTATAGCGGTGGCATTTCACAAACCTTAACCTACCGTGAATTTCCACATTTCTCCTATCCCCAGCGCAACCCCATATATGCTAAAACTCCAAGTGTAGGTGTGCACGTACACTCCAAACTCTATTTCGATTCCTTTGAACAGAAGTGAAATCCAAAGCCCTAGCTCCTTTGTCCTCCCTCGGCACTTCTACTTTCGCGTGATCTATTTAACCATGTGTGCCATTACAAAACAAAATGCTTGGGGAAAAACAATCCCAAAATGTTGTAGCATGAACCTTTATCCAACCTTTGGTTATCTAACACTTTTCCAGAGTAACATGAAGTCCATTGTGCTCTATAGCTGATAAATACCTTCCCTCTCATCTTATTGGTTGTATTAGCATTGCCCTTCCTAACCATTTACGGGATGAAATCAGCAAGCTCGAGTATGTACAAGACTATAATCATCTATGTAGCTTTAATTCAGCCCATATGCCACACCTACCCACGTGAACACCTTTTAATCTAGCAGGAATATAAATGTGCACATACACATGCTGCAAGTGTAGGTGCATGTATAGGACTCCTGATTTCTTCTCAACCAACCAAGCCGAAATGGATTAAATATAGCAGTTCGAACTCAATGCTGATCTCTCACCGTTCTACCAAGCACACGAACTATTTTCCTTGCCAACACACAGACCGGTGCCCAACTTTCTCTATTCCTCTATGCAGCCACGATAGCATGTCAGCACCTGCAGTGTTAGTCCGGGGCTACACTAACTCTTCCTCCCATCCACTCTCTCTTTTCACTTTATTACCTACACTGCTTTTCACTGCCACGCCATCCTCCATACCTGCAATCGGTGCCAAACATGCACTATACATCAACAGCAGTGGCCAACACGCTCTCTTTACTCCCTTCTCTCTCTACACATTCCAACTGCGCCCCCATTTATTCCAAGCTCAAGCCTTAGCTACCTGAGCAATCCCATCCCCTAAGTCTCACCTACTTCTTCTCCTCCAACTAGCTGAGCATCCTTGTTTTTGTTTCCTGTTAGCTCCTCCTCTTTGCTCTTTAGTTTTTCCCAGCAGCCGAGCTGCTCACCTCCCTTTCTCTCCTCCAAACTGCTCAAATCACTAACCGAGCAGCCATTCTTCTTATCAAACTGAGCTTCCAAGCTGCTTGAGCTTACCCTTTTATTCCATTATCTTCTTGCCCGAGCAGCCACTCTCCTCCTGGTCTCTCCCTCCTCCAAGCTGCTACTTAATCCCATCTCGAGCTCCTCCTTCCTATCCATTTCCTCCACCTTCCAAGTCGCTCCAGCTATTGCTCTTCTTCTAGCCACCCTCTCTCCCAAGCAACGATCTGAGCTCCTCTCTACTACTCAAGCAACCGAGCTGCTCCGGTCCTGCTACACAAGTTCCAGTATTTGAGCTCCTCTCACCTGAACTGCCATGCTTCTCCTAGCTCTCCCTTCCCCTCAGTCCTCTGCCGTCTAAGTCAAGTAGCACCGCCTGAGCTCCTCGGCAAAGCTCCATCCACTGCCCGAGCGTGCCCTTTAATCCATTCCCATCTAACCGAGCAGACCCTCCTCTTCCTATTCCTCCTTGAGCAGCTCATCTCCCTTCTATCTCCTCTCATGACCGAGACTCTAGACTCTTCCGAGCTCCCTTCATCCTAGCTGCTGCTCGACTCCTCCCCGAGCCGTCCCTTCTCCCCGGATTCTTCCTCCCCTTCGGCGCGCGTCCGACTCCCTAGCTGTAGCCCGAGCTCCATTGCAGCCGCAGCTTCCATGGCCGCCTTACCTGCATCGGCCATCGTCCCCAACTAGCTTTCGCCGCTGGCCACAAACTCCTCACCGTCGATCCCCTGAGCTCACCAGTAACCATCAACCCGGCGCTACCTGTCTTGACCGAAGCTACTAGCGTGTCGCCGCATGCTCGCCGAGCCTCAGTACACCCCGCTGGCCACTAGCAAGGTGAGCAACTCCGCCGGCCGGCTAGCTCCTCCCCAAAACCTTCTCTCTCCATGTCGGTGGCCCTAAGCTACTCTTAGCCAATCGCTTAACCGCCCCAACTTCTAACGACCGCACGTTTAAGCAGTTAACAACCGCCCATCTCAAGCCAGCCATCGACCACCGTGGTAAGAACCTCTGAGCTCGCCAACTCCACTGGTGACCCTCCCCTCAGACGCCGTCACCAGCGAGAGACTGCCGTTGGGACCGTCGCCGCGCAGGCCACGCTCCTCGCCGCCTGCCCCACCGCACTGCGCAGCAGCGACGTCGTCTGCTCCCCTCCATTTTTCCCTTCGGAAGCTAAGGCAAGGACCAACCCGGAACCACTAAGACCCGTGACGGCTTGACGGTGAATACGTTTTCCGTGCTAGAATACGACTGTCCCTTTCTGCTCAAGCCGCAATGTGTTTTCTTGATTGGAAGGCGTATATCATCTTTGTTCCTGACCTGGAGCCACTTCCAAGCACTGAAGACGTATTCCCAGAATATGCCAACGACATCACCCCGGCAGAACCCCCCTTTCCTCTTTTCCCTCCCGGCAGGAATTCGGACGACCATATCTCCTCCGTCATAACTCCGAGTTGGGTAATTCTTTTTCCTACATGCTTCTAAAATCAAACCCTAGAAAAAGGTACAACTTTCATAATTTCTAGGGTAATTTAAAATTCAAAATTAAATAGACATGGAATTTGAATGAATTTTGCATATCTTCGTTAGTATGAGTTCGGATGATTTAAGTCTCTCTCCATAAATCTTATAAAACAAATCTGAGCATTATGTACCAGAAAGTTTATAAAAATCTAGGTATGTTATTTTAAATTAATACCATGAGCGTATATAAAACCCTAATGTGCACAGTATACGAGTAAGAAAATATATATATGTGCAACGAAATCTAATTGCTACTTTCATCAATACGTGTGATCAAAACTTCATCACCTTTGACCTAAAACCCAACCCTCGTTCAATATGAAACCAAAAAAGTAAAGTTTGTTTACCTTAATAGGTAGGAAGACGATGAAACCCTAACTCGGTCCTCGACCCTAAAGACAATATACCTGGTCATGAAAACCTAGTACACCTCCTCCCGAAATTCTAAAAAGGAGTTCATAAATCCGTAGCTACCCTAACCCACCATGAAGTATGATTTTGATGCTCTGGTTCTTTATTTGCTGTTATTGAGTTTGGCATCCGATGTTTTTGGTTTTTACCTCGCACCGATGATTTATACGACGTCCTTCCGACGTGTAGATACCGATGAACGGAGCTTTGCGTAAGGGATCCCGAATGATTGTCAAATCAAGTTCAAACGCGAGACTCGGCCAATTTTGCCAGACAAGCATTCCCACTTTGATCATGTTGAATCCCATATGTGTGAAAACTAAGTATTTTGTTTGCAAACTATGCATGCTATGTGAGTATCAACGGTATTTTATGTAGACCTAGTTATATCCTATAGCTGCATATGACTTAGGTTTGAATATCCAATCCTTGTAACCCTAGATGTATTAGTCGGTTGTTCTATGATCGACAGGAGTATTAAGGCTATAGGCACTAGCCATGCTTAGATCTGCTATAGATAAAAACTAATTTTGTTTGGTTTAGATGAACTATTTGGGACATGGGAATAAAACCCTCGGATAGCATGTGCTTTCCGAGGTGACCGTTTCAAAAGAAATGTTTGCAAAAACCCAAAATAAAATGAAGGAGGATTTTGATTTGGGTGAGAATGGTAAGGGCAGCCCGGGGCTGTAGAGTACCTGATGGTGGCACGGTCGTCGAGGACGAAAATAAAGTCTTGCTCGAATCGATCAAGGACCGAGCCTAAGTGCCGCTAAACCAGTTCCTCACCGTACGTCCACATGTCCTTTATGGGAAGGACTTGGCTTGGTACCCCGGCAAGTACTAGAGTATGGATCCGTGGGAAGTAGGAAGTATGTGACTAGGTGGTTAAAGTCCTAGAGATCCACTACCGCTGGACGTTTGAGTGTTGATGCGACATAAAGGTGGGGAGCCCCATTTTTGATCCGAGACGCGAAAGTTGGGTTAACTACCTAGCGGGTCCAGCTTTAGTATGGAAGCGGGCGAAGGTCTCATTGTAATAACCCTGCCGATACACCTCGCGAAGTGTATCCGTTAGTACTCGGCAACAAGGGGGCTTACATCTTGTGGGTAAAGCCGTACAACCTCTGCAGAGTGTTAAAAACTATTCGAATAGCCGCCTCCTCGATTGTGGACATGAACTGGCAAGGCCACACACTGGTTAGACTGAGTTTTGTTTGTGAAAACCTAGGAAAGGGATTAAGGACGTGGGCATGATGTGTCCACAGGGTGCAATTTACGCTACACGGCTGGTAGCAAGAAATTGCAGGAGAAGGAGGCTAGCCGTACTGCCCGGGGTAGTAAGGGCTGAGCATTGAGTTAGGCAGTGATAGACGGAGCTATCACTTGGAATGAGAAAAGGAGGTAGCTGGGACTACCTCGAGAGAATCTTTGTTACTGTGAATCGTTCTAGTTTTCAAAACTGCTTGAAATCTACTATTCTCTTATTTAAACTGAAAACTTACATTTCCGCACAACTTGCAACTTAGGGTAGAGCTGCATCCCTTGAACTGCACCCTGCATGAAATAATGCCGTATAATTCTCCCGTGGGAATTGCTTGCGAGTACATTCAATGTACTCACCTGGCTTGTTGATTTGGGCAGACGAAGGAGACATCAAATCCGATTATACGAATACGAACGCGAAAGCTAGGGCGTAACCCCAGTCAGTTGCCTGTCGGGTATGGTACATTGATGTGCCACATCACCGCTTGATTTTCCGCTGCAAGTTTAAAGCCGTTGGGCTACAGGTATCAGACAACCGACCTTGACGGTCTATTTACATAGTGTATACTGATATACGTATGTATGACGATGATATACAGGTTAACTTGTGTGTACCGGCTACTAATCCAAGGACCGGTACAGTAATCACAAGGGAGTATCCGGCCTTAAAAACCAGGTACGCCACAATGAGTGACAAGTGGAACGTCATAATGAAATTTCTGATTTGCCCTTTGGCAGGAGCATCATCGCTTTACATAAATATCTATTCCTTTTTGTTTAAAGCCTGATTTAGAAAAGCAAGATGAATATGTGGTGGAGGTAGAAGCAAGGAAACACGAAGCAAGCTGGAAGGTTTGTAGTTTCATCTTTAGTTGGTTGTTCCATCACTAGAAACTTGAATATCGTGGAGACAATATTTAACTTCATATGGCTGCGTATACTTGTTTCTGTTTAGAACTCAAGGTATGAGTGCTATTGCCTTTCTGGCTTTCTGGACTTGTACGCGTAGGCATGACCGTGAACTTGCTAAACCGTGTTATACTTGGGAGGGAACCACTGCGCCCCCTTTCTTGTTTCTTTTGAGGTTAGCCCCCTACATATTGAGCAGCCGATGACTCAGGTATCCTTCTCCCATTGAGTTACAAAGGGAGGCCCAAAACCAAACATCTCTTAAGTCATCACCCGTGTCGTACCAAAAGAGTAAGAGAAAAATATTTTCTGATGACATGCTTCGCTAGAATAGTTGCACATGGAGACGATCATGTCGTTGTCACTCTCGGGGAGGCAGGGCGCCTAGTTGTTAGCTCGGTCGCTGGACTGGCTAGCAAGCCGAGAAGGTGGGGAGACAGGCCAGACCTAGAAGGGAAAGAGGAGGGGAGCGGGCCAGGCGGCATGCCGGCTCGGTTGGGCCGAGCCCATGTGGGAAGGAGGGAGAGAGAAAGAACATCCTGAGAGAAGCTGGGCTAGGAAGATGGGTTTCAGCCCATGGAATTAACAGAAAAGGAAAAGGCTTTTCCTTTTCAGAAAATACCAGAAAATCAAATAGATCTCAAATAAACATCAAATTAGCTCCTAAAAATCCAGGAAAATTCAAGGGTGCATATTTTAATATGCATAAGCCAAGTAAGATATTTCCAACCAAAATTAATGTTTAAATGTGATTAATCAACTCAAATCCAAAAGAATTAGGAAATTAAACTTTGTTTAGCTCAAGAGAAATCTAGGAAATTTACTAGTCCTCATTTCAGATTTTTTTTTAAATCACTAAAAATCAGGATGTTACAACTTTACTCTCCCTTAAAAGAATCTCGTCCCTGAGATTCAGGCTAGCTAGGGAATGGGTTGGGCGGCTCGGGCATACCTTCAATCGGTTTCTGTATTGACGCTTGTGTATATATGAGATCTTCCCCTTTGTCGAGAAGTCAAAAACTTCACTTATCCTCTTTGAAGTTGAAAGTATATTGATCTTGGTGTCTGGCTTCACTATGCCCTTGTTATCTTTAATTCCACCAAGCTGAGTAGACTTTGAAGTACACGTATCGTGGGCCTTCAAATCTTCAGTCTTGGCGATGATTATCAGCATTCTTCTTTTGACAGAATCATGAAATCTTCCATCTTCTTTTGCTCTTAGTCCCAAGTGTGACTATACCAATCCATACTGGAACCATGCATTAGAGTACCAACTCTAAAATCCTTCGGAGTTCGATTGTTCTCGATATGTCTATCCATTGAAAGGTGGGCCGAAGATAAAATGAATTATTCGATCTCATGTTGATGGTGGTCCGATACTTTGGCCAATAGCGAAGAATTCTTTGATGAATTGAAAGTATACCACGAGGAATCTCTATATCTTTCTAAATGCCAAAAGATTACAGTATCTACTACAACCTTATCATGATATAAAACAAATCAAGGTACCTTGTGCTTCTGCACCTTATCACTAATTATCTATAGGCATTACCTACTGAGTATGGTTATCTCCAACGACACACACTATATTCAGTCCTAGAATCCAATTTCTTTTGATGACTACCTACTACGCCCTTAAAAAAAAATTTTGTGGGGTCCCCCATAATCCAAAGCATAAACTTCACTTGATCATCACTTTTAATAATCGATTTGTAAACCACCAAAATTTCATAAGTATGCCAAATTTCTCCATCTGAATCCAAATAAATTCTGATACTCAATCATAACACCTAATAATTCCATAATTCACTGAGAATGGGTTTTATAAATCCAAATAATCCAACAATCAACAAATGATAATAACCATTGTCATCCTTCTTAAATCCAATAATAAGGGTCAATCTCCAAAAATTCAGATATGCTCATGCATAAATCTAAAATATATCCTCCAATGTTATTGTTCTAACAATTTGGAGCGCTAGAATCCAATCAACTCAATTTAACTATCTACTCCAGATAAACTTCCTATGAGTTATCCAAGCAATCTGGTGCGCTAGAATCCAATCAATTCACATTCTGATAGCTACTTCCATAATCCAACAATCAAATTTCTCCAACATCATAATGAACAAGCCTTGGCCTTCTAATTCAATATACTTCGAGATGAAAACTTCGATAATTCTCTGGGTATACTCTAGCGATTGATTCAGATGTAAATATCATCTCCTAGAATAAATCTAACAAATAATTCCCCTCAATTTCATACTACTATAACCCCAGTTGATTATATTCCGTGATCAACTTCTAATAATCATTTGAATCAATCATATATTTCATCACCTAAGAATCCAATAATCGGACATCATCTTCTAGATCCAAGTAATCGTGATACCCACCATAACTTAATGATTCAGATTCTTGTGGGCAAATCCAATAGTCCCTTTTGACTAACTATTTAATCAAGTGAATAACCATTATATAATTTTTCTCATCAACTCATTGTAATTTAAATCAATTCATCATTCTCCATTTACATATCAGAACGTGAATCCAACAGCTTCATATCACCTAGAGATCATTAATGATCCACAATTGAGGTAACCCACCGAACATTAATCCACCAATATGGATCCTCCTAAAAATCACAACTGCTCCACAAAAACCATCTAATCAATCTATAAGATCTGATACCACCGAGTTCAATTGATTCTAACACCAAACTCCAAGATTCAAACAGTCCACCAATTCATATCTTCAAAGCTCTACTACGTTCATCTACTTATTGATCAAATGTACAACCACCAACTATTCTCCATAGTAGAATTCATAATCTTTGTTCAAATCTGTTGGAGAACAAATAAGTCCACAACGGGCCGGCCCACGACATCCTCCGTGGCACCTACATGGCAAAGGTCAAGGTAATTCAAGCCAATTGAAGTCAAAATCAAATCAAGAAGGCTATGAGGTGCATGAGAAAAATTGGTCCACCATGGACTATAAACCACCTCTTTCCCCTCAAGTCTACTATGGACTCACAAGCCAACTTCCCAAAACTACCCCTCCACCTCTCTCACTCCTCAAGGGTAGTCATGGTCATTTTTGATGGACCCCTTGCCTATATAAACCCCCATGGGGGGATGTAAAACTCAACCCCATAAATGAGAAATCTCATGGGGGAGGCCTAGAGCTCCAAGTCCCGCACGGGGAGCTCTAGAAGCGACTTCGGGAAGTCCCGAACGGCCCAAGTCGCTAGCCGAGTTCCGCACGAGGTGCCTCCCTCGACATAGGAGTAGGCCGATCTCCTCGAGACGGTCAAACCTATTCAAAAAACATCGATGCATCGCATATTGTCTCGTGTACGGCGACCTTCTCATAAGGCCGTTGTACACGGCCCATTACCATAACACTCTAATCGAGCTCTCGACACCCCCTCTTTTGTGTTGTTTTTATAACGACAACAAAATCCTTATAGCATCGTGTAGCTTCATCAGTGACATCTCTAAGGGTATACCGTTATCAATTCATCAACCACACTATCCAACTTGGCACACGTTGAATCAGTTGATCCTCAAATATGAACTATTTACCTCTGTTTCTTTGTTGTTCCAACATTGACTTCCAAGCTGGTTGTTGCAGCCTGGCTAGCTTTAGAACCTTCTCAAGGGTTCATAGATGAGAGGGAGAAAGCATAAGACAAGTAAGAGAATCTAGCTTGAAGAGGAGGGTACCCAAGAAGAAATGCAAAGATAGCTAGTGGAGCTATCAAGATAAATTCAAAAGCAACATATTTTGAAAATAGTTTTTAGCATGAGAGCACTCTAGAAGATTTGGGAGACTAGATATTTGACATCAAAGATATTAGAGATAATTCCTCATGCCAAAGTGAGAAGATTCTAGAAATGTTGAAAAAATTATGAGACACTAGATATTTGCCATGAAAACTCTAGAATAATTATTTAACCATGCTTCATGGCAAATAATAGAGATATCTAGAGACAAGATATTTGTAGAGAATGTTCTAGTTAGAAAATATTTTGAAGTGTAGAGATAAGATCTTGACATGTGCCAAGAATCCAACTGTCTTGTAGTCATATAAATAGGAGTGCCCTCCTCTCCCATGAAAACACTCCATAGAGAAGCTACCAAGTATGAGAGAGTCTTAGTGATAGCCATGAGAAGGCCATAGTAGAGTGGTGGTATAGCCACTTAAAGAGTGTTGTATCCAAGTTGTGCCAGTGAATAAAATAGTAAGCCACGTACTTTTACTATTTGGTGCTTGTTGAGTTGTGATTCGATATGAGCGGCTCAGTCGCCCGAAATAGTGCTTTAACGTGAGTGACACATCCTCTTTGACACGAAACACTTAAGTATAGAAGGAAATGGTAGTTGGTGTAGTGAATCTATGTAGGTCCTCATAGTGTGGGCAATAAGGGCCACCCCAAGCCATTCACAACAATGATACAAAATTTGACAGCCCTCCGACCAAGAAAACTTGGGGTTGCAGAGGAGGATTGGGGTCGCCGTGTAGATAGACAGCGGTTAAAGATGGAGGTAATATCAACTTTCTCTTAGGAAAACATTGTTGGAAGATGACTTGGTAGTATTTATAAGTACTTGATCTTGAGTAACGAATAGAATCAGAACTACTTCAGTTAGGGATAATCTTGGAGCTAGAATACAGATGCTACAACCAGGGGGAGGGGGAGGGGGGAGGGGGGCGGGGGTTTGTTATGCAGGAAGGTCCTATCGACATCCATATATTTTCTATGGTGACAATGGGATAGTTAAGGATATCTTCCACGTTGTATTACAAACAATAATAGAATAAAATATAGAACACAAAGATTATTAAAACACTGAAATTAAATATAGAGGACCACAAAGCATATGAAGAGGTGCAATACATACCCATGAACACAATACAAAAAGGGAAAATACAAAGTAATGCACTATAAGAGAAACCAAGATAACATACCTTGGTATTGGATTTACGAGAAAAGCAGCAACATCAAGTAATTCTAGATCAGGGCATATAGGGGACAAATGTGTCTATTTCATGTTCGCAAAACCTCTTCAACAAGCCACGATATCATTATTTGTGGGATCCTTGGAGCGGATAGAAGAAGGGAGAATCTTAATCCTTGAATCTATGAGCACAAACTGTCAGGATTAGCCAACTGATAGGAAGTGCAACCTTTACTCTAGATTTCATCGATGGCTGTTGTGATTGTACTACAAAACATAAATTATATATGTGTGTGTGTGTGTGTTGTGTGTGTGTGTGTGTGTGTTTGTGTATATATACATACATATATATATATACATGTATATTAATATGTAGCAAGAAATGCAATACAACGTACAAATTAGAAGCTGAACCAATTTAAGAAGACATACATGACCATCTCCTTTTCTTGATCAGCAAATAAGGCCCTTTAATGGTTTTGTTAGCAGTTTGCCTATGTAACCGATCTCTGAAAGACTTGCTGCATGCACTGAATGCCAATACCATTTTTGATAATTGACTATTTTGAACAGCAAAATATAGCTTTAAGATGCCTGGATGTCTCAAGGTCAAGCTTTGTCTCATCATATCCTCCAGCTTCTACTTCTTGCTGTCGGAGTATTATTCCGGCAATAATGAATGCGGGGCAGCGTACGCATAGCAGATCTAGATGGGTGCACACGGGACACGATATTTAGATAGGTTCAGGCCCTCAAGAAGAGGTAATACCCTACGTCCTGTGTTTGGTGGCTGGTATTGATGTATCCCGTATGAGGGTTTTGTGTCTATGCCTATGATCAATGATCTGAGAGCTCTATTTTTTGTCTACCTATCCGGGGATCCCTACCCGGCCTTATATAGGCGGCCGGGATAGAGTTACAAGAGTCTGAATCGGCTTACAGATATGTTTCCTAATCGGTTACAACTACCACCCGGGATTCCGGGCAGGTACGTGTCCATGTCTTGTACTCCAAGTCGATGATGCACCCCGTGTTGTAGTCGGGCTTTGAGTAGTCGGCCTGGCCCACCCTATGCCTGGACGGCTAGTTTTGTCCTCCTTGACGATACCCGGGTGCTATGTCATCGTTAGTAGCCCCCGAGCCTTTGGCCGACTGGATTAGTCGGGCAGAGGCTGCTTCTGTAGACTTCACTCTGGGGGCACGAACAGTGCATCCAGAGGGTGTAGCCCCCGAGCCTCTACTCAGTTTGAAGACCGAGTGGAGGGTCCTTATGACCTTTCCCGAGTAGCTGATTTTTGTCTTGGTTACGCCGAGTGCTTTTGCCTTCTCCCTTGGGCAAGCTTCCCGAGTGGCATCCACCTGAGCGGGCCTCGTCGTCACTTGCAGGGAGAGTGAGAGGGACTTTAGAACCTCATGAGTCCCGACTGAATTGCCGAATGGTATCTGGTTTCCCGAGCGGCTCAGGTCCAGCTAGTGTCCCTCTGGGGGAATACCCTCGGAATTCACGTCAGAACCAGAATACAGGCTGTAGTGCTTCGGTCCCGAGTTGTTCGGTGTCCGACTAGAGCAGTCGGACGGAGATTCCTTGTTGTCTTGTGGATTTCACACTGGGGGCACGAACAGTGCACCCAGTGGGTGTAGCCCCCGAGCCTCCACTCGGTTCGTGGAACCGAGCGGAGGGTCCTGATGATTTTCTCGAGGCTGATGGAGGAGGAGGAGGTCCAGCTGCAGCGAAACGCCTTCGCCGACTGCGCTAACCTGTGGAAGTAGGAATTAATATATGAACCGTTCGCAAATGCATGTTAAGTACTCGGGAAGTCCGAGTGTGACTTTGCATGTTTTGGTGAACTTGTGTCATGTTTATTAATCTCTTCTTTCGTAAAGATTCGTTCATGTGTAAGTTAGCCCTTTGTGTGTGCTCTTGCCGACCCGTCGTATCCCCCATTGCGTTGAGATTAGCCGTGGGCTGTCTCCCGTGTAGCGTAGGGTTGTGGCGTAGACCGGCGATCGAAGACGAAGAGTTAACACCGGGCTGTTTACACAATACTAAAATAATTGTTGAAAGAGAGGAGCCCGAGTGCGTTTAGGCGCACCCAGTGTGGTGTAGCCCCCGAGTGTCCGCTATGAGTAGCCGTGGGCGCGCATAGTGGGCCAGTCGGGAACCCCAGAAGTTACTCGGATGGAGCAAAGAAATATTTATTCACTTATTCATAATTAAAATATGAAAAATACAAAGCTCAAGCATAGAAACGACTTAGCTGTTTAATATTCCAAGCGTTGGTGACGAGGTTGCTGTTTTTATCTTTCAGTCGGTAAGCCCCCGGGCGTAGTCGGGCGGCAACGTACGGCGCATCCGAGTCCACCATGAAGTCCTCCCGAGAAGGATTGTGGCTTCCCGAACCCTTGAAGCCGTCCGGGTCGTAGTCGAGGACGGGTAGAAGGGACTCGATCGTACCAACCAGTCGGGATCTTTATTCGACGGGTGAAGACCCGTTTCCCGAGCAGTAGATCCGATTCGAGCGCGATCAGGTTGTTGGAGTTGATCGCCGAAGTAGTCAACTCGGATGAGGTTCCGAGCACTAAAGGCGATGAAGCCCCCGGCAACTGGCTGGAAGCCGAGTCGCCGAGGTAGAGCCTGTTGAGCAAGTCGGCGTTGAAGTCGGCGATGAAGCCCTCGAGCAACTGGCTGGAAGCCGAGTCACCGGGGTAGAGCCTGTTGAGCAAGTCGGCGACGAAGTCGAGCTTTCCGAATCGGAGAGCTTATCCTAGAGCGGCGGCGGAGGTCCGGAGGTCGAAGCTCATGACCTGGCCCGGAACGAAGTCACCCGTCGTTGTTGAAGAAACCCATCTGGATCTGTTCAGATGGATCTACGCGCACAGCCCCTACCTGACGCGCCAACTGTCGGAGTATTATTCCGGCAATAATGAATGCGGGGCAGCGTACGCACAGCAGATCTAGATAGGTACACACGGGACACGATGTTTAGACAGGTTCAGGACCTCAAGAAGAGGTAATACCCTACGTCCTGTGTTTTGGTGGCTGGTATTGATGTATCCCGTATGAGGGTTTGTGTCTATGCCTATGATCAGATGATCTGAGAGCTCTATTTTTTGTCTACCTATCCGGGGATCCCTACCCGGCCTTATATAGGCGGCCGGGATAGAGTTACAAGAGTCTGAATCGGCTTACAGATATGTTTCCTAATCGGTTACAACTACCACCCGGGATTCCGGGCAGGTACGTGTCTATGTCTTGTACTCCAAGTCGATGATGCACCCCGTGTTGTAGTCGGACTCTGAGTAGTCGGCATGGCCCACCCTATGCCTGATGGCCAGTTTTTGTCCTCCTTGACGATACCTGGGTGCTATGTCATCGTCACTTGCCTTTCTCATTTATAAAGAACCTTGCATCTCTTCTTGTAGCTTTGATTTTCCTTTTGCCACCCAGGCTGTCCACAACAAATGATATCTGTCCCTTCTTAGCTACATAAAAGATGTGGCCAAGCTTTCAATTCTTAGTTTGGTCATCTTAGATTCCAAGACAAGATTAGAGGCGGGTGAATCTTCCCATCGGCGCCTACTACTCTGTCGGCATGTCTAGAAAATGGTTAATATGATCTAGATTCGAGTAACAGTTAGTTCGGAATTCATTTCCAATAGCTACCATGCATAGAAATATATTAGTATAAGCTTGAAGTTTATCGTCAAAAGTACAATACTTCATAGTGTAAAAATAGAAAATATCTGAATCTCAAGCATGAATTCATCTAGATCAAGAGGCGTACAGAGAAGAACACTATCCACCAAGTAGCACATCGGGCCTCGATATGAAATATGCCCCTCAATTGAGAGAAAGGAGAGGGACCCTCTTACCAACTAATTTTTAGTGTCATGTGGCAAGATCACGAAATTGGAACACCATCCAATGCGTCACTGACATGTGTCCTGGGCCCGCATGGCATCCTTGTAAGCCATAATAACTCCTAATCTGTACTATATTGTAAATTCCAGTTAGTGGTTGTGATGGCGTCACACCTTCTATAGTGGTGTCACATCCTCATCTCGGAAAAAACAACAAATATAATCTTTGTCCTTATCATTATCTTTATCATTATCCTTATAATTTATTTATTTTTTGAGATACCAAGAATATTGAGGATAAGGATTATGTTAGTTTATTTGTTTATTTGAGGGGAGGGTGTGACTAGATAAAAAGAAGCTGAGTCACGTTGGCCCTTCATGCCCCTCATCAATTGCGACTACGTCGGCTTCGTCGGGCCTCAGCGCCCGCCTCAAAGGGTGTGGACGCAACCGCCGTCTGCATACGGGCCTCACTCGCCGAGCTCAGGGACAAGGTCGTTGGATTCCACTTTCACTTCGTTGTCCTCCACACCCCTCATTAACTGTGACTACATCGGCTTTGTCAACCTTAGCGCCCGTCTCAAGGGCGTCGATGTGACCGCCGCCCGCATGGATGCCCTGCTCGCCGAGCTCCAGGACAAGGTTGTCAGGTTCCACGCCACTAAGGACGCCGTGCTAGTCGCACTCCGCACGGGGCTCAAGCAGTGCGCAGCCACGACTGCCGTCCGTGAGCTCCTAGAGCGGCTACCGTGCTCCGTGTGGGCCTTGAGCAGCGTGCAACCGCGACTTTCTCCATGAGCTCCTAGAGTTAGTGGGACCGCCACGCTTGCCGCACTCCATGCGGAGCTCGAGTAGCGGACAGCCACTGCTACCGCCCGTGAGCTCCTGGAGCGGCGAATGCAGCTGCCATTCCGAGCTTGGCTCGAACAGCACGCATCCATGACTGCCGCTCGTGAGTTCCTGGAGCTGCAGCTCGACACCATCTCCAATGTTCCATCTAAGACTGCTCCTGATTAAGGGTCAATGTCGCTTGTTCGTTGACACATATGTCATGTGCCGACTAGAATTTTATCCCTCCATACAGATAATACATGTCATTGTTCGCTAATTTTTCATCACTTCATATAAATGATTTATATGTCATTGCCGTTTAAATTTCTATCCTTTTTTTTGATAAAGAAATAGTTTTTACTTTTTTAGTTTCTATCATTGCCTAAAGATGTACATATATGTTGAAATTTGCATGCTTCAACCTATCATAATGCTAAGATTTGTTTTTATGTTTGAAAAAAATTACTCCAGCGTGATCATCCACGAGTAGCATCACAAGGTTGCCACTAAAGAAAATTTTAAACATGACGAACCAAATGTTCCAACAGTTCATATGATGCTCTCAGGTACACTACACACAGAGAAAATAGTGCTGATAAATTACCTTTATTATCTATTAAATGCTAGTTGGTAGTGATGGTGATGGTACTTTCCCCTTTTTTAAACTAGCTCACACAAATCTCTCTTCTCTAATCTATACACTAACTAACTCCTAACGTCTCCTTTTTCTCAACTAACTCACGCAAATCTCTCTTTTCTAATCTCTTATCTAACTAACTTCTAACGTCCCTGTTTTTATGAACTAATTCGCACAAATCTCTCTTCTCTAATACATTCTCTAACTAACTCCTAATCCAACTCAATTTCATAAAGAATAATAAAATCCCCCCAACCTGTGCTCTCCTCTAATCTCACCCACCTCCCCTCCTAGCAGGCTACCTTAGCCACCAGCCAAGGGGAGAAAGAGAAGCTCGGTTGGGGGAAGGAGAAGAGAAGGGAAGGGAAGGAGGAGAAGGAAGAGGAGGGGAGAAAGAAGAAGAAGGAACAATAAGTAGAAGGGAGGAAGAAGCCACCACCGTACGCTGCCGCCGCCCTAGCTGAGCCGCCTCCCCTCCTAGCCAGGCTCCCCTAGCCACTAGCCAAGGAAAGGAAGAGAAGCTCGGTTGGGGGAAGGAGAAGAGAAAGGAAGGGAAGGAGAGGAAGGAGGAGGAGGAGGAGGAAGGAAGAAGAATAAGAAGGGGAAGGAAGATGAGGAGAGGTGTCGGAGTATTATTCCGGCAATACTAATTATGGGGCGGCGTGAGCACAGCAAATCAGGATGGCTGCACACGGGAGACAAGATTTAGACAGGTTCAGGCCCTCTCGGAGAGGTAATACCCTACGTCCTGTGTTGGGTGGCTGGTATTGCTGTATCCCGAGTGCCGCAGGCCCTAGAGAATCGATCTCGAAGGGGCCTGAGCTGTGAAACAATGGAGACTAAGCTAGATGAGATGTTCGATACCGATCGGAGGATCCCTGCCGGGCCTTATATAGTCGGCCGGGACAGGGTTACAGAATCCGGATCGGGTTAATAGATATGTTTCCTATTCGGTTACAATCAATTCCGGGTAAGCCGGACTGGTACTAGTCCTTGTCTTGTACTCCACGTCGGTGAGTCGCCCCCGTGTTGTAATCGGACTCCGAGTAGTCGGCCCGGCCCATCCCGGGGCCGGGAGGCCGGATTCGTCCTCCTTGGTGATACCCGGGTGGCATATCACCATCAGTAGCCCCCGAGTCCTTCGTGGTCTTGCCGCTGCCTGCCTCCTCCCCCGATTAGGTTTTTCGACTGGCCTTGGCTTGCTGGGAGATCGCGAAGGGCTGACTGGACTCCTGTGGAAAAGACAATTAAAGCCAAGTAACATTCACCCGTAAGGCAGGAACGTTAAAGGCAAGTGAGCTATTAACGGATAATCTCTGGTGGCATCCGGTCCATCCCTGGGGACAGGGACCGGCTGATAACCCAGCGTGGGGCTTGCCATCAATCCCGACTGAGTTCCCGAGTAGCACCCGGCCTTCCCGAGTGGGTCAAGGCCGGCTTGTGTCCCCTGAAGGATTGCCTCTGAAACTCCAAGTCCGGACCAGAGAAAACAGTCACGGCGCATAGGTTCCTGAGTTTCGAAGTCTTATGCCGGGTCATTCCACTGAATCTGGGGATCCCAGATACCAAAGCTTCGAGGCCGGAGCGCCCGATGTGCCTGGGTGAAGAATTCGGCAGCTCCGAGTTGCTCAGCATCCGACTCGTGACCCTCGGAAGGCACGCCATTTCTGTCCCTCACTCGGGTGTAATCAGCCGACTGCGTTCCTCGCTTGAGGCCAGCCTCTGATACCCTCTGTAGCCAAAGCGCCCGGCGCCGAGTCCTACCCGGCAGCCAGCTAGTGATTCTCGGAGAATACGCTTTAGCCACCATGTAGCGGAGACGCATTCCGATGGGTTGAATAGCCTGGAGGGCTAACCGTCGGATCTCCTTTATTAAGCCGCACGAATCGTGGCGCCATCAAGTCGTGGGTGCGGGATACCCGCAACGTGGCCTGCCCGAAACGCGCGGCGGAATCCGAAACGGCGCGGACGTGGCCGCGGTGAATCTGGAACGTGCGATCGTGGGGAATCCGAACCGCCCGGTCGCTCCCCTTTATATTCGGCAGAGGCTGCGGGAGGGACCCACGCTCTCAAATACTTCCGCATTCACCCAGCACTTGCCGCTTCGTCTTCCCCTTGCCTCCAATCGCTCCGCGTGCTCCAAAACCCTAATCCCCGTCCCGGCTCCTTCGGATGCAAGCCCCGGACTGGGAAGCCGATCCTAACGAAGCCGAGGAGGACGCCTTGGTCTGGAAGCTGCTGACCGGAGAAGAAGGAGAAGAAACATCCGCCGAACCGATGGCTTCTTGGCAGAAATCGACGGCGACGGAGGCGAGACTGGAGACCCTCGTCCGGATGGGGTCCTGCCGCCCAAAGAACTAGTCGAGTGGCGCGCCGCCGTGGGAGAGGACATTCCCACTCCAGACACTGGCGAGCTGGTGGTCCACAGCCTGTTCTTCGAGCGGGGGCTCTCGGTGCCAGTCCACCCATTCCTGCGCGGGCTCCTCTACTACTACGGGCTGGAGCTGCACAACCTCAACCCCAACAGCATTCTGCACGTCTCCAGCTTCATCACGCTTTGTGAATGCTTCCTCGGCATTCGCCCACACTTCGCGCTGTGGAAGCACCTTTTCATGGTGAAGCCGCAGCCAAGCAGGGATCACCCGGCCGTGGTCGGGGGCGCCGGGTTCCAGCTGAGATCCGGCACGGCGAAGAGTTACCCGGCTCCGCCGATGCCGTCATCCCTCAAGGGGTGGCACGCCCAATGGTTCTACTGCGCCAATCCCGACCCGGCGCTGCCGGCCTTCTCAGGCCAAGCACCAGTGGTCAAGCCAAGCTGGTCGGACCTGCCTCTGGAGCGAGAGGAAGGCAGCGCCGCCGTGTTGATGGGGAAGCTCGGCCAGGTGATGAACGCCGGGCTCACCGGGGTGGTCGTCGTCGCGACCTTCGTCCGGTGGCGGGTGCAGCCGGCCAAACTCCGGGCGCATCCCATGTATGAGTACACCGGCCCGGAGGACCCGACTCGGGAGGCCGCCGACGAGCTGTCGGAGGGCGAAGTGCAGAGCCGGCTGGAGAAGCTTCTGGCCCAGGGAACGAGCCTGGACTTCTCCGACCGACCGGCTCCTTTCTGCCGGGCGAACACGCCGAGCAACGTAAGTGTCCGAAGCCGTGCCTTTTTGGTTAAATCGCTGACCGAGCCTGACTCGGGTACTGTCTTCATTTCTTCGCAGGATCTGTTCGGCTTTTATTCCAGCGCTCCCCTCCTGGAGGACGAGATCTGAAACCAGCCGCAGTATGCAGACGTCCCGGCGGGCGGAGCACCGCCGGCGGGGGCGCCTTCGTCCGGTGCCGGCCCCCCGACAGGGACCGGGTCTTCTAAGGGCACCGGGCCCTCCAAGGGGAAGGGCCCGGCGATCGTCAAGCCCCCTCCGCCGAGCGTGGCCGCCCAGGATGAGGAGGAGGAGTCGTCGAATGACGGCAGCGCCTACCGGACGAAGAAAAGGAGGAAGCCGGCGGGTACTGGCCCGAAGACGCGGGGCGGCTCTGTCGCTGCGAGGGGCAGCGCTCCGGCCAAACGGGGCGCCTCGGCCTCCCGTGCCCGCCCAGCAGCTCCGCCCGCCGCTGGGGCGGACAACCCCGTCGCTGGGGCGGATCCGGATGTGCTGACTGCCACGGCGGATGCTCCAGCGGAGCGGGAAGACTCTGCCGCGGGCGCGGAGCCGGCGGCACCGGCCGACACAGGAGCCGTGTCGACGGGACCAGAAGGTTCTGCTGCCGGTGCTGGTCCAGTGGCGACTGGTGATGACGCACCCCCCAGCCGGGGGGAGAAGAGAGACGCCAATGCTGCCTTTGGGGCAGCCGGCGAGTCGGGGACCGCGCCGATTCCGACTGCTGCCGCAGCCGGGCCGCGGGTCGCGGGGTCCAAGAAGCGCTTCGTCGCTCCTCGGTCTTCAAAGTAAGCCTCTTGCCGAGTACTTTTATAGTTTGATCTTGTCTTTCCTCACGTGCTGACGCGATTGGTATGGCCTTCGCAGGACGCGGAAGACGGATGTCCCGAAGGCGACCCCAAATGTCCCAGGGTCCGGCCAGAGCGAAGACCCTGCCACTTCGGACGCCCGGGTTTCATCGCCTCCGGCTGCGGTGAATCCCTCGTCGCCCCGGCCGCAGTCGCCCCCGTCCGCGAGCGTTCCCCAGCCGTCGGCAGGGGAGTCCGGCGCGCGGGCCGTCTTCGCCGGTCGCTCCTGAAGAGGAGACCTCGCCGGGAGCTCTGGCGCCGGTGGAGCCCGCGGGCACCGGTGAGAACGCGGCGACGGGTCGAGGGCCCGAGCCCCCGCGCTCCCTCACCGATGCAGGAGTTCTCCGGAGCTCCGCCGGCGCAGCCATGCTCCGAGCTGGCACGCCGGCCCCTCCGGGTCCGGGGGGCGGAGCCGGGGGATCCAAAGTCGACGGTCGACGACGTCGAGGAGGAGAAGGAATGGCGGGACGCGGCGGAGGCCGCTGAGCAAATCGGGGAGATCCTCCCTGCCCTGATGAAGGCGGCGAAGGAGGGCGCCAATCTGCTGAACGGCAGGCTGCTTCCCCTGATGGAGGTGAGTCGTTTCTTCCTTTGTAGGAGTAGATCCCTTAGGGAGTAGCCCCCGGGCCTCTGCCCGACTAAGTTAGTCGGGCGGAGGGCCCTTTGCTTTTTCCTTGTAGTCTTCACTCTGGGTGCACGAACAGTGCACCCAGAGGGTGTAGCCCCCGAGCCTGCGGTTGACTAGAATAGTCGGGCGGAGGGTATAGTTGTCTTCTTTTTCTTTTGTCAGTCGGACTCGGGGTGCACGAACAGTGCACCCAGAGGGTGTAGCCCCCGAGCCTCCACTTGGTCCTTGGGACCGAGTGGAGGGTTTGAACTGATCTTCTCAGGTGACTTCATTTTCTGACTTTTCACGTTGTGCAGAAGCTGTATCGGCGGTCGGAGGAGAAGACCGCCTTTCTTCAGGACCGACTGCCGGTCATTGACCGCCTGGAGCTGCGGAAGTCCGAATGGGACAAGATAACCGCAGAACGGCAGTCGGCGGAGGACGTGGCCCGCAAGCGCGGAGTGGAGATCACCGGCCTGAAGGCCGGCCTTTCGCAGGAAATGGCCAAGTCCCAAGGTAAGTCTGCCGAGTGACCTTGGTGCCTTTCCCGTGTTGTTTTTCATTGGGTTGACAGGGTGTCATCTGCAGCAGCCGAAGAGGAGGTAGCCTGGCTGAGGTCGGAGCTTGAGGCGATGACGGCCCGAGCCCGCGAGCTGGACGCCGCCAGGGAGCAGGCCCGGAAGCTCGAGGGGGAGCTGGCGGCGGAAAAGGCCCGCACGGAGGAGCTAGGGCGTGAAGTCGAATCTGCGGCCAAGAAGGCCGCGGACGTAGAGTCGACGCTTGCATCAGAGAGGGCTCGCGCCGACTTGGCGGAGCGGATGGAGAAGCAACTCGGACGCGACGCCGAGTTAGCGGCCAAGAGAGCCACGGACGCGGAGGCAGCCGCCGAAGCCGCGAAGAAGGCCCTTGCGGCGGCGGAGTCCGGTAAGTGCCGTTTCTTGGCTTTGGCCCGTCCGGCTGTCTCCTTTTTGCTCAATTGCCTTTTGTGGTGTAGAGTCGAAGGCGGCCCTCGAGAAGTCCCGTGGGATCCTCGGGTCGCTGATGAAAGCCGGGCAGGCGGCGTGCAGCGCCCTCTGGCCGGGCGAGGCGGCGCCGGACTCCGTGGCGGTAGTCGCCGAGCGGCTGGGCGAAGTGCCCACCCGGGTGACCTTCATTGAGGAGGAGAGCGCGAGGACGGGGGGCGGCCTGGTCTTGGCAGTGGCGCGGTCCCACTACCCGACACTGGACCTGGAGGCCATCGGGGAGGGGTACGCGGCGGACCTGCCCGACGAAGACATTCCGGGGATGGTGGAGTCCGTCGAGCCCACCGTCGAGTCGCTGCTAAGTCGCTCCGGCCTGTAGATAATAGGAGTAGATGTGAACTGCTCGAAATAGCCGAGTAGATTTTGTAAAGGACTCGGGGGTGCCGAGTTGCTTTGTTGTGCACTCGGGATGCCCGAGTGACTTGTGTTAACTTTGCAAGTTTTAACAAGTAAATTTTTGGCCCCATCAGAAAAACTTGTGTTCCTGTGTATGTAAGCTTGTGCGTTTGTGCTCTTTGCCGATCCGTCGTAGCCTCCTTTCCGTAGGGATTAGCCGTGGGCGTGTGTCCCGAGTAGCGTAAGGGTGTGGCGTAGACCGGCGATCGGAGTCAAGGAGTTAACGTTAGACTTGTATACACAATACTTAAGCATTTTGCGCTGATGGTGACCCGGGTGGTAATCCGTCGAGTGCCTGCCACGAATGGGCGCAGCGAGGCAGTCGGGTAGAGAGATACTTTCGAACAAAAGCAAAACTCTTTATTATTATGTCTGATACACTTAGAAAAAGGGTTTAAGCATAGAAACGACGTAGCTGTTCTATGTTCCATGCGTTGGTGAAGACGTTGCCGTCGCTGTCCTTCAGTCGGTAAGCCCCCGGGCGTAGCACCTCAGCGATTATGTACGGGCCTTCCCATGGCGGCGAGAGCTTATGCTGTTCCTTGTTCGATTGGACTCGGCGTAGAACCAGGTCGCCGACATTGAAGGAGCGGCCGCGTACGTGCCGACTGTGGTAGCGCCGCAGGGCCTGTTGGTACTTTGCCGACCGAAGGAGGGCAACCTCGCGGGCTTCTTCAAGCTGGTCGAGGGCGTCGTGCCGGGCTTCTTCTGACTCGGCTGCGTTGAAGGCTCGGACACGCGGGGACCCGTACTCCAGGTCAGTCGGGAGGACAGCCTCAGCATCGAAGACCATGAAGAAAGGTGTATAACCCGTTGACCGGTTAGGCGTGGTCCGGAGGCTCCAGAGGACCGAAGGTAGCTCGGCTGCCCATCTGCCTGCGAATTTGTTCAGACGCTGAAAAATTCGAGGCTTGAGGCCTTGTAGTATTAACCCGTTGGACCCGCTCGACTTGCCCGTTGGTGCGTGGGTGTGCCACGGCGGCGAAGTCGAGGCTGATGTTGTAGTCGTCGCAGAATTGGAGAAACGCCCGGCCAGTGAACTGGGTGCCGTTGTCCGTGATAATGCTGTTGGGTACGCCGAACCGGAAGACGATGTCCCGCACGAACTCGACGGCCTTTCAGCAGTTATCGTGGCGACCGGGCTTGGCTTCGATCCATTTGGTGAACTTGTCGACTGCGACGAAGAGGTGCGTGTAGCCCCCGGGCGCTTTCTTGAACGGGCCGACCATATCCAGTCCCCAGACTGCAAAGGGCCAGGTGAGCGGTATGGTCTGGAGGGCCTGAGCCGGCAAGTGTGTCTGCCGGGCGAAGTATTGGCACCCTTCGCAGGTGCGGACGATGTGTTCCGCGTCGGACACGGCAGTCGGCCAGTAGAAACCTTGTCGGAAGGCCTTCCCGACTAGTGATGCGGGCGCAGCATGGTGTCCACACACTCCCGAGTGGATCTCACGCAGGAGCTGCTTTCCCTGATAGTCGGGTATGCACCGTTGGAGTATCCCAGAGGTACTCTTCTTGTAGAGCTCGTCTTCTATGATGACGAAGGACTTGGCGCGTCACGCGATGCGACGTGCCTCGGTTTTGTCCGACGGGAGGGTGTCCCGCAAGAGATAGTCCAGAAAAGGTGTAGTCCAGTCGGAAGT
Organism: Stipa capillata; assembly: GCA_019208055.1. Lineage (NCBI taxonomy): Eukaryota > Viridiplantae > Streptophyta > Magnoliopsida > Poales > Poaceae > Stipa > Stipa capillata. The sequence goes on from JAGXJF010000259.1 coordinate 1,008,699, forward strand.
GACAGCGAGGACCTCCGCGGGAGGCTGCTGAGTAGCGTCACTCTCCGGGACTTGTGGTTCTTCGGTCTCGGGCGGCGCGTCCGCCTTGATAGAAGGGGTGTGCAACTCCTGGAGGAAAACTCCCGTCGGGACGACGTCCCGACTGGATCCCAGTTTGGCGAGTGCATCTGCGTCTTCGTTGTCGCGGCGTAGAACGTGAGTGATCTCAAGACCATCGAACTTGGCCTCGAGCTTGCGGACTTCTTGGCAGTAGGCTTCCATGGAGGGGTCGCGGCACGACCAGTCCTTCATTACTTGCCGGACCACCAGTTCCGAGTCACCGCGCGCAAGGAGGCGGCGAATCCCGAGTGAAACCGCAAGACGAAGACCGTGGAGCAGAGCCTCATACTCGGCGATGTTGTTGGATGCCGGGAAGTGGATCTGCAGTACGTATTTGAAGCGCTCACCCTTGGGAGAGATGAGCACAACGCCAGCCCCCGCGCCTTGGAGCATGAGAGAGCCGTCGAAGTAGAGTACCCAGTGCTCGAGGTCGACGACAGAGTGCGGGGACTGGACTTCTGTCCACTCGGCCATGAAGTCGGCGAGAGCCTGAGACTTAATAGCCGTGCGAGGAGCGTAGACTATGCTGAAAGCCATAAGCTCCATGGCCCACTTGGCGATCCTGCCCGTGGCGTCACGGTTATTGATGACGTCGGAGATCGGGAAGGAGCTGACCACCGTAATGGGGTGGCCCTGGAAGTAATGGACGAGCTTCCGGGACGTGATGAAAACAGCATAAGCTATTTTCTGGATCTGAGGGTAGCGCGCCTTGGACTCGGAGAGCACTTCACTGATGAAGTAGACCGGGGCGCTGTACCTTCTGAATATGACCGGGCTCGGGACGCTCCACGACCAAGACCGTGCTGACTACCTGAGTAGTCGCTGCAACGTAGAGAAGCAGTGGCTCATTGGGCATGGGAGACGCCAGCACCGGGGGGGTAGTTAAGAACTTCTTCAAGCCGTCCAACGCATCCTGGGCTTCTGGTGTCCAGGTGAAGGTTTCCGACTTCTTCATGAGCTTGTAGATGGGCATAGCCTTCTCGCCAAGTCGGGAGATAAATCGACTGAGAGCTGCCATGCACCCGGTAAGCCTTTGGGCGTCTTTGAGATTCTTTGGTGGGGCCATCTTGAGGATGGCATCGATCTTCTCCGGGTTGACCTCGATCCCTCGTTCGGAAACAAGGAAGCCAAGTAGCTTGCCCGAAGGGACCCCAAAAACACACTTCTCAGGGTTAAGCTTCATGCTGAATCGTCGAAGGTTGGCGAAGGTCTCTCCCAAGTCACTCAGGAGGTCTTCTTTCTTTTGGGACTTGATCACCACATCGTCGACGTAGGCTTGCACGTTCCGGCCGATCTGGGACTGAAGGCAGCGCTGTATGCACCGTTGGTACGTAGCGCCAGCATTCTTGAGTCCGAAGGGCATGGAGACGTAGCAGAAGGCGCCGAACGGGGTGATGAAAGATGTCTTGATCTCGTCATCCTCCTTCATCTTGATCTGGTGATAGCCCGAGTAGGCGTCGAGAAAGCACAAAATTTCGCACCCGGCCGTGGAATCAACCACTTGGTCGATGCGAGGAAGAGTGAAAGGATCTTTGGGACACGCCTTGTTAAGGCTAGTATAATCAACACACATCCTCCACCTTCCATTCTTTTTGCGAACAAGAACTGGGTTCGCTAACCAGTCGGGATGATACACTTTTTTAATAAAACCAGCTGCTAGAAGCTTGGCTATTTCTTCTCCTATGGCCTGACGTCTATCCTCAGCGAATCGGCGCAAGCGCTGTTTGACCGGCTTGGCATCCGGCCGAACATTGAGAGAGTGCTCGGCAGCCTCCCTTGGGACTCCGGGCATGTCGGAGGATGTCCATGCAAAGATATCCCGGTTGTCCTGGAGGAAGCTGACGAGCGCGCTTTCCTATTTATCGCTGAGTGCAGTCCCGATCTGCGTCGTCTTGGAGGAGTCTTCGGGGTCGAGTTGGATCGACTTGGTGTCCCGAGCCGACTGGAAAGATGTCGACGTTGAAGCTTTCTTGGATGGCGGTGCTTCCTCGACCACGACCGACTTGAGATCGGAGAGGGAGGCCTCGGCGATCTGGGCTGCGGCGAGGTTGCAGTTCTCGAGATCACATGTGTAAGCATGCTGGAAGCTGCTTTGCACTGTGATAACCCCATGGGGGCCCGGCATCTTGAGCTTCAGGTAGACGTAGCTGGGGACAGCCATGAACTTGGCGTAGCAAGGACGCCCCAGGATGGCATGGTATGATCCTGGGAAGTCGACGACCTCGAAGGTGAGAGTCTCGGTCCGGAAGTTGTCGGGAGTACCAAAGGTAACGGGCAGGCTGACCTGCCCGAGTGGACTCGCCATCTTGCCGGGCACCACCCCGTGGAAGGGGGCACCAGTCGGCTTGATCTCGGATCGAGAAATCTTCATATCGTCGAGGGTCTTGACGTAGAGGATATTAAGACCACTCCCGCCGTCCATGAGGACCTTGGTGAGGCGGACGCCGGAGACGATCGGGTCCACCACCAAGGGAAACGCCCCGGCTGGGGTATGTAGTCGGGGTAATCCGCGCGTCCGAATGAGATCACGGACTCGGACCATCGCAGGTACTGGGGCACGGCCGGTTTCCGCTCCGTTGACCTCTCGGTCGATGATCTTCTGGCGACGTTTGGACTCGTAGCCGTTAGGGCCGCCGAAAATCATCAAGCAAGCGGTTTCTTTCGGGAACTCATCACCCTCGTCCTGAGGGGGGTTCCTTCTTGCCCTTGTTGGGGGCGTAGGGTTTGTTCAGGTTCTTCAAGAGGTTGCAGTCGCGTGTCAGATGATTGGACTTGGGTCCATGGAAGTGACACGGCTGACTCATCATCTCCTCGAAGGTTGTGTTGGTGCGCGGTGGGCGGCGCGCCGGAGCACGCTCGGCAGCAGCAACGAGGTCTCCGCCCTTGCGCTTGCGGTGCTTCTTTCTAGACGACTCGGGCTGGTCGTCTCGACTGGAGGACTCGGGCGCCTTGCCCTTGCCTCTGCCCTTGTCGTCCCGAGTAACACTGCGGACAGCCTCTTCGCCGGTAGCGAAGCTGTTGGCTATGTCGAAAAGCTCGCGCGTAGTCTGTGGATTCTTCCGCGCAATCTTGTGGATCAGGTCGGTGCTCCGAACTCCTTTGGAGAAAGCGGTAATGACGTCGCCCTCCCGGATCTCGGGCAGAGAGTTCTTCTTCTTGGAGAAGCGCTGGATGTACTCACGGAGAGTCTCATCCGCCCCTTGTGTACAGCTGTGGAGATCCCACGCGTTCCCGGGCCGATTGTAGGTGCCCTGAAAGTTGTTCACGAAGAGGGTCTCGAGGTCTTTCCACGTATGGATGCACCCCGGAGGTAAGCTGGTCAACCAGGCTCGCGCCGAGTCGGCCAGGAAGAGCGGCAGGTAGTGGATCGCGACGTAGTCGTTCCCACCGTTGGTTCTGTACGCTGTGTGGTAGTCGGACAGCCAGATGTCCGGCCGAGTCTCTCCCGTGTACTTGTCGATGCCGGTGACCCGGAATCGCGGCGGGAAGATGACGCTGCGGATACGAGGGCCAAATGCTTTCGGACCCGAGTAACCCATGCCGGAGGAAGTCAGAGGAGAACGTTCCCGGCTGGTGGCGCCGCTACCATTGTGGTGGTTGTCACGATCTTCTCTCCTGGAACCATGATGAGCGCTTCTCTCAGCGTCTGCTTGGCTCCTTGGTCCGAGTCGATCACGGGCCGGTATAGCTTGGCGAGCATTTTTGCCCGCGTCCTGGCGGGGCGTGGGTTCTCGCATCTATGGTGCCTCGGGCGTCTCGATCGGGTCCAAGTCGCCCGTGGACGTTGCTAGCCGGCTGATGTCGGCCGGGGCTCGCTCGCTAGCTATTCATGCGTGACGGACTCTTCTGAGGCGTAGAGCGCCGACTCCTTGCACCTGTGGAGGAGCCGGGGTGGTCTTCGAAAACTTCAGCATGCTGGAGGGCGGTCTCTTCCAGCAGGACGCGGAGCCGTCGAAGTTCGTCATATCCCGGGTTGCCCTCGGGGATATCAATGGCACAGGCTGCCACTGTGGCCGCGACGATATTGTGACTCGGGAGAGGAAATATCGGGACTCCTTCCCTTTCACGCATGCGGAGCTCGTTGTGAACCTGGCGTCCACGAGCCCTCATGTCATCATTGCGTCGCTGGTCGTCACGCTGGCGGACGAGCCGGGTCTGCTGCTCGATCAACTCTTCCTCCTTAGCAAGGAGTCGGAGTCGAGTGGCCTCGAGCTCGGCCGGTGTTTGTTGCTCGATGGGAATTTCTTGGCCGTCACCGTCATCTAGCGAGCCGGCATTGGCCATGAAGACTTCCCGGGACGGATGGTGGCTGCCAGAGCTTTCGTCCTCGTCCGAGTAGTACTCGAGGACGGGGAGGAGAGATTCGATAGCGCCCACCAGCCGGGATCCGAGTGCGAACTCGTGCGCGACAAACGGATCTGGTTTCGGCGAAGCCTCTTCCCTGGGGAGAGGGGCCGAGTGCGCGGGCTCCGTGGGAGGCCCGTGCTGGAGAGCTGATGAAGCCTCTGCCGATCGGGACGTCGCCGAGTGGCAGAGGTGAAGCTGGCCGACCTTGTCGGCGATGAAATCCAACCTTCCGAAACGGAAAAGGTGGCTAGGGTCTGGGACAGCGCTGATGAAGGCGAACTTCAAGATGCTTCCCGAGACGAAGGTGTTGTTGTTGACGAAAGCCATCCTGACTCGTGCAGATGGATCTATGCGCACAAGCCCCTACCTGGCACGCCAACTGTCGGAGTATTATTCCGGCAATACTAATTATGGGGCGGCGTGAGCACAGCAAATCAGGATGGCTGCACACGGGAGACAAGATTTAGATAGGTTCAGGCCCTCTCGGAGAGGTAATACCCTACGTCCTGTGTTGGGTGGCTGGTATTGCTGTATCCCGAGTGCCGCAGGCCCTAGAGAATCGATCTCGAAGGGGCCTGAGCTGTGAAACAATGGAGACTAAGCTAGATGAGATGTTCGATACCGATCGGAGGATCCCTGCCGGGCCTTATATAGTCGGCCGGGACAGGGTTACAGAGTCCGGATCGGGTTAATAGATATGTTTCCTATTCGGTTACAATCAATTTCGGGTAAGCCGGACTAGTACTAGTCCTTGTCTTGTACTCCACGTCGGTGAGTCGCCCCCGTGTTGTAATCGGACTCCGAGTAGTCGGCCCGGCCCATCCCGGGGCCGGGAGGCCGGATTCGTCCTCCTTGGTGATACCCGGGTAGCATATCACCATCAAGAGGAGAAAGAAGGGGAAGGAGGGCACGGCCGGGGCGGCAACAACTTGGAGGGAAGGTGAGATGTGAGGAGATAGAGCATGGGTTGGAGTGAGTTTTATTGTTTACTTTTTCAAAAATTGAGTTGGATTAGGAGATAAGTGAAATCCGACGGTCCATATTGATCGGACATTCCAAAATTCGTTCGGACTCCGATTTGAACAAACTTAAAGTCTATTTTGATCGATTCGATGAGATGAATACAACCACGATCTTGAATCTTCTATTCAACTCATGGTTTAAAAAGTCAAATTTATCCATTCTTCATGGGTTTTCGATCAACCTCGATTTTTAGTAACTCCAACATTTTTTTAATTAATTCCAGAGTGTTATAGCTGGAGGCGATGGGAAACATGGCGGAGATCCACTGAAGTTGGAGAAGTCATGCACACAATGACAGAGCGAAGAGAAACGACAAAGTCAGCGGCAAAACTGAGGGGATGACAAAAAGAAAGGAAGGGGGAAGCATATGTGATCGCTAAAGAGAAAAAGAAGTTAGATAAAGACGACCATGATTATTGTGAAAAACTGCACACACGTCACTTTTAACGCTCTTGTTTACAAAATAGGGCAACTCTTTATTAATGTCTTTAGACATTTGTCTTTTGTCCTGTCGCAACACATAATAGTTTATCTCTTTGCGATGGTATCAAGCTATCTTTTCTATAAAACAGAAATATACAGATCGGCCATGTAACCTACCGGTTGGTTTGGCCGATATCTGATCACCGTCAGTCCAACGAGACTCACCAATGTAATTAACTGACTACACGAATGTCAGTACATTATTTCCCATGGAACGTTCTGCTTGAACCGGTGATGTCCGTAACTTAAGATAGAGCTTCTACGTACCCACCCCTTTGTAGAGCGCGACACTGCCATATATGGCTCTACCTTTTTGTCAACATGTAGAAGCTTTGCGTGTCTTTAATTTCACTAAGTAGAACACCATGCATACGCTCGTTTGGTCTCGGGCTGCAAGAAAGCTTTTACTGAGCGAGGCTGCAACAAAGCTTTTGCCAGAGCTTTTACGAACTGAGATTAGATTTGTTGCTTTTTTTTTGATGGTATTTCTAGTTGACTGTGGCCAAGTTGTTTCCTTTTAGCTCTGGCAAAATTCCATTTAAATTTGTTATTTTCGGATGCTGTAATAAGGTGCGGTTTCATGAATGAAATCGGAAGCGGCGCTCCTTTCTTTGAAAAAAAATATACTGGTGATGAAATCAAATATGATTGTTCGTTCTCGTAACGTGAGACATGCCCTGAATGAAGTCATGGTTGTAATGCACCTGCACAAAACTAGTCTGCTCAAAGGTGCAGAATTACAATGGAAGAGCTGCTTGAGCGTGTTGCAAACATTATGCTACAAGCTTGCGGTTGTGAGCCGAGTCCTTATTTTTACTGTAAAAAATAGATGTTCACTTGAAGCAACTGTGTCAATTCGCTTTTTTTTTCTTCTATCCAACTTCTCTTGTTACTCAGTATTTCTATCGTGGTATCCGTATCGGGTGACAGCAGAATTCTCTAGTAATCTACTATTTGAGCTACAAGTTGGAACTTACTATTCAGGGATACCACTGCACATTGCTGCTAATCAAGAGGAGGAACAAAATTCTTTGGTGACAATGGTGTATTTCTTCCTCCTGACAAGGATGACAGCAAGTTGTGTGCCTTTTCCTGTCTTTGGGCCTTGCCTGCGTGCCGAAAAACTGGTGACGATTAAAGCTCAATGCATCTGCAGCATCTCTAATGCTTCAGTGAACATGTGCCACTACATCCCAACCTCCAACTGCCGTGACTGCACTTTCTGAATGCATTACCTGTTGGACCCTTTTTTACTCCTACGGGGAGCCCAAATCCATACGTCTGATTACCTTATTTCTGCACATGTTTGGTTTCGCATGTTTTTTGTGCGTGGGACGTCGTTGTTGTATGGAGTAGCCTTTATCAGGCATGGAGCCATGGTCCTGGTCGTGGAGATTAAAGGAAGGAAAGGGATTGATTGTGGTGTTTAAGGTGTGTAGTGGTGCTGTCTCTGGTTTGATGATTGGATCCGAGGACTACTTGGGTTTCCCTTTTAGCATATATGAATGAGGAAAAAGGCATGCCTATGTTCATCGTCACTGTTCGGTAGCAGTGATTACTGTAGAATCAGAGCTGCCACAATGATCGAACCACGCACCACGAACACATGTGAGTACTGTTAAAGGGGTGTCTTCTTATTGACACGAGGGTGTCTGCCGTCGCACACATGGTAACATATATAATAAGGACATCTACAACTATTATTTTCGTGTTTTCCTAATCTCTGTTTTGTATCTACAATTCTATCAGTATCATATTACTGCATTTTTCGTTTCTGGATTAGAGAGAGGCCACAGGTGCTGTGATAATTCCACATAAGCTAACTGAAGAAGACCCCATTATTCCCAGTTTCTCACAAGTGATTGTATTCCTAGCTGCGCCATGAATTTCGGATATCTATCATCTCTGTGTAATGCTGTTGCAGATAGCGAGGGCACGAGTACAGCACATAGACTTTGACGTTGGCGAAAGGTTTGGAGTATGTCGTCCAACCAATGGGCGGAGCCAAAGTGTAAAGGCAGCATGCACTTGCGCTGTCTGTTTGCTTGCCTGCCTTTTCAGAGGTTAGCAGGTGAAGACGGCATCGGCCCAACGTCCATTCTTGGAAGATGAGCAAAGCGACCTTTTCGCGGTTTTCAGTGCCTCTCGCCCCTTCTGGTGGGCTAAAGTAGCCTTCGTTTCTTTCCCTGCAAAGGCTTTGTTTATCCATCATGGTACAGGCACTAACAACCTTTGTTTGTTCATGCTTGTCCTAGACTTGAAGGAAGAGAATTCTTTTTGAAGAAGTTTGTTTACCTTCACGCTGGGACCGTGGTTCTTCAGAACACAGGGATTTCGCAAAATTTCACATGTAACAGTTCAATTGCCACGGGGATCTTGAAAAAATGGTTTTTCTTTGGTGAGTTTCGATGCAAAGTTCCTATGTTTCAAGCGAAACCGTGAATAATGAAGATGTCTGCATAATTGGAGTTTTTTCAAAATAAAAACTGAGTAAAGCAAGCATGATATACTCCACACAAGGATGCAGGAGTATAACAAGAACCAATCGAAATGACATCAGGCATGAGCGAACCGGCGTCGGACGCTTCGCGGTCGCGGCCACCGCAATAAATGCGAGCCTTTTTCCGTCGTTAAGAAAGCGACGAGCTCCCGCCGGACGGCGACTCATCCACATGCATTACCGCCGGTAACGGCCCGGTCGCCGTCGCGCCTTTCCTCATTGAATGAGCCAAAACTTCGTGCCTGACGAAAAGCTAGCTTCGGCCGCGGCAGCCTCGCCACATATATATTCTTGGATCTCTGCCTGCCTAGCTGCCGCGTTGATTGGACCGGCCGGATCCTGCGATGGGCAGATGCCAACTTCTCGATCGAGGAGAACCCCTTGGACCTAGCTAGCTGCCGTCGTCGGTTAAAACGACGAGACACCTCCATGGTGTACGGACGGACCGACGGCTGGTGCCGTGTCCGGACGTACGGACGACGGCGCCCCACCGCAACGACGACACGCATATATGGTGCTTTACTGCCGTGCCGGGGTTTTGGCCGCGCATGGTACGGCGACCGACACCTCGCCAGCAACAACGTTCTCGACCAGTTTGATCTTCGCACTGCACTGCACTTAGTTACACCTTGACCGTGGGTAAGAAAGGTATGGCATCGTCGTCGCGGCTCATCGCTGTCGCCGTTGCTGGCCGGCAGAGGAGGAGAAGGATTGATTTCGTCGGAGATAACGCCGTGCATGGCATGGGACACGGCTGTGGATGATTGGATGGTACGTTGCGACAGCGGCAGCGTGAGACGGGGCAAGAAAGCGAAAAGCTGTGGCGTGGCCGCGATCCATGTGTGCAGTCAGGCAAAAAAATTCAGGACGCGTCAAGAAATTATGAACCGGCCGGTCATTACACATGTTCGCGTTTGATTTCCCACGAAGAAAACCCAACGATCGAAGGCAAGGAAAATTGACAGAAACAAGACTCGAACATAGGATTTTAACCGAAAATTAGTAGCAAGAAATTTGTTTTGCACAGTGGCGTGGCGGGAAGTGAACCTAGTCGGGCCGGGTCATCCTGGGCAGCACGTGCAGGGACACCACCCGCCTCCCCGCCGGCGCCGCCACCTCCCACATGCGCGGCGCCGTGGAGTCCCTCTTCTCCTTGGGCGTCGTCACGTCCACGACCACAACCTTCGCCCCGCCGTCGGCCACGACGCACACCCTGCCGCCGCCGGCCGCCACCTCCGTCGCGCCCTTAAGCCGCTCCGCCTCCGCCACCGTCCTCCACCGGTCGGTCCCCCAATCGTACGCGCTGAGCGCCCCGCGCTCCTCGTCGACGAGGAAGATGGTGTCCCCGGTGTCCGGGGACGCCGCCGCGGGGCCCTTCCACCCGGCGAGCATGCCGGGCGGCATGTCCTCCCACCGACCGGCGCTGAGGTCGAACACGGCGCCTTCCTTGGCGCCGCGGCTGCGGAGGTTGACCATGCAGACCTTCCCGCCTGAGCAGACGGCCTCCACGGCGTCCCGGCTGAACCGCCCGTCGCGCAGCGGCGGGAGAGGCTCCCATGGGGCGGAGGAGAACGGCGTCATCGCCGCCGCGGGGGTCCCACGTCGCGCCGGAGCGGGCGACGGCGAGGTCGTAGTCGGTGCTCACGCCGCCCGCGACGAACACGCGCCCCCGCGCCGCGCCCGCCGCGCACCACCGGCGCGGGGCGAGCGGGATCCGCGGGCCGAGCAGCCACCGCGGCGCGGGCGCGGCGACTGGGTCGAACACGAGCGGGCGGGGCAGCGCCGGGTGGAGCGACTGCGTGGAACCGGCGACGAGGACGAGACGCCCCGCCGCGGCCACGGACTGGAGCGGCAGCCGGCGGGAGAGGAACGACGGGTGCCGGAGCATGGGTGGCGGCGATGGCATCGGCGGCGCGGGCAGCTCGTCCCACCGTCCGGCCATCGGGTCGTAGGCGGAGAAGGAGACGCCGCCACTGCCGTCGGCATCGTCGTCGAGGAGAGCGTAAAGGGACAGGAAAGGCGGGAACGACGGCGAGTAGAGGAGGCGGCGCCACGGGCGGCAGACGGCGTGCAGGAGGCGCGGCGGGAGCAGCGACAGGCAGAGCTGGGCGAGGTGGTCCGGCAGCCCCGGGAGTAGCGGCTGCGATGGCAACGGCGACGTCGCAGCGGCAGCGTCATCGATGTCGTCCATGTGCGGCGACGCCGGCGCCGGGCGGTGCCGCTTGCGGTCGTGAGCAGCGGTCGAGGAGGAGGAGGAAGGCGGCTTGCAGTGGCGCTTGGCCGCCGCGGGTGCAGCCATGGTTGCGGAGGAGCAGAGCGCTACTAGTAGTAGCTGCCAGCCTGCCACAGCCAATAGGCAAGCGAAAAGGGTGACTTCACCTCTACTACCACGGCGACCGTACTATATTAATATATGTGCGTATGCATGCGCTGGGCGATGTGGGACAAATTAATCTGGAAAGGTGCACTAGTCAATAGGCAACCGAAAAAGGTTTCTTTGCCTTTCTTCTGTTATCGTGAATTGGAGTATACAGTACTGTACTGTGTTGAGTTCCGTGGTTTGTGGTGTATGATCCTAATATGTGCTGATATGTATGATTCTGATACGTATATGTTTTTGCTTTGGTTCATGTAGATTTTTTCATCTAAACTATGCTAAGCTTAGAAGTGAACTCTTATTATCTGTATCGTGATGAGAGTCAATAAGAAATTTCTTTATAAAAAAAACAGCAACCAACAGGCCGGCGCCGGCACGGCAGCATGTCGATCCAATCGGCGGTTCTGTCCTCTGGTTCTCTGACGGCCTCAGTTTGTGACAACTAACATAAAACAGCACTTCAGTTTAGTTGGTGAGCATCCAGCAGAAAGAAAACGCTGCACAAGTTATAAATTCGATCTCTTCTGCGCACTTTCGATCGCAACATGTAGCACTTTTCTGTACCCAAAAATTCAATCTCCTCGGAGTACTCCCAACAATATTTACACAAAATATGTAAATCTCTCCAATAAGTTAACTCATTCGGTCCACCCTGGTTTAATCTGCGCATAATTCGAAAAAAACAAGGCATTAGTTTGATTTTGAGACTGAGGAGAAACCAGTCCCACAAACTGTGGTGTTCCTAGCCACTTAAGCAATTTCCTATATGTACATTCTTCTTTTGTTTTTCAGCTTTGTGTAAAGTTGTAGATAGCGAGCGCACGCGTACAATTGAACAAGACATGGACTTTTCCGCCGATTTTATGACTTGGAACAGTATGTTGTGAGCCAGTCGTTTAATTAACCAACGCACCAATGGGCAGATTCAATGTGTAAAGGAAGCACGCACTTGCAACATTGTCATCTCGTCGGCCTTTTTGGAGGTTAGCAAGCAGGCGAGGAGGCACCAATCAAACGCCCCATTTATGGACGATGGGTACTGGTTTTTATGATTTGAGTAGAGCTGGGACTCGGGCCGTGTTATTTCGGGCCAACCTGAGCCCGAGACAACCTGACACGGAGCCTGGAACGACCTAGCACGGGTCCTTGGCGGGCCGGGCCGGCACGGCACGAAGGCTCGGGCCGGGCCGTGCCGAAGATTTGCCACTGATGGGCTGCACGGCCTGGCACGATGCTACGGCCCGTGCTCGTGCCGGCCCGGCCCAGCTCCCTCCGACCTACCCCCGCGGCCCAGCTCCCTGACCCGGCCCAGCTCCCGCCTCAAACCCTAGGCAGCGCCGCCCCACTCCCGCCCCCGTCGCCTCCAACCCTAGGCTGCGCCGCCCCGTTCCCGCCCCCGCCTCCTGCCACCCGCCACCCCGTTCCCGCCTCCCGCTCCCGCCCCTACTCCCCGCCGCCCCTCCGCCGTCGACGTCTGCCCGGTCGGTCTCCTCCTTCTCCCTCCTCCTCCCGCCGGCCGGCCCTCCTCTCTCCTTCGCCCTCCGCCCTCCCCCGTGGCAGGCTCGTGCCGGCACGGCACGGCAGCGGCACGACGGGCCACCATGCCGTGCTTGGGCCTCGACCGCGGCTCCCCGTGCCAGCACGGCACGGCACGACGGCGCCGGCGGGCCGTGCCTGCACGGCCAACCTCGGGCACGAAGCACGGTGGGCTCGTGCCGGGCCGGCACGGCACAGCCCGAGTCGCACCTTTAGTTTTGAGTGCCTCTCGGCCTTTTTCGGCTCCACAGTAATAACTAACATTCATCTCCCTGCCTGCAAAAGCTTTGTTTGTTCATTGTGGTACATGCTCTAACAACTCCTACCTTCTGTTTGATTATGCTTGTCCTCCAGGCCTAGATCTGTTCACCAGTGTCCTTTTTTCTCTGAAATTGTTTACCTCCGTTTCAGTAATTCTACACCTAGTTCAGGGGAAGAATGGAGTTGAAGAAGAAGGAGCTTTGGGGTGAACAACCATGGCCAGGAATCTCAAAAGCAGAGAATCATGCCATTTCCCAAGACCATATTTGACAAGGCGAGCACGGAATGGCACCAAAGCAATCTGGCTGGCTACTGGTGTGAATTGTGATGGGATTGATCATGGAGGCGGAATGGCTTGCTCCATTATTGTACTCGGTCCTAGCTAAAACCAGATCAGATGCGTGCGTCACCGCGAAAAAGGTGTCTTTCGTCCGTAACCTTCTTCTCTTCCTTTCCCAACGATTTTTATATTCATTCAGAACCGTTCCATCCATCCATCCATCCGTCAGTCCGTCACGCTCTCCTCCTTTCATTCAGCGTCTCCGGATATATATTTTTTTGCTCTTCTTCCTGCAGCAACGTCCTGCACTTCTCTGGCACTGGAATTTATCCGTCTCCATCTCCAGAGAAGCTGGCCTAATTATGAAGCTAGCTTTGACCTTTTAGCTTAGGGCATGTTCAACGCGTCGCCCAGCTAGCTCCCGAGCAGACCAATTAGGCTCGGATGCCAGCTTGGAGCTCTCCTAGCTGCCTCGCAGGGTGTCAGGGTCGCCTGCAGAAGAACTGGTTGCCTCATTTGAGAGAGTATGGTCCAGGAGTGGAAGATGAAAGGAAGGGATGTGAGAGGGAAACGGAGCAGGGGAAAAGAACCTTATCGAGGAAACTTGCCCAGCTCGATGTGCAGGACCTCGTCCCGATCTTTCGCATGGACCTCGACCGGGCGACGGCCGCCAGAACCGGCCTCCGAGCAGCGTCCTCCAAGGGCGTCGCGGCCCACGGCGTGCAAGCTGGCGCTCCTCTCCCAAGACCCGCCGGATGTGGATGTGGCGCAGAGCTAGCTTCGGGAGGCACGGCATGGGCGGTCGCTAGCCATGGATCTTGAGTTATTGACGCCATGAACACGGAGAGAGAAAAGAATAGGGAGGTAGAGTGATGGGCATGGGTGCGCAGCAGACGGGAAAGTAGGAGAGAGAGAAGGATGGGGAGCTGACACAGGTGGGCACGGTGAAGCTACTATCCATTGGGCGGATGTTAGTTTAGGTGGTGATTTGAACCACTTTTGCTTAGGCGAATGGTTGAGACCACCGTTCGCGGCTTGTCTCCTTTGAAAAGACATTCTCACTTTCTGTACCTAAATTTACTTTTGTGATTTATGTGGTTAGGCTTGTTGTTATATCATCCGAATTATTAGTAGAGAGATAGAATCTATGAAAGTGAAGATTGATATGAATTCTTTCCTATGACGAACTATGTTCCACGTATAACTTAAGTTGTCCTTATGTCACCTGTTATAAATACCTGTTGTGTGCCGTATAAACAAGATATCGATTTATTATTAGTCTCTATATCTTGTAAGCTTTATCGATATAGTGAAGATTGTCGTTATGTGTCTATAACATTTTTTATAAGAGTATTTTACGTAAAAATTGGTGTCTTTATTTTTGCTCGTCGGTTGTCTAACAAGCATAGGCCTTGGATCCATTCATATGGAAGGCAGAAACGAACGAGCTGAGGCCGGCAGCATGTTGGCAAGTTGCTAGTGTATGCATGCAGTTGTCGGAGAAAAAGAAGAAGCAAGTTGCAGAGGGGAGAAGCTATGAACGAGAAAGGGAAACATGCGTCGGCGTCAACCGTAAACGAAGCACAGACAGCCACGCGATTTCTTGACGACCGATGCGTCCAAAAGGTAGCTTTTGGCCTTTACGCGCGCCAAGGGGCCAGACTCGAGAGTGCTCACGTGCCCTGGCTTCACTCGCCAACAGACGGTCGATTAGGACTAGTGCTGATTTAGCTGCGTGCTTAATTAATACTCGTGCTAATTAATACCCTATAAGTCCATGGATCGCCTTTTCGCTCTCGATTGGTTGGCACATGGACATGGACATGGACATGGGCATCATCCCCTCCTTCGAAATGGATAGTGGTAGTAAACTCGATTGTTCTCTGCATCTGGCCGGGCAAGTTTGTTCTTCCTTGACATGCCGCCCTGACAGTTTCCCATGTCGGATCACCATATTCATAAGCTAGATCTTATTGTTAGTCCCTAGGAATATTGGTTACCGACATGTGCTGCTGATGTGCTGCACAGCAGCAGCAGCGTTTGACACTCATCGTTTTGCTCCAAAGAATACGAAGAGCGGTGATCATGATATAACCGAGAAATTAAGGAAACTTGTTTGTGAGTAGAGGGGGCCGGTTGAGTGATAAAAGATTCTATCTTTATCTAAAAACTAGTAGGGTGTCCGTACGTTGCTACGGAATAATAAAAGACATATAAAGTAATTGTTAAACAAATCGTTCTATTTCATGAACACGGACATCGAGTGTGGTTATCAATTTTCTCGTGGTTCTTATCACCTCCACTGATGGATGGCGGCACACTAAACATATTACCGTAATATGAATAATGAGAGGATAGAGGAGGGGCATGTAACAACTGTACATATGCAACTAAATACACTGACTAACTTCTCATCCAGTAACATGTTTGTCATGTAAGATTTGTACCTACCTATAATAACACTATAGCAAAGATGTCCGTGTGTTTATACGGATTTTAGCTTAATTTAAGCTTAATACCTGATATTGTACATTCTACAATAACACGTTATGCATAAATAGAACGGGGGTCTATAGACACATCCGAGGTCACCCTTCTCAAATAGATAAGCTAGGGAATAATTAACGCAAATCTGATTTTCATTTCAAATACATCCTAAAGGCTATCTCGCTTTCGTGCAAGAGACAAACATAATATAATTAGGCAAATCAAGTTCGTCGTAAGCTTGAGGAAATAAATAAGTTCACACCACAAACACCATATTCGGCACCCAATATCATAGTTCACCATAAAATACCACAGCTCAAGAAATAAGACAATCACTAATAATTTCATAAAATAATAACCATATACTAATGCCTCCAAGTGAGATGTGTGTGATTTTCTAGTTGTAACATCTGGAATTGATGGAGAAAGTGATGCCTTTCTTCTAGTCATAACACACGGGGATGATTGAGTTGTTGGAGAACTTGAAGTATTGTCGATTTTCTTTCCCTATTAGTAAAAAAGTTAGACACGTACAAGACCTTAGTGGTTCAGCTGCAACCAATTTTTTCGTAGTGAGTATTTCATTTGAAACGTACCGGTCAATGGTGATGGAGTTTCAAAATGGTAGGTTGCATGCGAATATAATCTTCGTATATTTAGATGTAGCTAGAAAACCTACAATATGTGTATAATCACAATATCATATGATTTACAAAGAAAGTAATATTTTATCTTAACATAAATTTTACATACGTACCTAGCGCCCCAATTGAAAGCATTGTAATTATAACATCATATTGTGATGTAGCAGCATGCTGCAAACGACTTATCTCCCATACCAAATGTGGATTATGGAGAAGAATAGAGATATATTGACCCCTGCTAGTAGGTACAACAAATGTTAAAATTTAATATATAAGTCTGGACTAACATGATTTAAACAAATGCAGCTATATGTACTAAAAAAACACTCACGTCGACAGTGCGAGCTTTAGGCGTGCGAAGGGTTCAACCAAAGCACTTAAATGTAAAGTTTCCTTATAGCTGACTATGATGGTATCACATGACAATACAGAGCCAGCAACATCTTCACGTGCAAAGAAGATATAACAAACTCGGTGAAAATTTTCTGGCAAACTATTATTTATTATGTGGAACATGTAAAATGGTCTTACCAAAATAACCGGCCTGTCCAGATTACATAATTTCCATGGGATTAAGCATGTGCGACTGCGCCTAGTGAAGTGGCAACCCATGAACAATTAGGTCGAATGTAATTTGTGTCTGACTGTTCAATTCGATGACATATGCAGTATCCAAACATATAGGTTTCTCATCAAGGAGGTAAACCTCTCCTTTGATCATGTAAATGCCTCCTACATGCATTTTGAGACAGATTTTATTCACAGACATACCATCTACATATACCTCTAACTTACGTGCCTATGTGTTATGCGCAAAAATATTAGTGAAATTAATCTATTTTGCATCTTGTAAGTACATGTTTCTCACACATTAAATAAACACCTTATCATCGATGAGGATCATCCTAAGTGCTTCATCGAATTGTTGAAACCTCATTAATACAAATCCATGTCCATGCCATCGGTCAGTGACTATAGAGCAATAGATATTTGGTAGAGAATCATTTATATATACAAGCTGAAAAAAGAACAACTTCAGACACTATCAACGCCCCTACTCTTCCCTTAAAGAAAAAGCCCCTAATCTTCCTTTCTCCCTCACACCGACGCTTCTCCTCTCAACCACTCTCCCAGTCTCCCTTCACCACAGCACCCGATCCTCCCCCCTGCCTCACCAGCCCCGGAGGCCGACGGCCCTCCTCGTCACCCCCACCCATCCACTCTCCCCCTCCTCTTCTGGTCTAGCTCCATGCGCCCAACGCCCCGCTCATGGCCCCTCTCACGCCCCGCTCACGGCCCCGTGAATCCGGCCCCGCTCACGGCCGCTGCCGCCATTGAGCTCGCCTCGCTCGGATCCGGTCTCCGGGCGGCGCTGCCGGCGGATCCTCTGCCGCGGCAGTGAGCGGATTCGGCCAGGGCGAGCACGCATGTCCATCCAAGCTAGGCGGGGAACGATAACCGGCCGTCGGCCTTTGGCGGTAGGGCGCTCGGGGTCACGCGGTCGGCCAGAGGAAGGTGCCGCGAGGGTGGAGCCGTTGGTCGGAAGGAGGGCGCCGCAGAGGTGGTGCCGTCGGTTGGAGCGAGAGCGCCGCGGGGGTCCCCTAGGTGCAACACCGCAACCCTTGCTCCCCTAGGTGCTTTGCCTCCCACGAGGGATACCTACCTGTGATGGTCACGGCAGAGGATTTTCGCAGAGGAGGATTGGGGTCGCCGGTGTAGATAGGCAGCGGTTAAAGATGGAGGTAATCTCAACTTTTTCTTAGGGAAACATTGTTGGAAGATGGTTTGGTAGTATTTATAAGTACTTGATCTTGAGTAACGAATAAAATCAGAACTACTTCAGTTAGGGATAATCTTGGAGCTAGAATACAGATGCTACCACCGAGGGGGGCGGGGGTTTGTTATGCAGGAAGGTCCTATCGACATCCATATATTTTCTATGGTGACAATGGGGTTTTCTTTGTTAAGATGTGATATTACAATCTTTACTTTCTGTTGATTTTGACAGTCTCCCGCATAGCTTTGGTCAAACCTGATAAAGCAAGAGGGGTGGAAGATGTTCTACTGAGAGCTGCTCAAACTGGTGGAATAGCTGAAAAGGTAATAGATATGGAACACATTCTTTGATGTACTCTTTGCTGCCCCAAGGGACTCGGTAGAGCTGATTTGTGATCTTGTTTCATTTCTGGTTTTCAGGTGTCTGAAGAAAGGCTTATCTCACTTCTGGAGCAAATTAACACTCACACAAGCAAACAAACCATAGTCAAGGTATGTAAAATGTGGTGGCTTCTATCGACTTACAAAAATATACTTTGCTTCCAACAGTGCGTATAGACCAGCTTCTATAATAGATGATCTGGTTTAAAGTAGAAATATTGTTGGTAATATTACATCTGAAAAGGCAAAAAGAAAGACTAACATATAATACCTGAAAGTAAAAACATCTCATAAAGATGCCCTATTCATTTTGTTACCTTCACGAAAGCTCTCGTTTGTTTAACAGATTCAGAGGCGTCACAGTGACCTCGACGATGATGATTAGATGCACAAGCTTGCTATATGAGTGTATGAGCTGGCGATGGAGCGGAGGGGTGCTAGACTGTTTGCTTGAAAATGACAACCATTAAAACTTGGCGGACTTCTTATGGATCTTTGGAGTCTATATGATCGAAGCTTGTTTCGGGATCTTTGACCCAAGTCCACGTTTTTCCTAAATGTTTGAAATTTGCCCCAAATCCTAAATGTGAGGATTATCACAAAAGCTCTCTATACTCTTGGTTATGAAAAAAGTGGAGCTGTTCTTGAGGAAGAATCAGGTATAACATTGCATTCCCCATCAGTGAATCTTTTCAGAAAGCAGGTGCTTGATGGGATTTGGGATAATGCAGTAGTTACCTTGAATAAAATTGGTCTCCTGGATAGTAGGTCTAATGTTCCGTTCTGTGTTTGACCACTTGTATTGTCTTGATTCATCACTTGGAGATTATTCAAAATGTGTCCAAGTAAAAGTTCTGATTATTGTATTGACCACCTTAGTCTGTGTTTTGGTTGTGTGGTTGTTAGACATATCATTTGAACAAAAGAAGCAAAACTCCAAATTTCAACTTGCATATGCATACACGGTGTGTTTCAGTTGTTACAGCATGTAAACCTCTTAAACCTTCTCCACCCCACCCCTCCCATCCCTTCCCTCTCCCTCTTGCTGTCTTGGATATTTTTGCAATATATATTTAGGTTGGAAAGAAACACATGAATTTGATGCAAAATAGTGATTTTTATCAGATTCAGATTACTATAGAGGAAGTATTTGATTTACTGCTTTTGTATGAGAAAAGGATAGATGGGAGTCACTTTATATGTTCTTGAAACATTCTATCAGCTGAGGTCAGGCTCTCCGTGGCACGAATTGGATGTGCTTCTCGTTCCTATTGTAAATGCCTACATGAAATAACTGAAACTATGCATTGTTATGTTTCTCGTTGCATTTTGACACTCTGCTAGCTGCATATCTTATCACTCGTACTAATCCACAAACACACAATTCTTGTTGCAGGTTTTGCGTACACACCATGATGAAGTTTGGTTTCTTCAATTTTCAAACAATGGGAGGTATTTAGCCTCATCATCAAATGATAAATATGCAATCATATGGAAGGTAACTATGCTTCTAACTTTTGACGGTTTTCATGGAGGTGTTGAGCAGTACAGTGGCTTATCCCTTAGTTTCCTATTTTCTCTATGCTTCTTATTATACATTGCATTAGTTGCAATTAACGGTTAAATGGTTATAATACATTCCACTTATCAATCTTTTCAATGATGGATGTCAGATCACTACTGGTGCATCAGTGTTAGTGGAGGGAGTTGTGGCAAGCAGCCAAGGCGGTAAGCAGAAAGTGGAGCTAAAGGTTTCAAAGATCATTGTGGTAATTTCTTCATCCAGCCTATATTTTCCTTTCCTTTCTTTTTGCAGTGCATGACTCCTAAATCCCTGTCTAAATTCTTCATTTCTGCCTAAATGCCAGGACTTAAGTATTTTACATATTAGATGCAGCAGGAAATACTTGCTGATTAGTGAGTTAAGATGTCTCATTTTGAATGCTAATGCTTTTAATGAAGATGGTACAGTCAAGTGAAGCCTCCTATGACGAGTAATTGTTTTTTTTATTGATTCTAAGTTGTAACAGATGGTGTGTAAAGCCTTTATTTCCAATGCTATCTTTTTTCTAGAGAATTTGCTATGCTATATTTAAGACAAAAGGACTCCAATAGACTGGTAATGTTGATTGAGCATCTGCAGTTGCCTTTTTTAATTTGTCAGGCTGTAGACAAATATCACACATAAACATACTTCTGGTGCATTTTTGTGTGTGCATGTTCTGATGTAGTTTTTCACCTTTTCTCTTGCAGATTGGGGAAAGTGATCCCACATCTTTCCTATACAGATTGGGGCAATGTTAGGTCTTGGTATCACATATGCTGGTTCTCAAAAAGATGAGGTGGAAATCAGGGCTTTCTATTATGTCTTGTTACCTATTCATAACCTATATATTTTGTATTGACACGCTTTCTTATATTTCAGCTAAGAGTGCAATTATCGGTCGTATCGGAGAACCCCAAAGCAACGCTTGGGGTCTTGGTCTTCACAGACGTCGCCTTGGGATTGGTGTTTGTTGGTTCTTGTAATGAAGAGATTGCACCGTCCATATTTTTCTTGATGGAGCGTACTGAGGCTGACCTGGTAGAACCGATTATACATCTGCTTCCTGTCGCACTTGGCCTTTTATATCTTGGAAAATAGGTACTTTTTTAGCAACCCATGGTAGTTGCATCTCCGACATTTGCATCTTCATTCAGTAGGCCAAGTATGTAAAAGACTGCTAGATATTCTCTAGATATATTCATTTGGAATACTATCTATTCCCTTTTGTTTCACGGATTTCCCGACTCTTTACTTTAAAATAACTTAATAATATTTAGCTAAGTGATTTATGCATGAAGCATCATGTCTCTTGGTTTTGTGAATGCCATTTCTTGTTTCCAGCAAGATGGCTGATTGTAATTGTTACTATGGTCTTCTTACTACATCGTTGCTACTGCTTCCAAATGTAGCCTACACACATATTTATCACTGCACCTGCCTTTTTCAGCCAAATTTGAATATACCCATAGATTTGTTTAACTTGCGCTATTTCAGGAGAGTGTAGAGGCTACAGAGGAGGTTGCTAAAACTTTTGATGAGAAGATAAGGAAGATAAGGAATATACTCATTGGGTTTGATTGGTGCTGGTACAAACAATGCCAGAATAGCTGGTATGCTCCGTAATCTCTCGAGTTATTACTACAAAGAAGCTCATCTATTCTGTGTAAGTACAAACCCAACAACTATCTACTATTCTGTATAATACCATGGGCAGTTTGATACGTTCTATGTTTCCATATAGATTATCATGTATTTATGCGGCAATTCTCAATAGATCGTAGCGTTGGATTTGACCTGATAGTGCATTAGTGATAGAAAATTGTGATCTTTAGATAGCTATGACAGGATACCTTCAAACTGAATGTTTGGATGCATTTGGGGAATTTTAAGTTTACTTTTATTGTCTACTTGTATAGCTTAAATAGTTAGAGCTGTTTCTCCTTTTTTTCCAAGCTGCATTTCATATGGTCTGTTGTACGAGTCCTGGTGGGGTTTGATTGCCTAAACTCTATAATTGTTGGTTGGAACCTTGGAGGAGCTAAATTGTTGCAGAAATGGGTTTGGTACTTGTTGTGGACTGAAACATTTGTATGATGATGAGCTGCACTTGTCAGTAAGAAATGGAAAAATAAAATTTTCATAATGATCACTGGTTTCCAAATTGTTGCAGAAATGGGTTCGGTACTTGCTATGGACTGAAACATTTGTATGACGATGAGCTGCACTTGTCAGTAAGAAATAGGAGGCATCAAACACCTGTGCAGGAAAATGATTGTGTTTGGGACTGTT
Source organism: Stipa capillata (assembly GCA_019208055.1). Classification (NCBI taxonomy): domain Eukaryota; kingdom Viridiplantae; phylum Streptophyta; class Magnoliopsida; order Poales; family Poaceae; genus Stipa; species Stipa capillata. The sequence goes on from JAGXJF010000259.1 coordinate 1,030,728, forward strand.
TAGCATTGCTTAAGAATTAGGATAAGATTATCTCAAGCAGCTTGCTAATTAGATATACCCTTAAGCTGTTTGGCCAAAAGTAACATGCAAACCTCCCACTGACTTCCAACTTCAAACTTCTTCCTGGAAAGGAGCTTAAGCTTATGAGTCCAGCCTGAAATTAAGTGCCATAGTTAAGCTTGTTTTCCTGATAATTCTAAGAGTGGGCTCTAGGCCAAGCAGGCTCGTAGTTATTATTCAAGGGTTTACTTTCACAGAATCATGTAGAAATTAAATACCAACATTGGTGTGAGCTAAGCAGAATCATACTAGCTGAATTATGTGTACGGTTTCACTTCGTGAAATATAATAGTGAGACTGTTTGTCTGCTTTATGATAGACATGCATTTTGTTGAGAAATACATAATGTACTCTACACTTTTTATCTTTTTTCCCTGAATAACTTGGAAATTTCTGATAGCTAACACTCATGTTTTCTGATATCTTATCTGGCATTGCTGGAGACACTTGATTCTGGGAAGCCCAAGGATGAAGCAGTTGCGGACATGGTATTTTTGATTATCCACAATATGATGTTTAGTGTGCACGAGGATGCTCCATGTTTTATCGATGCTTTTCCATCCTTATGTTAGGAGGATGTGTCTGCTTGCTTAAGCTTTAGACGGGAAACAACATGCACCAATCTCTCTACCCTCGATGGGTTGTTGGACTGCACTCCTGGTATAACATTTCCAACCGTTTCATTTTATTTTTTTGGCTTTCGATCCATAACTATATGTGGATGTCATAGCATTTTGTTGTTGTTGTTGATATGTTGACTCGTCCCTTTTTCTTATTAAGCTATTGTTCTTAATATATATGGTGCAGTTCCTATTGAGAAAATAATTATATTTAGAATCTCTGTCTCTCTCTTCTCCAATGAGACCTCCAGCATTTTCCATATCATAGTTTTTAAGGCGGTAAGACGAGGAGAGACAACCCACCCTTCTCCTTCTCACGACAGCAGTGAGCAGTCCCACCCTTCTCCCTTACAGCCCTCTCTTCTCCCTCACAGCCCCTTTCTTCTACCTCAGCAGTGACCAGATGGTGAAGCAAACAAGAAGAAGGAGGGAAGAGTCTCAGTCAAGTCAGACGCGCGAGAGAGGAACCAAGAGGAGCAGCAGCAGATCCCCAAGCAGATGTTGGAGGAGGCGAGGGCAAGCAGTTGACTCAGGGCTGTGGTGCGGGATGGATGTCCTGGAGGCGAGATCTACCGGCGGAGGTGTCGTTCTAGCAAGTGGCAACGTGCACTAGGCATGGCCAGCCCCAAAAGTCCCTCTCCTAAGGCATCGCCTCAGTCTTCGCGTTGCTGTCCAGCTGCCTCAGCTTTGCCTTCCCGACACCTTAGGCTCCTCTGGCAAGGCGAGGTGACGGCTTGCCACCCCGGCTCGCCTTACCGCTTAGCCAACGCTTAGGTGACTCCTAAGCGACGCCTTAAAAACTAAGCCCCATATATAATTTGGTGGAATCCTTTATGTTTAAGTCGGTTAAAAAATATTTTAAATCGATGATCCTAGACGTTGAACACAACACAGCAGCAAGTAGGAGGCATGCCCATGACCATGCCATGAGTTAGCACAGAGTAGAAGTTAAAAATTTCGCACTACTTTTAAATGATACAGATAAATCTATGAAGAAAATATGGCAAAGCCTTGATGAACCTGAAAAACTTAGTTTGATGTGATCCTGCACGTGCAACCCAAATGTTAGGACCGGAGATTATGAATAGGATGATATCTCATATTCACTTAACTTTAATTTACCTCTTTAATAAGTAAAACTTTCAGACCACCATACAAGCTTGTCACGTGTTTAAGGACCGCAGATCTCGAGTCATCGCTGTGACAAAAGGAGACTTAGCAAATCTATTATACTGTATCTAATAATCTTAATCATATAAAACATGAGCATACCTTTGATTTAGTGTTCTCTATATTCATTCTTATGCAATGAATAAAATGATGCGTGACCTCGTTGAAATCATCTATAGGTCTGGAATAAAAATATATTATATTTTATATCTTTAATTGCATCAACCGAGACTAATATGTTGCAAATGTTACCTGATTGTGAGAGCAGTAGCACACTTCATTCTTTGGAGTCCCCTAAGGCTACCAATCACACCAACATACATGCCATTCCTAGGCAGGAGATAACAGTGAGAAATTTTGGAGGTAAATGTGGTAAAATTTATGTAGAAAATAAATAAGACAGTGACATGCATGGGCAACTTATACATACTTAATTAAAGCAGTTTCAGTAGAATCTGAAGCATCATTCACCCTGTAAAATAAATAATAATAATTAAATAACCTGTAAATTGAAACATGTTGATGATAGCATATAGTAATTTTGAAATGCCCTCACCATCTAATGAAATCAATGCGGTCGGTGCCATCATCAAGCGTGAAAGACCATCCCTCATCCTCTCCGTATTGTTGATCACCAACCCCACAAGCTTAATCTGCAAAATCACGAGTTTCCATAAGCACACACTAATTAGGAAGGGAAAGCATAATTTCCTACCTTTCCTATCTCCACACCGTCGATGACGAAGGGGGCATCGTTCTTGCCGGTGATAGATTGTTGCACATTGGCAATCCACTTTATAGTGAGAGGCATGATGCTCGACGAGGATGGGAACTATCGCCGGGGTAAGCCGTCGTGGACGCCATGCAGCCAGTGTGGGAGGAGGGAGAATGAGCCTGCGGTTGTTCACGACGTCCTCCACGGGAGAAGTGATGAAGTCCTCGGAATCTGCCTCTTCAAGAAAATAGTGTTGCAGCTCACTTGGCACTATTTTGAAGACATTCGCAGCAAGAGGATGGTGGAGGAACTTGCAGTCGTTCGCGGTGTCCTCCATAGGAGAAGAGATGAGGGCCTTGGAGTCCCCATCTTCAAGAAAATAACCCCAAGATCAGTAGTAGAAGGTTTGTAGTCATTCGCAGTTGGAGGGGGGAGAAGGAGCTTGCTGTCGTCCGATGTGTCCTCCGAGAGAGAAGCGACGAGGGCCTTGGAGTCTTCCTTGATGTCCTCTGTGGGAGAAGCAGTGAGCGCCATGGAGTTGTCCTCGGCGTCCTCAGCTGGAGAAGGGATGAGCGCCTTGGAGTCCTCCTTGGAGTCCTCCTTGGCGTCCTCCGTTGGAGAAGAGACGAGGGCCATGGAGTACTCCTCGGCGTCCTCCAAAGGAGAAGCAGTGAGCGTCTTGTAGTTATCCTCGATGTTTACCATGGTGGAGTTGTTCTTGGTGTCTGCCATGGGAGGAGGGAGGAGATTGCAATGGTTCTTTTGAGGGAGGAACAGGGAGATGATCCAACTATGTGCTGCTAATATAATGGGGGAGAGAGAGAGAGGGCTGTTATATCAAATCTACCACGCATGAAAGAGAAACAAATATTAACAAAAAAATTGGGGTACTCGTGGTGTACTCGTGTTGCTTGTGTATGATGTTTGGGACAGTTTTGTTAGGATTTTTTAGAGTGCTAAGGATTAGTTAGTCTGTTAAGGATTCCATAACAATAATATCTTAACAACAAAACTGTATTGCACAAGAAGAAATTACAAAGGAAAGAATAGTCCTTTTCTGAGCTCAGCAGGGCTAGCTTCTTTTTCTTGAGTCGTGAGCACAGAATGGTGCAGTTGTTCTGGACTCAGCACCTAGAACGCCATATGCCATCTTGCTGAAGAAAAGTGCAAAACAATGTGAAGCTATGAAAGAGACAGCCTTTTGTAGCTTGAGCCGTGTAAACGAAAGTAAAATCCTATATTGTTAGCTCCTGCCACTTTTTGACCATGTCACATTGGATCAATCCGATGGAGCTTCTCTTGCTTTTAGCATGAGAGAAGACAAACGAATTTAAACAGGATCGAGTTAATTAATTATAATGTAGCATTCACTTGTAGCGTGTCATTAGTTGTTATTAGTACATAATTTTTCTGATGGATCAGGTATACAATTAAGTAGCTAAGTTTAGTATGTTAGTTTTTTGTATGTATGGCATTTGGATTTATTAGTTTTTTATTAGGATGTGTTAGCGTGCTAATGATTAGTTAGTTTGTTAAGGATTCCTTAACAATAAAATCATAACAATAAAATTGTATTGGTTTTGGAGAGAAAGTCAAGATTTTTTTTTATGCGATAGCATGTTTTAATGAAACATGTTGTCTTTACATGTTGGCGCTTACAAGCGTGTGGCATGCTGGGCTAGGGGTCGGTAGCAAGAATAGTTTTGGTGAGCTTTTAAGGCTGTGTAGCTATAGCAGCCATAGTAACCAAACACATTAATATAAGCACACCAGACACAAAACATTGTTGCCAGGCCCTATCAACTAACTTTAAAACAAGAACTGAAACTTAACGAACGCACATGATAATGATACTTAAGAATAACCCGACTCTAAATATTATGCCCACAAAGTACATTCTACTTCTTAGCCCCTTAAAGGTGTGCATTTGCCGCAACTTCGTTCCTTCGTTGAATAGCGGCATTGACATAGTGCAGCACCGGGCCTGGAGCTGCGACTATCATTGCATGAAAGCCTTCTAGTTCGTAGGCGAGCGACGTGTGTGGCTAGAAGACGAACTCGCTCTCATCCATTGTGGTCAACTCTCTTGTAGTATGTAAAAAAAATGTGAATTAGTAATACATCTACATGTTGAAATATCAGTAAAAGTAAGGACATACCTCTTGTCCTATTGACCTCTAGTAGCATACCAGCTAAGGTCCAAAATTCATATTCAGTTGGTCTCCAACGTGTGATGTGACAACCAACATGTTGATCGTAGACACACACGAAAATCAACTCTAGCCTAATTGATTAAAGGTTAGCAAACAACTAATAAAATGATAGTACAAATATGTAACAAATAAACTAATACCTTATGTTCATGATGCAAATGTCTCGTCTTGGCATGCGTCGACCATATGAACGTTGGTATGCTATGTCGCTCATGTGCACCACCAGACCAATGATATCTGAGAAATAAGCACAAAAAATGATAACACGCACTAAATAACCACACAACCCTTCTAAAAATTTAGAAATGATGACAAAATAATGTGTGTACCTGTGACCGTTCTGTCACGCTGGCTATACACCTCATGGAAATCCATAAACTGGGGCGGAAGCAAAGGACAGCTTATTTGCCTCCTAGCAGCATGTACAACAGTTGACGAAGAAGCTGCAGCGGACGGCTAAGACCACATCGAGGGGCATGTCGTCAGGCTAAAAACCCACATTCATGAATAAGTAGAGCGAGCCGTTCTGAAGCGAGTCGTTGAAGCGATCATCCTGTTCTGCGTAGGCAAACGCTTTCCATTATCATTCCCTAAGAAAAAATATTTTCAATCAGATTTATAGATTGCTTAAGTAAAATGTTGATTTGTGAATTTCTTACCGTCGGATCAGCAAGTATCACACGCAGGATTCGGACTCCTTGTCTAGTTTCTTTGACGTGTGCCTTATATAGCACCTTGCGTAGATGTTCCAGGTCGTGTGGTAGATGTGCATGGTTAAAACTTCGTCAAATCGTGCATCCCTGCATTGTTTAATGACTGAAATTTGTGAGGACGTGTATTCATCAATCTAAATAGCACATGATTAAATGCGAGTGACATGTCTGTTGAACTGGGTGAAAATAGAAGCTTCCGTTGGTGTTGCAGCTTGCACACGTTTGGAGCTCAATGGGAGGTAAGGAATCACCATGTTGCTGTGAGGGAACAGTGGTTGGTGTAGCAAGATAGATGTGGTGCTGTTCTACACTCTAGAATCGTGGAGAGAATAGTGAATGAAGAAAAATTGGTGCAGCACGAAGGCATTTTATAGCCACGACTAGAAAAATTTCACTTGCCAGGAAACTTGAAAATTCAAACTTTTGGGTCAGGTTGATCTGTTTTGGGCTGTTAGCAGTTTGTTGGGCTGTCAGCAGTTTGTTGCAAGATAAGATCAGATAGTTAGGTTGCATTGTGTATATCCAACGCCTCTAACAAATCTTAATTAACTCTAACAAATTTAATAAACTCTAACAAAAGGCCTAGCAGCCCAACTGCACAGATAATTACTTCACGAGAATTGCTCAGATCATGCCATGAGGCATAAAGTTCCAGTTGCCCCAGAAAATTAGTACGTAGTAGTATATACACACTAATATGTTCTAGCTGCATGTATTTTTACACCCATTAAGCGTGAACAAAACACATATTGGCTGCGTGTAGACAGATTACCATGTATATCAGAATATGAATGTTTCTGAACTCCTTGTGAAAACTACATGCAGAAAAACTAACAAAATAAAAAGGGACCAGAAATTGTTTTGCAACTGGACTTCAGACAGTAAAATTATTAATCTTGCTACCTCATCAAACAATTAATCAGGACGCAAGTTGGGTTCCTAATCATTGCGTTGATAGTAATGAAATTCATCAACATCGATGTGAAGTATCAAATTACTCGGTCAGAAGATGAATCGATGTCAGCGCGAGCGGCACACCAAGGCGAAGAAAAGCAAGGCGAGTATCATTAAGACTGCCAAGTTGGGTAAATGACTCAATTCTTGCAGCAGCAAGGATTCAGGATCAGTACGCAGTTGAGGAACCATTCCAAACTTTGTCCCGTGCTACCAAGACACTAACATGTTGGAAGCAGGCAATATGCAAGGAACAGAAAAGCAGCCAGGGATGCAAGGAGTAGAGCAAGTAAAATGAGCACGCAACATGCTGGAAACAGATCTGAGTGTGCTATAAAACCTGGACCCTCTTTCAGGAAATAGATGCATGGTTGTAGTAACTATGATTGACAATGAGACTAAGGAACCGAAGAACAAGGTTTCCCTTAAACTGGTTTGAAGCTGAGGGCACTAATTTAAGTCAGTTCACTAACAGGCTCACCAAAGAACAATTGAGTAACTAAAACCCACCGCCGAGAACCAAAAAAAAATCTCATATCTCAAAATTTGTTAAGAGTTTGTTAAAATTTGATATTCGAAAAAAATTGTATGGTGATAGGCTGTAAAAAATGACCCAGAGTTCTAGTTCCATGGACATGATATCGTTATGAGACCTCAAAATTCCCTGCTGCTCCATGGCTCTCAATCGAAGACAATCTTATCTAGAAACAATTGATCTCTCTTGAGAAAGAAACAAACTTTCCATACACTGATCAAGGTTATATCTTCAAAAACTTTGTTCTTGCAACCTTTCTGTTATTTGCTGCCTTCCGTTATTCTTAAATGATGCTAATGCAGCTCAAAGAGCAAATGAAATGAAAATCTTTGTCATAACTATTGCACTACGAATTGACAAATAATATGTTTGATGTAGCATCCATCTGTAGGTATGTGAATTGGAAGCACTTCAAGAAGTAACGGAACAAAGTAATAACACTAATCAGGTCATTTTAAATCTGACCTTTACGTCTAGCTCGAATTCCACTTTGCAAAAAATGAATGAAGCATATATGTGCTGCTTAGTTTGGTCTGAAGCAATTCAATGGTACAGGTTCTTTAAGAATCTCATTTAGTGCATCCAGTGAGCCCTGCAATCACGTGAACTATCAACATAAATCGCACAAACAATTCCAATGAGGTCAAATAGAAAAATTATCTTTAGGGGACTGCCATCCGACAAATAAAAATGAATCGCTGAATTACAAAACGGAATGCACACCTCTTAGAATAATTGCTGGAATTGTTGTTTTAGTTCTGCTGACATTTTTTGTTATAAGCCTGATCAATGGCATGAAACTCCTTGTTTGTGCCAGCTTCCTCTAGGTCAGTGAGCCAACAACTATGTAAAAGAATACAAACTAAAACTCCAGTTTCTAAACAGTTCAAGAGCGCCTCTTTTCTCTTTCTAGAACAAATATAATCATCTATCGGAGTAATAGGTGAAGCAGCTACAAAGGTTCTATGCAATAGATGCAAATTTAGTACATGAAACCTTAACTTTTATTCTTACTCATGTTAAAACTCTCCAACATGGGAGCATAAATGCCTTTCAAATATAACAAGTTAGAAAAGTACACTATGCTACATAATAACTTGCATGGAAGCTACTTAAAAACTCAATGTATAGAATTGATAATTCCATAGCCACATTGCAATTTTGATCAAGCGGCTCTATGTGGTAAGGACTTCCTTGTACACTATGTTCTTTGTTCTCGTCACTGTGGAATTGGAAGCCTTAGATGGCTTGCTTTTTTGCTTTATTGGTCTTCTCATTGCTCGTGACGATAAGGATCTTTATATGCCTTTTTGCGGTTGCTCTAGACAATGCAACGTACAGCTGGCCGTGGGAGAATACCGGATCTGCTAGGTACACGCCGGCGTTGGGGATGGTCTGCCCTTGCGCCTTGTTAATCGTCATGGTGAAGCTGAGCCTGATCGGGAACTGCTTCCTCTTGAACCAAAAGGGGAACATCTCGTCATCAGAGGAGCATAGAGGTATCCGAGGCAGGAACATCCTCCTACCGGCATGCTACCCTAGGACTATCTCGGCGTCAATGGCATTTCTTTGGAACCCTCTGACAACTAGCTTCGTGCCATTGCACAATCCGTTAGCAGGGTCGATGTTCCTGAGCAGTATGACGGGGCAATTGAGCTTCAGCCTGAGCATGTGTGGAGGGAGACTGTTTGGTGTCAGCGAGTTGAGGAACTCGGGCGGGGTAGTAGTTATGCGGATCGTCTTCCGCACGGTCGAAGCTATGGTAGATCTTCTCCACGCCCCGGAAACGCTCTATCATCCTCATGTTTATCCGGTCGATGTTATCGTTCTTGGTGGAGAGGATTGCCCGAGAAGTTATATAGCTCGGGTCAGCCATGTTGTCGTCTAGAGCAGGGTATACATGCTCTATCAACTGCTCTAGGTCAGCCTCCTCCCCTGTACATGGCACGCAGATTTCTTCAGGTAGACGTATGTGATCTTCCTCGTCGGCCTCCTCAATGCCATTCCCAACGTGCAGTAGGTAATCTGCAAACCATGGGTCGGCCTGTGCCCTCATGTTCGTCACGAGCCTGAGCTTCCGCATGCTCTCCCAAAGGTAAGAACTGCGTAGCGATGCGTCAATTATTTGAGGCCGCGTCCCCTTCCTCACGACTGGAAGGACCTGCCTAAAGTCCCCGCTGAACACAACGGTCTTCCCCCCGAATGGCTGGTCTTGTCGGCCCATTATGTCGCGCATGCTGCTGTCTAGCGCCTCGACTGATTGTCGCTTCGTCATTGTGGCCTCATCCCATATTATAAGTGAAGCCATCCTTAGGAGTTTGCTATCCCACTCTGCTTCGTGAAGTTGCACGACGATCCATCTTCTATGTTGAGGGGGATCTTGAACCTCGAATGAGCGGTCCTACCTCCGGGCATGATGGAGGCGGCGACGCCCGATGTCGCGGTTGCCATGGCTATCTTACCCTCACCTCGGACCATAGCGAGCAATGCCTTGTACAGGAAGGTCTTCCCTGTACCTCTGGGGCCATCGACAAAAAAGACGCCACCGTTGCTGCTGTCCACAGCCGCTAATATTTCGTCGTAGGCAAACCTTTGCTCAGGGTTTAGGGAGCACACAAGAGAAACATGCTCAATATCTATCTCCATCGTGGACTCCTCGGTGACCTCTCTGACCTCACCACCTGTGGTGTCGTGCGTCTCATCGATGTTGGGTAGAGGGAAGAAGTTATTTCTTTCCCCATCGACTGTAGCATGTTCCCGATGTCAAGGAGCACTAACTGCCGCACGGTGTGTAGGCACGTGTATGATCGTCGGTAGTCGTCTAACATCGCCTCAATGTGCCTATCCCACAGATCACGCACATTGTTGGCCTCACAGAATACCAAGATGGTTGCGAAGAGCCTTCGCAGCGAGGATGGCATCTGGAAATGCTCGGCCTCCATAAGGCATTCGTCAAGGGTGTTGTCTGCCTCGATTAAACCCCTCCTTTCGGTGGCTGCCCGGAAGCTAGGACAAAGAACACCGTCCACTGTCCGCAAGTCTTCAAAGGATGTCGAGCTTGAAACGTGGTTTAGCAGCACCCTCAGATAGAACTGCTCCCCCTCAGCCGGATGCACCGACACGATTCTACCTATTTGGTACCTCTGTTCCCTGGGTTTCCAGAACTTTTTCCCTGGCTGCCACTTAAACTTTTCTGGGAATTCCTTGTACAGAACTGTTCGAGCCCACTCGTATTCCGTGTGAGCATTGACTTCGATGCACTCTCCCGGGCGATGACGTCATATAGGTCCTCACCTGCTCTGAATGAGACCCTATGCATGTTTGGCAGATGAAGAGATAGTTGCAAGACTGATGGGGAGTTCTCGCAGAGGTCGAAGCTGAATATCCTCCAAAGTGCCTCCAGAGGAGTAACCCACCTCGCGTCCACGTATCGCTTGACCTCATCGATGTTTCCTTCACTATCGGGCTGGTCAAGAGAGAATGAAGTCTGATCGTGGCCCTTGTAGATATACTTGTACAGATACTTGACGGCTTTGATGCTCGAGCACACCTCAACATTAATGTGGCAGTTGAACATCCGAAGGAGATACGGGTTGTACGGCATGACCCACCTGTTGTCCAGTGTACATGCTCGAACCAAAGCATGGCGACCATCGTCTCGTCTCCGATACACGAGAGATGAGTCCTTCCCTTGGACGGTGGTCTGGTTGAACGATCGTGGGTATCGATTCTTGCATAGTCCGTCTTGCATGCACACATTGTTGGGCTTTAGGACACCACATGGGTCGTGCATCATATGCTTCACAACCATGCTGTACAACTCCGAGTACTTATGCTTGTCCGAGAGCTCTGCTGAGATTAGGCTGTCGTACTGCTCAGGAACCTTGAGCTTGTAGTTGGAATCCATAATCAGCAGGAAGTGGGCATGTGGGAGGCCCCTCTTCTGGAACTCGACAACATAGACATATGCAATAACCTTGCCCAAGAGGTGCCGTTTGAACAACTGCTCCTTCATGACCTCTAGCTTGGCTCTGAAAACGAGGGTAACGAGATCGGGGCGGTCCTGTGGAGTCTGGCCAGGCAACAGCTCACTGATAATCTCTTCCCAATTGGGGTTGCAAGTCATTGTCAAAAAATGTCTGGTTTTCCATACTTCTGCACCAATGCCATCGCGTCTATGTGCCTATGCTTCAAATCTCTGAAGCCTCCCTGGAACGACCATGGGAGTACTGTCCTTGTTCCAATCTCACTAGCACGACGTTCCTCAGCAGCGATGCTATCCACGACGCCTTTATATAGGTCGGCGCGTATCTTCATCTGGTTGTTTCTGACCCAGTTCAACCTGGTCCCCTCTATCTTGATGTACATGTCAACCGCGTACTGCTGGAACAGGCGTGCTCCGTGTAGTATGGGATTGAATATCGCAGGACGCGTTTGCAACCTGTAACAGTAGTAGTCCCTAACAAAGACGCAAAAACGTCCACCTGTCTCTGTAGAAAGGCAGGAAGGAGTAGAATGTCAGGCAACATTGAGGTGGATAGAGTAAAAAAACATGCAAGCATACCAAAAAGTATAACCTTGTTCATCATCTTGGTTTTGCACGGACTGTTGGACCAGGTCCCAACTCACGCCATCTTTTGGGATCTTGGGATGCCAGCCGAGTTCGCCCTTTGAGAAGAAGAGAGGGTACGAGAGTGGTGTTGGAAATATGCCCTAGCATAGCAACCTTGTGTGGGTTGTATATTATACCTCTCGTCGTTGTTGCCATACAGGATCACGCTACGTTCGAACCTCCTAGCCAGGTTGCTACCCTCGACCCAAACCGCGGCCACCTCGGATGACACCGGTAAATTATACCTACGCTGGTCTAGCCTCTTGTCGACATTCAGGTCTACTCCATACTCCTCGAGGTCATCGACCTGCCTTAGACTCCTGCCTACACTCCTGAACGTCTAGGAGTAGGGGTTGTCTCTGAGGATGTCGACCACCTTTCTAATAACATCCTCATCTAGGTTAGGGGCGTGCTGGGTGCGATGGTTCAGGCTGGGGTCATCATCGTAGAAGTACAACTGTAGATGTTCTGGACGCAAACGTGACTCTCTCCTGAATGAATGCACCTTGTGGTACATCGTGCCGTGCACCCGGAATGTGTACACCCCCGACCTCATGTTTGTGTAGTTGTTATCGAGGCTGACACCGAGGGTGGTGAAGGAGAAATGGCGGTTGAAGAACCTATGCTTTGTCGAAAATGCCGTGAGTCAGAATCCACACTTGACCAGCGCCACATCAGCTCTGGGATGGGCTCTGGTTCCGCCAGCTTGATCTGCCCATTTCGGCAGCAGAAACCATCGGTCTCGTACTCAAACTTCTTGGCTTCGCAGTGTTTGCAGGATGCAACGTGCTTCAAGATATATGTGTTGTCTGGGATATTCGAGTAGATAACGTCGATCCAGGACGCTGGAGCCTGCGGTGGAGGAGTCCGCTGGTTCGTCAAGGTCTACATCCTCCCCGACGTCAGAAGCTATAGCAATTGATTTGGAGAGTGTTACAACAAGATCTGCATATTATATCTTATAATAGGAAGGGTTGAGCAAACGGCGATGGACGTACCTTCACCAGCAAACATATAATACTCGCTGTCCATATACTCGATGGGGACGATTTCCTTCTCCATGATACCATTGAGGAAGACTTCCATGTCACCTAGGCATGATCAAGCTTGTAAATAATGGTTCAATTCATCTTGGCATAAGGGGAGTAAGGATGGGAGCCTTACCGTCGGTTGAGATGGTGAATGCCGGCGTGCTTGATGAGGGGATTGCTGACGGTGAAGCACATGTCTCTATGGCGGGGGATGCTGGCGTCCTCATTGATGGGGTGGCCGACGGTGAAGCACTTGGCTCTGCTGTTGTGCAGGTAGGCATGCATGATGAATCGGGACATTGCATTGCGATGGATTCACTGCGTGGGGTGTCCCGTCTAGCTGAAAAGCATGCGTTACGCTGAGCTAGCAGTGCAGGCCTCTCCCTAGCTGTTACGGACTGTCTGCGTGCTCTTTGGCGAGCGTTTATCGCCTCCCTTTGTTCCGATGTCATACTCTGCCTATGCGATCTTCGACGAGCATTATGTCCTGTCTTTGCTTGTCTGTTAGCCTTTGTCGACGAGCTCTCTGACGATCACGCGATGCCTGCCTCCTCTGCAAACAAATATCTGGAACCTCTTCTCGTGGAGCGTCTTGTTGGACCCCTATTGTTTCACCTAGTAGTTGATGAGGTGTATCAATATTTTTTTCTTGTGGAATAATGTTGTACATCCCATTCTGATGAGCACTTACATTTAAATCTGCTATGGCCACACACGAGTATACATTCATGAAATATATATAATGCGCTAGCATAGGGCTATACCATTTGAGCTTTGGGCCACGTTGTGTAGCTCCCACTGTCGTGATGGTACTATTAGTGGGAAATGTTGTGTTCCATTAGGTAGGCACATCATCGTCATCATCGGGTGATGTAGCTCCGAAGCTTAGTGGTGTTGCATGGCTCACGTATGAAGAAACCCGTCTGTTGACATGATGTACCACTGAGGCGTGACCTCTTTGATTTCCTTTTTTCAACAAGCACTATTACAATTATTTGAAATAAATTATTCCAAACATATGTAAACACCGTGGTCAAAACAAATGAAAGGACCTATTGTATACAAACCTTGCTCCCCTTTATCGAGAGGTTGCTTTGAAACATGAGAGGCATTTTGCATACTAGCACCTGCTTGTTGGGACCAAGCACCATTTTCCATCCTAGCACCAGCAAAATATATCCTCCTTAAATATCAGTTTATCCTTATGTATGTTGTAGTATATAAAATGGGGAAAAAAGTGTAATCAGGCCTGCTTAAGACCTGCTTAATTTTGCGTAAAGTGAAGCACTCAGAGAGTATAGCAGTTGGGGAGCAAAGAATGGAACATGATATTTCAGTTGCCTTCTATAATGCGCTGCTTTTGCTTTTATATATAGCTGCATGCTCTTTACACCATATGTATTGGTTAAGATTTGCCCGCACTTAGCTTTTTCTGCATTATTAGTGGGATAATGTTTTATAAACTACTCACTTTTGGCAGCACACGTTGGATCAAGTAGAGGCTTTTGGAACATTAGCTCTCCAAGTGCTTCTTTTCTTCTCTGTCCAGAACTCAAAACCTATATAAACGATGTAGTACTGCTGCTACAGTCTTGTCCTTTTTCAAATCAATAAACCGTTAAGTGTTTGTCCTGAACTTGTGTTTTACATGTTGTTTGTCCCTAGCCCAAACCTTTTTCTCCTCTGTCGATTTGCAGAGATTTATTCTCCAAATCAGGTGCAATCAGCAGCTTTTCTGAAAGGCATATTGATCAGAACAACTTTTAAATCACATATTTGTGACACATCCTCTAGATTGCATGACATGTCAATGCCGTTTCTAAATTTTTTCGTGTGGTCCTAAAGCAGTCGCCCCCGTAATATGCTTGATTCTATGAAATGATATTTATGTGAGAGAACTATTGCTTATACTGACTATTTGACACACTAGCTGTAAGATTTTTATTTCAAATTCTGATCTTGTAGAGGTGGTGGAGCATGCTTGTGGAATGGGGTCACTACAGATGGGCGCATATATATCTAATGTTTCTCATGGGATTGACACCTTATATATTAGGGAGCCACTTGGTGTATGTGCTGGGATATGCCCGTTAAGTTCCTGCTATGATTCCCCTATGGGTATGCCTGACTTCACTATTTCTTCAACATCAAATTTTGTTGCACTCAGATTGAGGTCTTCCTACTGTTGTTTTGTCAAAGCTAAAGATTGCTAAAGATGATGTGATCAATAATTGCTAAAGATTTATAAAGTGCGGAATTGCTAAAGATTGATGTGATCGACGGATTTTATGCATGCTATCTCTTGCTTGTGTAGTACCTAGCATGCACATTTCCTGAACAACATGTTAACCTGATCATGGAACGCTGCAATTTTTTAACCTCTGATTGTCTTATATTCTTGTAACCACGTTGCATGGACAACCATGCTTTGTTCTGTAGTTATAAGTACATTGCAGCACTTAGTTGCTTGCCGATCTCTTGGTGTAAAAGGTTGCAAATATATGTCCTTAGTTACCAAACGCTTAGCCTTTGTGTTCTTCGTGTCAATATTTTAGGTACTATATAAACTACAAGCTGATGAAGAAGAAAGTAAAACAATATGGGCAGCAGATCCAACAGAGGTAGAAAGATCGTCATTGGGTTCTCAAGATTTCTCGAAGATGCTTGAGGACCAGGTAATGCCTCAGATGAAGATGCTTTAACTTGCGGGCTTTAGCTTCTCAATGAATATTTAACTTGCTGACTGTAGCATCAAGAGTAATACTGACCTCACAATTCCATGTACTGCATATTAATCCTGTCTTCAGTACCTTCGGTGACATGAAGTATGTATGCGTTCACTCAACTGCATCTACCCTGCGAAAAATGTGTCCAATTCATTTCAAATCAAGATGATGAGCAGTGATGCAAAAGAGAATTCCTAACTGTTATCTACTAAATAACTCCAAATTAATAAACAACTTTAGGTAAGATGAACCACAGGGAATTCTACATTATTTTGGAATGGAATGACATTCAGCCTTATATTTAGAACTTCTTGACAATTGAAAGTTCATTGAGATGTTAGGAAAAATATAGTGTTACTGAAGAAAAGCAAAAAACTTCAGCATAAAGTAAAAACAGTTTACCTTAGTACAGATAACTATAGCATAATAGTAGGAGGCATAGGAATCAATTGTGCATTACTAGCAGATACAACTGTACTTAAAAGAGAATCTAGCACCTTCAATTGCTTGCTGGACGAGACTCAACAGCTAGCACTTAGAGTCCGATACATACTGAGTCGCCTACATGAGTGCTGTGTTAGACTCTACAGAACACTACTGGTGATATGAAATCGAGCCAACCTCAATACACGACCTAACAAAATCTGATCTAGCTAAAAGATAAGCGCTAATGGAACACTAATCTCCTATAATCCATACATACCAAGCATGATGAATGATTCTTTACTTGTGTAGATCTTATGATCATGAATGTATAAGTCTGACAGAATAGCAATAGATCCAACCTGCATGCAGTAGTGCACTGACAATGCTCCAGAGCTATGATCCAAGCTTATCTTGTACATTTTCTGTCTCGATTACGCACACATGGACATGCATGCATCACACTAAGTTCGTCTGAGCATCAGCGAGGCAAAGTGTGTATGACGATGACTGCGACAGCTGATGCCCCAGTGCCACATATAACAGCGCGATGCGCCTGCGAGCAACGAGGGAGAGAGCCAACGAAGGCTGATCGACAGCTAGGTAATGGCATGGAGGCCTGATCATCACACAGTCCATGAGTAGCAGTACGATGCCAAGGCGTAAAGAGCACGATGGTGCATGCGACGTGATGATGCGCATAGCTAGCATGCGTATGCGAGATGGCAAGACGAGCAGAGAGCATATGAAGTCGATTGAGCTGTGAATTATGGATGGTGATATGAAGCCCGGTATGCCTGTCCAGGACGTGATGATCATCAGTACAGACGCTAAGATTGCATTTTCGTATTTGTTCTAGTCTGCCGCGCTGTGGCACCAATACATAGCGCAGTGGACAAACGGAGCAGAATGACTGAGTTTGTTGAGATAATGTTACGAGGAATGGACTTTGAATGAGGAGTTTGTTGGTACGTGTGTGATGTTCCATTAGTGATGTGAGTTTGAGTGGATTGACATGGTGTTGTGAGATTTAAAAAAGTTTGTTGAAGGTACAAAGTTTGTTGTGGAATAAGATGTGGATGGCAAACATTATTACTAGTTGAAGCAAGAGGGTTAAAATGGAAAAAATTGTGACCACAGCTTCACGCAACTCGCCATAAGATTATAAAGTAGTCGATATTAGTAAATAAAGAGAGACTTCTGAGTCTAGAGATGCAGTGGCTAGTAGACGGTTGTCAATTTAGCCCTAATAAGGTCATCGATCGCACATTTTGTATAGGTTGATATATGCATGTTCACTGGATAGTATATAGTGATCAGCTCGAATAAATATATCTTTTTGCTCTACTGACTATACTATTTTTGAGATCTAGGTCTCCGCCCTCCCTCATACGTGACTTGCATGGGTTACACTATATTTTATAACTATATCTATCTTATGCAACCCTATTATTCATACTTTGATAATCCAAATTATGATGTTAGGTGCTCACTGTGTTCGTACGTCTAGAAACGAGACGTCTAGTCGTTGTTTAGATTCGAACTTATTACGTCAATTGTTAATTAGTTTCAAGTGTCTAACCGTGCATAAAATGTTATAGTAATAAGCACTTAAATATGAAACTTGATTTATCAAAAAGTAGCGTGCTACTATAATATACTTTTCTGAGATATAAAATAGTCTAATCTCTCAAAAAACAAACTAATAATTGATCGGCGAAGGTTCGCAATGCTCACCGGGTAGCGAATTTCCAATTCAGTTATAGTTCCATAAGTCTCATTATGAGTCTGGTTAGAATTCAATACTAATAAAGACGCCTGTCTGCTGGTCAGCATAGATGCAGCATTATCGTACCGTTTGTCTTAAGTTAGCTAAAATCTATGTGTCTGTGTATATAGCATCAAAAATAATCAATGCGATAAACTAAAAATGGAGAACTGTCAGAACAGGCTCCTCTGGACATAGATATCATACATTTGTTCAAGTAGTATACAATGGCATAATTTACACGCCTAACATATTCTGAGTTGGTACATATTAAAACCCGCTATACTCAAGTATTTATCGGAAGAAGAAGGAAAGAATGCCAGCTCACTCATTTGATAACTGTTGATTCCTGCGGATATGGTTGGTGTCGATACAACATAAGAAGCATCTTCTTTTGTTTTTTTACTAGCCTTTCAGGTTGATACTTAACATGAATTACGCTTTACATCAAGCCTTAAACTACGCACAACTTTCATCGCACGGGTTCTCTATTGTTTCTCGGACTTGGAAATTACCACCAAATCGCCTACAGACAACAAGATCTGCTCATTTTTTTAAGCAGATGAAAAAATCTAAAAGTGGAAGGATACCATTGCATGATATCGGGGACCATGATCTGACCATGTCATGGGCTTAATTATCGGAACAGACAAATATAGCTTTTTCGACACTCCTCCCCATATGGCACACGATTGTTAAGATTGCTGTACGCCACAATAACAGACACCACGGTCCCAAAATAGCAGGGATGTTTTATCTGGAAAAACACTAATTAATGAACTAAAGTGAGTTGAGATTAGATCTCCATTCGTGTAGTTATGATAAATTATAATAATTTTGTTATCTAACTGCAGACTCCGTGTTTGTCCAACTACTTTCTATTGTACCGTTTGTTTGATAGAACCTTTTCTTATTTGCTATAATTATAAAAATAAGGTCAGCATAACACCGCTTTTCAGAACCAGGATCCTGAAAAAAATAATTTTGTAACAAGTTAAAACGTCATGGCTTGCTTAAGTCCGACGCGAGCATACTAAGTCCAATTTTCGCTTCGAATTCATTTCGATGATCTATTTATTCCTGGCTATATTAAAGCTAAGGTTTTCCAGGTTTCCATCAACAGCTGTAGCTCAACCAGCTACCTCTATGCCAATATAAGAATGCGCGATCTAAAACTTAGGTAATGAGGCTGTGTACAAAAGATCTACAAGTACGATAGGTGTGTATCATAGCCGCGAATAATCTCCGTCCTTTAAGAAGAGAAATCCCTGTATATTCAACTCGCACGTCCACCAGCTGCCGCGCACTCACTTGACCATTGTATATGCGCTGTCTAGTCGGCCAGGAATAAACTACGGCTCCCCAGACTGTACAGGCTGTGGTGATCATTGACCTGCATACAAGTTACACGATAATATATGGACAAAAGGTCTTTTGCACATCCCTCTGTAATCTAATCATGTGGTCTGTCGCACGACTATAGGTAAAACCAAATAACATTAAGTATGCATTCTGTAGACCACAGTTTATATGCATGGGTTTGTATAGCTCGCATATGATATAGTAAGAGTGAGATAAACACACCTGGACTAGTCAGTCATTTAAATTTGAGCTCAGCATGATTAGTTGCGCAGAAAACGATCAATATACGGATGATATACCATTCTGTGTTTAAAAGAGGATAATTGAGGGAGCAATTAAAATGTGAAGCTCTAAGGCTACTTGTATGGAGCTTATGTCTGGAATTCGAAAATAAAAACTTTCGAAAATGTCGAGTTTGTTATATTGGGGATGGTGAATGAAGCTTTAGCTAAGACTACGCAGAACATCTTTCGCAAATTGCCGAATGGAGTTTTCTGATTAAATAGTTAGGGTTGTATCTGTTAGTAGTAAAAAAGATCAGGTAATGGACCGGTGATGTTTGTTGAACCAAATAGATTCAGAAACCGTTGGATGAGCTGCGCAATGTGGTTTCTATGTCTGGGAGGAAGATTAATTAGTTTGTCATATTTATGCTGACTTACCCAGAAACACGACAGTGTATTCCAATGCTCTATGTATTTTTGTAACTTCAGACAGTGTCTGGAGAGAATTGCACAAGTATAAAAGAACATTTTTTTAGCCAGAGTACAGTAAGAAAAGAGTATATCAATTTGATGAAGTCTAGAATAATGTAATCCAAGAGGCAAAGGTGGTTTAGGGAGTCAAGATTTAAGGTCCTTTCAAATATAGCCTGATTTGTTAAATGGAGGTGGAGGAAGCATAGAGTTTGCAAAATTGGCTTACGGCAGAGAGTTGTGGATCTCTCGGCACAGATTATTGGGCAGGGTCAGCGTGCCATTCGGATGCTGGAGGATATAACGACCTGCAAGATCCTTAGGGTGCTGCGTCCTGGAGTGCATCTGTTATGTAGTATGTCTTCTTTCTGGGATGGAATATGTCTATGAATGGCAATGGTGTTGTTAGTTTCAACCCATAGGTGTGCTTTGAGGGCCAAGCATGGCTTCACTGTTTTCTATCAATAGCTGAACTCGTTGTACTCCTTTCGCGTATTTTGATATCTCATAAACTTGCTCTTTCCATTATGCACCAAGTAATGGAAGGGGGAAAAGAAAACTGGTTTAAAATATGATTTGAGTGTGCAAGTATAGACACTAAATCTACCAAGTGACCGTTTGCCAGTTATCGGCTTGCTTCTGGTGTCGAACAATGTTTCCTTAGCTTGTAAGTAAACTTTACGGTAAGGTGAGCTCGACTCCATGGAAAAAAGCTTGGATGCTTGGTTCTGTGATCCAGATTCACCGTTTACACTCACAGAAAAACAAGGCATTGTCCAGACTAAGGAAAAATATAAAATCCTTGTCTGTCAAAAAGAAATAAAAAAGGAATGAGGGTGTCTCAGGCGGTCATGCCAGAAACAAAGAACAGAAGAGATGGGCCATGATTTTGGATAGCAGCAGGAAACAGGTGAGGTATGCGGCCAGCCTAATGGCTTCACACAGGTTGGGCTGTTCTCTTTTCACTGCGCTATGGCCACCATAGGCTCCAATCAAGCCCATGTAAACTTGATTGCTAACAGTAAAGAAAGTAAGCAATCATACTCCAAGCTAAGTTATGGTCTCGAAAAGAAAAGGAAAAAAACAGTGACAAGTTTCTTCTTTTCTTTATTTTTGAAAAATGTAATAGTCTTCTGAGGCATAACCTGGCTGGAGAAATCCCGGCTGAAAGAAATTGATAGTAGTCAATAAGCAGTAGAGAGAAAAGATTGCATAAACCATTTTGTTGTAGATATTCAGCTTAGGAAGAAGAATAAACATTTCGAGGAGTAGTGTCAGTATCACGATGATGTATAATTAAAACAGCAGTGTGCTCTGCGACAAAATACCAAAATATTCATGCTTAAGTAAAACATGGAAGGTCGTGGCGATCGTCAGATCAAGGTATCTCTAAGTCACAAACTGAAGTCGTATGGGTTGCCCAACAGATCATTTTTGTAGCGAAATGCTAGCGTGTCTTCACGTCTACTCTGCTAAGAAGAGATGGTAAACGTTTTTACTTGGTTAGTTTTCTTTGTACTTTTTCTCTACGTTCTTGTCTACTTTCTAGTTTTAGATTTTTGCCTATTCAAAACACGTCAAAAGCTGCCTCCTGTATGGGTTCTCTTGCTTTAACAGTTAGCCTCCGCAAACTAAAGATGGTGCTGTCTTTAAGAACGTCTGATTTGGAAACTTTAAAAAAGTGCTACTCTCAAACGATGGCTGTCCGCAAAGCAAAAATCCATTTTCACTATTTGTCTTCATTTCATGAGAATCATCAGATACTTAGATACCGATTACATATGTTTTGACAACTTTTTCTTACTAACATTCTATTCTTCAGTTTCTACGTACATATCTAGTTGCCTATATTTTTTGTCGTGAGTTTACATCGTGATATTGGGTTACTGCATAGTTTGTTTTGTTCTGTATTGCAGTAGTTTTTTACTGCCTCTCTATTGTATATATTTCTCCTAATGTACTTGGTTGACAATGTATACTGTTATTTTCTATCAGTGTCTACATAGCAATTTTTATATCAGGTGCAATGTTACCGGCGGTGCTACTGCAGAAGGATTCTACTACGGCATTTTCTATAAGTTGTGTACTAATCATTTATCTATTATATTAACTCAGCTAATTGTCTTAAGTGAGGAAAAACAACGAAAAAGCTAAAAAATAAAGGGGAAATAATTACAACCTACAAAAAAAGAGAGGAAAATCTGGTAGAAAATGTGGAAAGAAAATAGAGAAAGAGAGAAGAAAGAAAACTGATTAGTAGTTGTTTAAGGTGTGATTGAGTTACTAACTATGGAGACGTCATAGGTTTGCTGCGTAGAAATTCACAAAACAGAAAGCTCATCTAAGGCCAGTTAGTCTTCGTGGTGAAGCGCCGGTGGGACGTTATGGGGAAGGTGGTAAGCACTAGTCAAAAAAATCAGCTCTGCCGGCGGACTTGAAACAGTAAGGCTGTGCACAGGTTTCCACTGTCCATGAGTTACTTATCAAGGTTTTAAGTAATAGGTATTCTAGCCTAATTGATAATATATAGCACGATCAATACATAAAATAGTCACTGTTTTAAATAATATATATTGGAAATACCATTGATTTCAATAAATACTTATATAGCCAAATACAGTTTCATGTTTAGTAAAAAACCGACCGCCTTCATCCTGAAACGCCGTCATAGTGTTCCTCTCTTTTCTTGTTCGCATTATGATACTGTCTTGAGCTAACATGAACCGATGTGAGACCTGAAATTTTATTGTCTAACTGAGAGAGTCAAGTATACGCTCAGGTTTGTTAAACTAGATACCCGCGCTAAGCACTACTCGTGCTTTACTCTTAAGCTGTGTTACACTTGAAAAAAATGAGGGCGCGCGCTTTGATCGAGAAGCGAGCTAGCTTCCAACAGTGTGATGGGTTGCCTCTCGGAATCAGCATCGTACAGAGCTCAAACATGGCAAATCTGAGGATTCTAGCGATTACTTCGCACGACCTAAGGAGATGAGGATGTCGATGTTACCATGATAGGGGCGAATGGATACTCAGCAATCTTCCAAGACCCTGAAGTGCGGCCAAACGTCCCGAAGAACAGAGCCTAAACATTGAGGAACTGTCAGTTCGGTTCAGGCCGTGCCGTACCAGGCTTTGCAACAGGAAAATCAACCGAAACCTGGTCCAGATATAGGCCTATTGCATTGAAGGATAGTCACCGCGGCTCGGAATGGGGCCGAGAGAGCGGTGGCCTCCATCCTTGCTCACTCTAGTGAGTCCAGGAGAGGTTTTGACGAGCCTACTGCGGACAAGAGACTAGCGTGCAATGAGGCGTTTGGATCTCATCCCACAACGTGGACGCGGTTGCATCGAGCCGTGTGTGTACACCACAGAGCAGGTGGCTCGTACGGTCCCATCCATCGCCATGCGCAGCCAGCGGTCAGATCACAGGGCGCTTTGCAAGGGCAGCGCTCGTCGCGAGGTGGCCGCCGCTGCGGTTCTTTATCGCACCCGACGTGCCGTCGCCTATATTGAACAGGTCATCGCACTACGAGCCGCCGAGAGCGCACAGGTACGCCCATTCCACACCCCCGGTTCCAGAGCAGCCCAGCAGTGGCGAAATCTCCTGCCGTCCTTGAGGGAAGGCCCTGGTTGTTACCCTCCTTCCATTAAGGGAGCTAGGATGGAAGGCCAGCCCTCTCTGGCCGCTAGACGCTCAGCCCACGACAGGATCCTCCAAACCTCCCAAGCCGACGACTCCTGACGACGACATCAGCGAGAACCGTATTAGCAAGAAGTCCCTGCACGGTTGTTGCGCCCCCATCATGGCTGGATGGTGCCACCAACGAAATGCAGGTCGCAAGGCGGCTCCTAGACGCGCTCTCCCGACAGAGAAACAGAGGGCATAGAGCCGCTTAGCACCAGAAGCTTTGGCGGCGCTCAGCAGCGTCCCACGCCTGCGCTAGGGCTAGACCCGATCGATTGACATCAGCTGGAGATGGTAACTGATCTCCCTCGCTTCCACAGCAAGTCCAACAGGCATTGTGATTGCGATCTCGCATCCCTGGGACGCGGTTTCCCTTCAAGTCGCAGCAAGCCGTCGAAGCCCACAAGTTGCTTCAAGCTCTATGACGCTAGCGGTCCGCGGAGCCTGGACCTCGCAACTCAGGCATGCAGTGGACCCAATGTGCTTGACGAAGACCGAACTTCTACTCCTGCCGCCTCCCCAAACCCACGTTGGAGCCCACACGTGCAAGCCCCAAACACCAAACCGACCGCCTGCTGCCTAGATACGGACATACAGGTGGATCAGAGATGGACTGACAAAATGACTCTAGCCACTTTCGCCAACGGATAACCACGGGCGCAGGTCCAGCCCCCTCTGGCCGTCTGAGATGCCGCCACGCCCATTGTTTTGTCCACAAGAAGCCACGGACGACGGAAAGACGCACGCCAGATTGACGAGCTCAAACCATCCCCAACGCCATGCTCAGGTGTTTCCGTGATGGAAAAGGCACGCTTGTCCCATGAGAAAGCTTGGGGTACGGGGAGATCCTTAGACAGCGACTGAAGACCCCGGAATGGCTAGAGTCGTTGCGTCGCTACATGAGACCTCTTCAATAGAACCGCTTGAATGCAATCCCCACAGCTCGTGGCTTTCTGGAACTCTGCAGGAGTTCGGGGAAGCTGCGACTGTCACAGAGGTCTTGCCATGGCCCATGGCCTAAGCACCAGTGCAGTCGGCCCATGCCGCCCCTAATGCGCATGCTATCAGTAATATATCTACCTAAGTTTCAGTCGCTCGTTGCGTATTTCCAGGTGTTAAGAACAGCTAAGGCGTTAGACAGGATCTAAACCCAGGCGTTTAGATCCTCCGTGACGTCCCCAATGGCAGCGCAGCAGTGCTTAACGCACAGACCGTTTTGGTTGTTAGCCATAGTACCTGGTGGCCGATGTTTCCGCTTGACCCCGTGCAGCTTACTAGTGCGCGATATGCGTCTAGAGTCGAGCCCCATAATTTGTAATGGAAGATGCTGCGTCTGACTTTCGTATTTCGATTATGCTTTTCCTTCTCCTCTACAGCGCTAAGTGAATATATTCTTCTACGATTCTAATTCAACAGGAGGAGGCCCTGGAACGGCAGTTATCCATGACTCATAACAGGTTTTGTGATATCTCCTGCGTGAGAATGTTAGGGCCGTAAATAATACGGCAGAAGATCGACGCGCTCGGAAGATAAAGACAAAATGCGCGCCCACAATAGTTTGTCTCCAGGAGACAAAAACTCAACTCGTAGGAACGACGCAGATATCAACAGGGGTTAGCGGCCGAACTTCGCCTCCATAACTTTTGTCCCTACGCGGCTAGATGGACCAAAGGCTTGCATATCCTAGCTTGCTCACAGATGTGGTTCTCTCATTAAGCTCAACATCTCCCCGGCAGGCCTTTTTCCCTACGCAAACCATTAAACATCTTCAAATGATCTCCAAAAAGGACACGTAACGGTGGTATAGGACCCAATTCCCGAGCAACAGACGCAGGCTTTCCTCCAGGCAACTGCGATTGAGAAAACCTATCCGCCCTTCCTAAGTGGAGTTATAGTCGGAGATCTTGTCAATATGATCTTAAAGGCTATCAGATCAAAGTAACAGCCTCTTAAACACTAGGTTAGCTCCGTTGCTTTAGAACAGTGCCGTAAGATAATTTGCCAAGACTTCGGGATTGCACTTGCAAGAGCCTCGGGTCAGTACACTTGGTCTTGATAAATCATAAAAATGTAAGGGACAATGCAAACCCGAACTCATAAAGATAATATCGACAAGTGCTATGCCCTCGCACAGATTGGACGACAAGAGTTTGCAACTCGCCACCTTACTAGGCCAATGTCGTCCATGATCTACGACCTATTGGTCCGCTTCTTGCTGTTAGGTAGCAGGAATGGCAAAAAACGATACAAGACCCTTCAGGTTCTGAGACTGGTTGGCGTGCAGGATCCTCGGGCATTCACCATAGTTCATTAGTGAACTAGGCATCAGGCCAAGCGGAAAACACCGACAGATCACATCACCGCTTACTAGTCAAGACTCTCAGATTAGCAACAACACCTACAGGAAAGAAATCGGAGTAAAAACCTCTTTGGCACCACGATCCGTGCAATTGCAATAGCATCCTGAGATCATTTACAGCTAGACAAGAGCACAGGAAACTCCGAATCCTTAATGGACATGTGAATCTAGAGCTGCGGAGAAACCTCAGACAAAAACCAAACTGCCTGGGTCTAGCCGTCTACAGAAGCTAAGATATAAACATCGCTCCAGAAAATCATGGATAAAACAGGGGGATGCAAGACACACGATTCCTCCACCTCTAAAATCAATCTACGAAAAAGAGAGTAACTTCAAATCACCTCCTTAAGAAGCTAAGGGCCCCAGGTCGATGCCGCATTATAGCCAAATGACAGAATGATTTGTCATATACCCCCTGACGCACTTCCAACTTGTGTTGGAACGAAGACTTTTCGCGCCAAAGGCCAGCATTATACACTCAACTGGGAGCTACTACAGTGTGCGAGACACGACATTGTAAGATGCCATTCTTGAATGTCGATTCACAAGAAGAAAATTCCAACGCAATTAAGCTAAGAGCCAAATGAAAAGGTCCAGGTAATGGATGGCTTCACTAATCGTTTTTTTTAAAAAACGTTTTGTGGGCATCATACAAGGAGGTATAGATACACACAGCGCCCATCAACAGTTCTGCTGTCTCAATGAAACAGAAGACTCTCACTCCTGCAATCAGCGCAATGAAATTGTTCTAATCGACCATAGAAGCCAGATGCTATAACAGCGATCGAGAGACTATCGGTCTCCGCCCATCTAGTCTACTACACTGCATTTCTCTGGATAAGAGTGTGAGCAAAAGATGCCTAGCTAACAGTGCTTGTATACCAGAGCTTCTGACCTCGAATCGTTATCTCAACATCACAGAAGTGAGTACATTAGAGAGCGAGGGAGTACAGGACAACTTATCTACACACAAAACACCATAAAGACAATGCACAGGAAAAACATCCCGGGTCTCTTCCTCAGCTAGACATCAGAAGGCAGTTCGCACTCTGTAAGCTGGGACGTACTTCTCTTAGCTTCACAGAATTCTAGGTTTGCGAACCTAAGATGGACCGAGAAGCGTGGACGGCACGCAGCTCTAGCTTCATCATCTAGCCGAGTCATTCAGTAAATGGAGAGCGCTTCCACGACCTGAGGGTTTTTATCGCTACCGAAGAGGATAGCGCAGGGAGACACCTTTACTCACCCGTCGCTCTTCATGATCGCATTGAACATCTCCTCAACAGAAGCTTCTCCTCCGCCAGCCATACCGAGCCAACGCCTAATCAAGCCAATCACAGGATATTTGCTATACGACATGAGGATCACTCGCTTATTCGGATGACGCCAGCATCCTTGCAAACCCTCGACATCGTGCGAATTACATGCCGATACAAACCTCGCTACAACGTATTCGGGGAATAGGCGTCAGCGAGCTACCATACTATATTCTAGAAAGTGCATATAACCCTTGATCAGAATGCTCGACTTCAATATTCAACACCAATCACGCAATATATTTCAGGCTCAGCTTAAACAGTTTCCGGTGCACTATTGCGGACTCCACTGCCACACTCCAGACTACGCAAAGCGGAACTTACAACGTCCCATGATTATGAACAAGGCTCGCCCTTCCAGAATTGCAGGTTTGGAAAGGCAAATCCTCTCTAGAAGTAGAGCGGGAGGTTGACGACTTATATAAACTCTGTGCTATCGCCATGTCTAGTGTACTTCCTATACGGGTTTCAAACTTGATACTGGGCAATCAAACGAAATTGAGAAGACACTCAGCTTGTATCCCTTCCTCTGGAAAGGCGATGAAGTATGCTCAGCAGGTCATTGCCTATGTCAATTGGAAAACAAGTCTGCACGCCAAATCCCATGGGAAGGCTTAGAATGAACGCGCCTCATTCAGAGTTTGGGGTCAACACTCGCTTCGTTCGACCGATGGCTGTGGCGACTACGCACGCAATGTTCTTTTGTCCAGTATAGCGATCAGGAACCTAGGCGATTGGCCAACCGCGTACCAGGTGACGTACCACAGACAGTCCGCATTTGAGGGCCTACGACCACCATTCTCCTTTGGCAACGGCCAATTACATAGCCGCCCAGATTTCTGAGAAACAGTCATAAATGTGGCTATACAGAAGCTAATCCACTGCGAGATCGCTAATATAGATTGTACGTTCACTTTTTTTCTTCGTCAGTAAGAAAACACATGACAGTGCCCAAGAGCTAGAGAACAAACTATATGCGCTCAAGTACACTTTCTGAGCTAGCTCTCACTACGACCTTACTATGCCACCGCACCGGTTCCATCAGTTTCCTAGTTAATGGCAACCGTAATTCTCAAGACGTTCAGTATCGAATCAACCACCCAGGTGTTGCCTGCATCAGGTATAAAAACTCTTAGCGCATGGACAGGACAATGACTCAAATACTCCACCCTAGATCGGCATAAGTACTCATACCCTGTGATTCCAACACATATGGGAAATTACTGCGCCACCTTCGGAGCTTCCAACCATCTATATGTGTCGGCGAACGACAGACAAAATGGAACAAAATTCATGTTTGGAACACTCATCCAGCACCGAAATCCTGACGCCGGATAACCTTAGCAGAAAAGAGGTTTCTTAGGACGTACCGGCTCACATAATCGACACCTTATGCGGCAAATCAAACGAAGAACGAGCCTGCTTTCAGTATTTCCATTTGAATTGAGTCCTCTGGTGCTAGCTACGGTGCTACGGCTAGCGCCTTCACAATGAACAGGATTTGTACCATCATAGCTACTCCTGACAGCAACCGACATCAGGCTCAACCTCTCCAATCTGGCTGTGCATTCAGCTGCCCGCTGGCAGCGAACAAAGCAATGCCTGAATAGAGCAAAGCGCAGCTATGTGATTACATTGCAATACTGCGTACTTTAGGAATATTGGAAAGAGCCGGAAACGCATTATTCGAATCTCAACACGAGTACACGTGATGTCCTATATCGCGTAGAACCGTGATTATATAGCCCTCAAGAAAAGATATCGTCGCCTAGAGAGATTAGCTTACTTGGTTACTCGGATCTAATCGCATGATATCCGCGTAGAACCCTTCGTCGCCGTGTTTTAGCCCTTGCTTGTCGCTATCACCTTCGGTGTGCCTTGCGAAGTTCTTTGTTTTTCTGCGTTAATGATATATAACGACAAACTTCGAACGGTTGTTTTGTTTGATACTCCTATTCTATGAGTAGAGGCAGAGCTCCCTCCATAGCTTCTTCGCAAAAAAAATGTGGGAGTTAACCAGTTTTTCCCCGGTAAATGTTATTACGAGTGAGGCCCACCCTTTTGTGAATGTCTAAGCTACTCCTCAGCTTTTCGTTTTAGCTAATGAGCACAAATTATTGATTAAAACGAGATCCCAGTATAACAGGACATGTAGAATGCATTTCGCCATGTACACGAGGCATTAAATATGAACTCCTCGATAAAAACAAAGATTACATTAAGACTCAGCCGACTTCATTTGTACTCTATGCCTACCGCCTTTGCAGTTCTAGTGTTCCTCCAACCTCTGTGCTGCTGATAAAAAGGTCTTGATGACTGTACACAAGGTAAAACCAAAAAAAGGTGTACAAACCTACACAAGTTAGGAATAATACTCAAAGATTTTAAAAGCGCCTGCATGAGCTGCCCACTCCCCAGATGACAGGTGGGATCGCCTAAAGATCGCGTCATGAACGTACACTGTGGCCAATAGGTAATAGCCCATGCCATGCCGCAAGGCAAGATGCATAAACCGTTGGCTGGTTGTTTTGTCGGCTCAGTCTACATGTAGCGCTGTGGTAAGTAAGAATTAGCACACTGAAGAGCACGAAGCGTAGACAAAAGCGGCGAGAGACACAAGA